>VZTN01010880.1:44324-129325 GCA_013400515.1 Erpornis zantholeuca | reverse complement strand
GGACGGGCGGGGAGCGGGGCAGGTGCCGGGCCGGGCTCCCGGGGCCGAGCCGGGCTGGGCACCGGAAGCGGAGGCCCCGTGTTCGGGCGGGGTTGGGACAGGTGTTATGGGGGTCTTGTTCCCGGTCGGGCTCGGGGAGGGCGCGGTGAGGATGCCCGGGTGAGAGCCGAGAGCCGCGGTGCCCGGCGGTGATTTCTGGTAGGGACTGTTTGGGACCGTGGGCTTAGCTCTGCGTGGGGAGAGGAGCGGGTCCTACTGCCCTCGGGGAGAGGAAACAGAGCTGGGACTCTGTTTTTGGTGGGAGTGAGGCCGTGGCCCCTTGGGTTACTTGTGGGGAGAGAGGCAGAACAGGTTCATTTGCAGTATCTTTGCTGAATCACTGTGATCCAGTGAAGAGTTCTTTTACCACTAACTCGTTGGCTCCTCTGGGATGGAAATGGGCACTTCCCGGCTCCTGCTGAAGCCCTGGATCCCACTCTGGGCTTTCAGGTGGAATTTCTGTCCCATCTTGCTGTCACTCCTTGGTCCGTGTGTGTGCAGAGCCCCATCAATGTGTGCAGGGAGGCTCGGTGTTTCTGACACCTGTCTGCCGCCAAAACTGTTTAAAGACGTGTTTCCTCATTCGAAAAACACTGGTTAATATCACAGAAGCAAAGTACATGGATAAACCCCAATTATTACCACAGGTCTTGGAAGCCTGGGTGCCCTGGCTTGCTTCAGCAGGACCTGGCTGGATATAAGAGTCTTCCTTTGGTTCTCTTAATAGGAGGGCCAAAGTCATACTGGGATGTGGGCTCTTCCAACAAGAAGCAATTAAAATAAAGGTTGGGGATCTGGACTTAAAACACAATGTCATAGAGCTCCTTGGGGGAGGGAAGGAAACTTCAGGAGCTTGTAATTTATAGTGGAGCAATTAATCATAAAGAAGTGAAAATGCTGAGTGACTGGTGTGAGTGTCTTTCCGTCCTGCCTGAGGTAAAGACTGAGTATTAGTAAAAAACAAGAAAAGGAAGAACTAAGTTAGGTTCTAATAAACTGTGTTAGTCATTATAAACTGGACATGTGAAGAAGGTGATAGGTGCTTTCTTTAGTGAAGCTGTTCTGCTGAATTGCCAGAAGATTTGGTTGTTTTGAGCATGTTCCTCCTCACTCCCCTGGTTAGGGTGGCACAGAGCTGGAGCTCAGGGGTTGCTCTGCAGACTGTCAGCTTGATGTAGTTTGGTGGAGAACAGTCAGCACTAGTGCTGCTCAGTTCAGGTGAGTTACCAATAACTTACAGTAAGAATTTGCCTTTCAAATGTTCTGACTGGCTGGGAAAGAGAGAAGTTGTCCTGTGCTGGGGTATGGAGTTTCTTCTCATCTTGTGAGATCTAAGTGTGAGAAGCAGGGAGCTCACAAAGGGGGTGAGTAGCTGAAATGCTAAGTGTATGTTGGAGTCTTAGCTTGTTCTTTTTAATTTTTAAGTTACCATTGCTAGAATTTCTTCTCTATTGACCTAGAAATCAAAGGTAACACTTGAGGTTAAACAGCCTGTGCTATAATATTGATACCAAACTGCCCATGAAAGACTACTGCTACAAGTGAATTCCTTAATTCTTTTGTTTGAAAAACTACATGAAGAACTTTCAGAGAAATCAGGTGGTCTGTACCTCTTGATTTACCACTGCTGGGTGTATTTCTGCTCCTCCTTTGAGCAACTGTGTGTTACTGAGTTCAGGGGTCTCTCCAGGAGTGGTGGTAGCCTGTAGTCCCAGCAGTACAAATGCCTGGCAGTGCTTTCTGGCATCCCCTGACCTGGCCTGAGCTTGTGTCTGTATGTGTGTCTGTGTTTCCACAGATGCAGACATTCATCTGACTCTTAAATGCTTTCTTTGAATTTCAGCTTGCAAATTGGTTTGCAGCTCTGTTCTGGGAGAAGACCTGCTGAAGTTAGTGGCACTACCTGTTGCAGCAGTGTTGCTGATAAACAGCCTTGTAATCCTCTGAGTCATAACATATGAAATAAGAGGGAGCATTTTATAAATGCACGTATCCAGTTTGGTGTGTCGAGTATAAAGTGATGACTTGAGTGATTTTCTCGCTTCTCATTGTGCCATTCCAGTTCTGGCTGTGCTGGGCTGTGGCAGGAGCCCCAGTGACCGTGTCATTGCTGTGTGTCCTCTCCCTGCATGCAGAGCAGCATCATGACAACAGGACTGTGGTTTGACACTATCCGTGCACTTGTGCTCCCACCAGAGAGGGACATCCCGTTTGGCTTAACAGTGTCAGCAATTTGTCTGGCTGAATTTCACTTTAAATATTTTTTGTGGTTATTAAACATAGGCTGCCTTGGGATATGACTGTGTGTCATCTGTAATTTGCTGTCTGGACAGGAGTAGCTGTGTTAGCAAGGCTGTCCCCTTGTTCAGTCCATTGGTGTGTGACACAAGGACAGAGCTGGCTTGAGGCTGCCTGTGCTGGGGGATGGATGGAGTGTCTGCCCACCTATACTGATGATCACTGTATTCCATTCAGGAAGATTTAAAGCATCGTTGAAAGGGCACATGTCACAAAAGGTGTCCGTCCTCAGCCTTGCTGTGATGTGGTTGGTGAGTCCTTAGCTCAGGTTGTAGCCAGACTAAGCTATTTTCACTTCTGAAGTTGTCTAGATATTCAGAGCTCCCAGGCTGATGAGGGAAGTAGCAAATAGTTGGGATCGCACTAGCTCATTTTAGGATGGTCTCCTGGTATCATCCTGTCATGTGGCGCATCTCGCTCCAGCACTGGTTTGCCAGGGAAATCTGTGTGTGCCTTGTGGTTCTGGGTCCTTACACAAAGGTTATGGAGATTTCTTCATGCCCCTTCTATGTTGAGGGCTAGGTTTGTTTCTTTAAAATTATTCACTCTGGTGTTACACCGCAGTGCTGTGATCAAAGATTAAATCATGTCTTTGCACAGGCTTGCAGAGTCATTCTCTTTCTTTCACTGATGAAGTCTTGATTCATCTGTAGTGGACTTACATGCTGACCAAAATAACATCATATTCACCCGTTAAAGTAATGCTGATGGACATCTCCCTCTGTCTTTGAAATATCCTGGATGTGTAATTTGAGTTAATTTTATTAAGACTGCAGATATCTCTTCTGTCGTGATTACTGGTGAGGTTTCTGGCTAGTTTCATCATTTCGCTTTCAAGTGAGTATCAGAAACCTGTACCAGTCTCATATGGCTTTAATGCATCTGCATGTTATCCTCATCTTGTACTTGACCAGAATAATACCTTCAAGTGCTGGAATTTAAAGGTCTGGTCTATTGCTAAAAGTTTACAAACTGTACTTTTGTGACAATTAAAAAAAACCAAAAAAACCCCAAACCAAAACAACAAAAGAAAAAGCAACAACAACAAAAAAACCCTGAAAGAATTTTGATTTGTGAGCAGTTAAAAATATAATTACAGAGGTTGGCAAAAGAGCTGGTATTCCAGGTTTATCTGCTGTTGGGGGCTGTGCTTTAATGTACTCTCTTGAGGCATGCTCTGTCTCTAATTTGTAAAAATAGGATCCTGGTATGACTTGTTTTGTATCTTAGTATTTCTTAGTCTTCTGTTGTCTGACCTGACTATTTTCATACACTGATTTTGGTTTTTTTTACTCTTTAATCCACCTGAGATGCAGCTGGGGCTGTGTTTGTGCTGCTGGGTCCCAAAGACCTGACTTGCTCAACACTGTTTTGCTCTGGCTGTGGATTTGGGCAGGGCAGCAGAGCACAGAGAGGTGGGATGTGCTGTCTTGTTCTGTGGTGAATGAAACCAACCTCATTTCCTAGGACTGAGAAGGGACAAGTTATATTTTTTGGTTGGGAATTAACTGTGAACCTTCAGTTATTTCGGAATGTAGGGCTCTGGCTTGGCTAAATCTTTGTGCTGCCTTTAGCTGGGTGGCTATATGTTGAAGTTTGTTAGTAAAGAGGATGGGACCTGAAGTCTTGGGAACTATGTATTCTTTTAAAATGTAAAAATAAAGAAAGCTGAGAAGCTCTACCCTACTTAAAACAGGCTGACCTAAATTTTCAGCAATTCTAGCAGAGAGGCAGGCTCTGGGTAGGGATAAAGGCTTACTGATGACTGGCTTCCCTGTCCTTCTCTGGCTTGACATGGTTGACAGGCCACCTTTGGCAAATCAACACACTGGTGTCTGAGGTCATTCACTTCCCCCTTCTGTGAGCTGCACAACCCGGCTGTGGATTTGCCTTGTGCTCGTGTGGACAGTCCCCTTGTTATGCGAGTCAACAGTTCAGCATCTTCTGGGAAGTCACAGCATGAATCTCTTCTCAAATTGCTTTTGCTGGAATGTGTTGACAATATGTTAGATGTCCTCTGGCTTGTCCCTGCAGAGATTGCTTTTGAGAGTGGGTGTCTGGGAAGTCCATTCATGCTCTTTGTCTGTAGATTTAATGTTCTTGCTATCAGTTGTAGTTCTCCTCTACTGAATTACTAATTCTGCAGTGAGAGTTTTTTCTTCTTCATGTTCATTTACTTCCATGCATGATTTATTCTTCTGAGCAGTTTGAAACTGGAGCATGGGAATGTTGACTAATATTAACAGATCACATGTGTGACCCCAGAGGTGGCTAAATAAACTCTTTTTAATTGGGAAAATGACATCTGTCTTTCAAAGTAGTCACAGTTTCCCAGGTGAAAGGTTGCTTGTGAATATGTATTACCCTCAGAGGCACATTGCTTGTTATTCAAGAAAACTGGGATGTTCAGGCAACTGGTGGAGTGGTTACCTGTGCTCCAGAGACAGCCCTGTGGGTAGTGTGACGGGAGAAGGAAGGAAAAGTGGGTTTGCAGATTCTCCTGCTAATGTGACTTTGTAGCTGAATGCTGTCCTGGCAGAGAGCCTGCCTTTGATTGGAAAGCATTCCCCTTGGTATTCTTGTAGGTACTGATGGTCTGCCATGTTTTGTTCCGTGTTTGTGTGTGCTTTTTCCTTCAGGGAGATAAGAGGAGGGGAATCGTGTATCCTTTCAGCAGCCTTCTGTTAAACTTGGAATACCACAGTTCAAGCACTTGAACAGATGGATAATGGAGACTGGGGATATATGGTGAGTGCAAGTGTGCGCTGTGCAGTACAACTGGGCTTGCAAGGTCTTGCAGCAAGAATCTTTCCAGATCTGCCTTCTGTAGATCCAGCACTTCAGTCATGAGAGAGAGAAAACTATGCCTGTTAAAAAAGCTTTACAACAGCTTACTCACCTTTCCTGGAGTGCTGCACCTCCTGTGCTGCTTGTGGGGAGTGCCCAGGTTCATGTTTCCCAGGGACAATCAGCCAAGAGTGAACTGATGCCTTGAGCTCACTGTTACCGTTTTCCTAACACAAAGGCTGAAAATAGTTTGTGCTTTCTGATTATAATTTTAAGGACTTTGTAATTTTATTTATAGAGAAAAATATTTTTCCTTGTAAACCTTGTCTCAAACTAAACAAGCACATCTTATTTTTCTCCCCTTCTCATTCTGCTGCCATGCATATGTCTCTTTTCTCTGGCTGGCTGCAGTCCTGGTTGTTAGAGATGGTGGCCAGATGGGATTTATGTTCCTTTCTCTCTTGCTTCCTCATGTGCTATCTGGAATGTGATGCAGACTGGTTTGTGCTCTGCCCCCCTCTTCTATGAGAAATGCTAATTTGTTAATAAATATTTCTTTTTAGAGTTAAAATCTGAAAGTTCTTTTTTTCTCTTGCCTGTTTTAATGAAGCCTCTGAACCAAAGTATGGATTGTTTTGGTTGTGAGCTCTTGGTCCTATGCTTAAACTTGCACTGTCTTCCTCTTTTGAGGGAGAAAAAGGAGCTTAACATTTGTTTGGCTGATTTTTTTCTTTCCTTTTTTTTTGTTTTGGTTTTGTTCTAGAATGAGAGACAGATTGTGAAAGTAAGGAACATTGCTGGGCCTCATTCTGATTAACTTGTTCTTCAGGAAATTTCTCTGTTCTCATTTCCCCATCTGTAGAGTAGGAAAAAACTTGCCCAAATGCAAAACTTGCTCCTGTGACAGTAGCTCAGTTGTTAAGATTTCTAAAGCATTCTGGAAATGTGTGTTCTGCATGCTAAGTGTCATCCTGTCTAGTTGCCAGTTGTGCCTTGTTGCTAGGTGGCTTGGATTTGTTCAGGTTTGAACAGCCCTTAGAGGCGTTGAGCGGGAGAAGTGTGATTCTCTCCAGTTTTCCAGCAGTATTTGCCATGTGTGTCAGCAAGGTGATCGAATCTTCTTGTCGGGGCTTGATAAACTCTGCAATTTCTCTCTTTCTAGATGACTGATCCAGTCACGCTAAATGTGGGTGGACACATGTATACGACTTCCCTCACAACTCTAACGAGATATCCTGACTCAATGCTCGGGGCCATGTTCAGGGGAGACTTCCCCACTGCCAGGGACTCTCAGGGCAATTACTTTATTGACAGAGATGGACCACTTTTCCGTTATGTTCTTAACTTTTTAAGGACCTCAGAGCTCACTTTGCCACTGGACTTCAAGGAGTTTGACCTGCTCCGGAAGGAAGCGGACTTCTATCAGATTGAACCCTTAATCCAGTGTCTTAATGACCCCAAGCCGCTGTATCCTGTGGATACCTTTGAGGAGGTGGTGGAGCTGTCCAGCACCCGGAAGCTTTCCAAGTACTCCAATCCGGTGGCTGTGATCATCACACAGCTCACCATCACAACGAAAGTCCATGCACTACTGGAAGGCATTTCAAACCACTTCACCAAGTGGAATAAGCACATGATGGACACCAGGGACTGCCAGGTATCCTTCACCTTTGGGCCATGCGATTACCACCAGGAAGTGTCACTCCGAGTTCATCTCATGGAGTACATCACAAAGCAAGGCTTCACGATCAGGAACACCAGAGTCCATCACATGAGCGAGCGTGCCAATGAAAACACAGTGGAGCATAACTGGACTTTCTGTAGACTGGCACGGAAAACAGATGACTGATTCTGACTCCACAGGAGCCACTTCAGTGATTAGCAACTTAATTGGACAGTAAACCCAAGAGAGTCTGGATTTTGTCTAAAGCAACAATATGGGCTTTTTTTATACGACTATTTATTGTTTATCAGTGAGGACTGGAGGAGTTTCATTCTCTAGCAGCTCTGTTCTTTCGTCCAGTTCAGAAATAAAACCGTGCATGTGCCTGTTCAGTCAAGACACCTTTTTGTTTGAAAGAGGGAGTCCGAAGAATTAGTACAATAGGGTATTTTGTGTCATTAACACAGTTGTCTGACTCAACTCAAAGTGCTAAAATTACCTTTTGTTTAAATGATTTCTAATCCATCTAATGCTATGACACTGGGAGCAAGAAACAAAAAAGATTTTAAAATGCAGTTGGGGGAGAAGCTGCTATTGTGTAGACTAACTTAGTTTCTAAATCAATAAACAGTATTGTAATAATCTAGGAAAACAAATCCCACCCTTTTAAAGTACTTGATAAGTACCGTTTCGTACAGTTATGACAACTGTCTCTTTCTATGCATATAAATCAAGCAACCAAATATTATCTGTAGCCATGGAAATATGATTACAAATATTTATATTGGATTCTAAATGCAAAATGTCCCTGTGGTAGAATTCATATTTTTAATGCCTGGTGCAATATTATTCCCAAGTGTAATGCCTGCCAGAAGAAGCTAATAAAAATGTGAAATACAGAATACTGTTTTGTATTTTCTTTTTGTCTTTTAGAACTCTCATACTTGAAAAAAGCAAACCCAACCACACAAAAAAACTCCCCACCCAAATCCTGTTTTTTTTGTGCTTCAGAGTAGTTTGGGTGTTCTGGTAGAGCTCTGTTTTCTTCTATTAATGATGTAATTTGTTCCTTTTTATGTTAATCAGTTGATTCAAATGTCTTCATTATAGACAAAGCTTGTGTTCTGAAAACTGCTTTAGATTGATAGAAAGATGGCAAATATTTGTACTGGCTAAAGGGGTAGTGATGGAGGGAACACAGAGCCTAAATACTTGTAGCTGCTAATAAGAGTTGCCCGGTTTGTCAGTACTTTATCTAGTGACTTTATAATTGTAACTGCAGAATGCTTTTTCTGGTGATGTTCAAGTCAAGGCACTCAAGTTCTGTGGCTTTACTCAATTTCATACAGACATTTCTACTTATCCTTATCCCTTTGTCATAGTTATTAATAGAATTTCTGGTTATGCTCTAACTTGATTGCAGCTGGGAGTAAGAGCTGGTATCTGTTTTGTGGAGTGGATCCTGTTCTTCCACGAAGTTCTTGTCCCAAGTAGGTGGGAGCTTTCTATCCCAATATCTGGCACAAAAGGCCTGTCTCGGGGGGTATTTCTCTGTCATATTTTGTATCTTCCTGTTGATATATTGCAGGTTTTTTTTGACTTACGTAAAAGGAGGCAGCAGCAAGAGCTTTATTCTTTCTATCAAGGAGGGAAGAGAACCAGAACTGATGAAGATCAGGAAAAGTTGTTTCTTTCTTGCAACATGTGGTAAGAAATATCAGTGTTAACTGGCATTGAATTATAATCACAAGATGTTCTTTGCAACACTTAATTTACTAGCAAATTACTGACTGGCCTGGATCAGCCTGCCCTTTCCATAATTATGAAGTATAATAATTAGAGAAGCAGTATTCCAACTTTATTAGAGCTCAAGATTTATAAAAAGAGAGTATGAGCAGCTCTGTTAATGGGAAGGTAAATTCTGCAGACTGGATCTGGCATCAGCTTTGTCTGCATCTTCATTAGGCAGGAATATTCCTGTACTGAGCAAATCAAGTGCTATTTTAATTGTCAAAACAGATGTACTTTCTAATACACTTTCTGATTGAAGAGAACAACTTGTTCCTAAAAATGAAGGATCATAATTTCACTGTGGATTTTTTCAGTTAAGTTGGTTGTTTTGGGTTTTTTTGAAGGCACTGTATAGTTACAACACACTGAGAAAGGGTTCACTGTGTGGTGATTTTTTTTCCTCAGTCATCATATAGTGGATTTAGAAAAAGAATAAGAAAGCCAAATGAGAGAGTCTTGATGCTGTCAAGACACTTCAGGATAGAAAACAGTGAATCCTGGACCATTCCTGACTAGATTGTCTCACAGCAGCAGGTACCACTCAGCGCTGTTGGCATCTGTCTAATTGCAAGTGGCTGACTGAGAATCTTTCATACTTATTGTAACTGCAAGTAAGCAACTGATTGCTGATTATTAATTCTGATTAGTCATTACTGATGCTTCATAAATGTTCTGCTGCACAAAGAACAGGAGGAAATGCATGCCCTTCACTTGGAACATGGTCTTCATAATTTCGATAGTGTGTTGTGCAGAAGTGGCTTCAAATACTTCTCGTAGGCTGGGTTCATCTGTTCAGAAAGAGAATGTGGAAGGGAATTAATGACAATTAAGAAGGGAAAAGCTATATTTTTTTTCTTAAGAACAATCTCTGAAATACAGAAAGCTACACTATTAAAAAAAAATAACCAATAAACCACCAGCTACTTCAACTATGTGCAAAATCTTTTTCCCTATATGTGCTGTCCTTCATAACCAGCACACCACACTCATCCCAAAGAGGACAGCATACTATTTAACCTCAGAAAATATGCTTGGAGTTGAATGTTTGCTGAAGGCAAATTTTGTGTTTAGCTGTAGGATTTCAAAGGGATACCAATTACCACAGTAAAAATCTCATTCAAGGCCAAATGAGTTTCAAACAGAGCAATACATATTTACATCACACAGAATTTTACATTACTCCACAGTATGGATGAATTGAGAAAGCAATGTGCTAAAGACCATGAAGGATCAAATTGCCTTGTTTAACACTTATACTTTCTGGTTAAACATATTATTAAAACCTCTATATAATGCACTAGTAAAAGTATCAGTGTATAGAAAATACCCTGCATTTAGTGCTGTTCCATAATATGTAAATAGACTTATTTTAGCTTATTCTGTACAATGTGCTACAAATCGGTGAAGCAAAGAGGAATTAAAAGCTCTTGTCTCTTATCTGTATTGCTTTTGTTAGAAGAAAAGCAGTTTCTGCTCTGGCTGCTCTGGAAGTTGCCCAGCTCTAATTCATCCTTACCTGATTGGTGGGTGCCTTCTGAGCCCACTCATAGAGCCGCTGGTAAACCTGCCCATCGTAGCTGCCCAGCGCAGAGTTCAGGCTCTTGTCCGTGAAGTCAAAAGCATCCACCAGTGGAACAGCATCCTTCCTACAGAGCACAGGAGTCACATTCCTGTTACTGAGAGGGTACTGCTTTGCAAGATGGGAAAATAAATCAAAGATAAACTTGAAAATCAGTTGCCCATGTTTCTCTTGGAAAGCTAGTGCCACTTGTCCTCCTCCTTGTCTTTACTGGAAGGGAAAATCCTGCTTGTTTTGATTCCTCAGAGGCATGTCTAGGTGACCCTGCATTGGCAAGGAAATTGGACTAGATGATCTCCGGAGGTCCATTTCAACCCTATTTTGTGATTCTGTGATGTTCTACTAATGCCCTGAGCTGTCTGCACTGCTGAGTAGGTGTTTGCAGGGTCTTGTAATCACCTGGGCTCTGTCCCTAACTCGGGATTGAATCTCACATCAGATGTTTTCTCAGTAGTCTCTGCCAATTCATTCTTTTGATTTTTGTCTTTCTTTGTTTCATTTTTCTTAAGCTGTATGTGTTTGTCTTATAAAATGGAATAAGGTTCCTGCTAGATTACTATGAAGTTGCTTTGGTGATCTCCAACCTTTAAATACCTTTCAGTATTTCTGTTACCTCATCACGAGGTGTTGAGGTAATCTATTCTACTCATGTCTTTAAGAGCAAAACAACCCTACCCATCCAAGGGCCCATCTAGCCAAGGGGCCAGTCTGACAGCATGGAGAGCTAGAGCACAGGCAGCATCTCCTAAGCAGGACATGGTTTCTTTTTTCCTCATCCTCCCATCATCCTGGGTATAGGAAGTTGTGCTGGCTGTACCTCACACCTGAGGTACCAGGATGCAAAGTGGTTTGCTCAAATTTTGGCATTTGCATCTTCCAGTTCCTTTTGGGGAAGAGCTGTCTGGGGGTTTGGGAAAGGTTGGGTTTTTTGCTACAGACCAGGAAGTGCTTGTATCCTTTCTACTAACTGTAAATATGTAAATACTCCATTCTTGAATCCTGTTAACAAGGCATGGACTAACACAGAAGCTGCAATGAATTCCAAAGACAACATGTTAGGCTTTTGAAAATGTTATGTTAAACTTATCACTTAATTCAGATTCTGCTATCAGTTCTGAAAACCCTTGCTGTTTGGCCCAGCTCTGTTCAGCCGTTGCTCATAGTGTGTTCTTGTTTCTCTCCAGGTGGCTTTAGGTAGAATTTTACATACAGTAGCAACTCCTCTGCACCACAGGTTAATACATTCTACACAAACAGCACTGAGTAGTGAAAGCTGAATCCTTTGTCAAAAAGCCTCTGTGAGTGTTGTGGTAGGTGAAAACCTTAACAAAACTCAGAATTCACAGAATTGGTAATAAATGGTGTCGAGCAGATGCATCTGAAGTAGCTGTAGGCAGGATTGTTTGGGTACTAGTTGCAGCTCAGCCATGGCAACAGAGTAGGCTGTATTAGCTATGGCTTAAGCAGATTTTGCAATGTGTGATGGGTTGCTGTGGCTGCCTCCTGCCAGTGTGCTCTGACTATGTATTTTACTGCTTTCACTCTACTGCAGATGGTAGAAAATGTTCATGACTTCTTCATTTATAATTTAAGATTTCATGTTACAGAACTTTAGAGATTGCAGAGGAGCTGGACACTTGGGTCTGTTTTGCCATGAAAACAAGCTCTAAGTAGATGTTTCAATCAATTTCTAGTGCTGCCAGGCAATGAAAATAAAAACTGAACGAGGTGAATTGACTGTGGAGATGTTGCCATAGGTACAGCAGCACCCTTTCATATCTATCATGGGGATAAACTGGATAGCTGTGTGTGTGTCCTGCCAAAGCAGCTCACCGAATGACAGCCAGGAGATCCAGGTAGGATGCTGTGACCATGTCCATTTGAGCTGCAGATGTGTATCCATCATGCAAGAAGGCTCCTGTATTTGAGAAGATCCCATGTAGTGCAAAGAGGTCACAGAGATGTTTCATAATCTTCTGGATGCCAGCCTTGGTCTCGAGTTTTTCCACAGTTTCTGCAAAGTTTTTCACTGCAATGTAGTGGCAGTGAGCCTGGAAAACAAATGCAATCAACAGTGAATGCACCTCAAAACATTTTTAGTAGGCCAAGTGACTCAACTGTTCTTGCAAAGAATATAAAACCTTTTCATTTCCTTGGCACTTCTTCAGTCTGTATCCTTTGTTTGCTGGGTGACCAGGCCTTTTGCATTCATGGCTTACAGCGACAGCAGAAGACAGAATGTGTAAACAGTCAACACTGTGGTATTTGTAAACTCCAGAAAACTGCTTCAGAAATCATGGTAGTACTTATTCTAAATACTTCTGATGAATATCACAAAGAGTTTATGTGAAGGGAACACATTGGAATGTGCTTGCGTTGTAAGCAAATGTTGGTTGTACATCAGCAGGAGAAAACTTCTGTTGAAGACCTTGGGCTCATGGTACTTTAGGATCAATGTCTATGAGGCTTCAGCTCTGGAAACACCATTGTCACAGAAGAACAACCAAATTTACCTCCCACTTTTGTGGTTTTAAGTAAACTGGTAATTTCTATGTCAGAAATGACAGAAATATTAGCTGAGGTGCAGAGCAGATTAATTAGGCTGACCCCACCTGTTTGTGGGGTGACTCTTGCTACACTGACATTGCTGTGGGTGGTTGGTGGTGCTGGGATCTGTGTGGGTTCACTCCCCCACTGCACCTCCACCTGTAGGTGTAAGCATGGCACACCTGCACTGCAGCTCTTCCTGCTGGCATGGTGAAGCAGCAGAGGTGGAGGCCAGTGTGGACTGCAGAACCTGCCTGGGAAGCAATTAACCTGTGTGGAGTCTGCTCAGTGTCTGAGCCACTCAGCTGAGAGCTGGCAGGCATCAGTTCAAAGAGTTGCCATGCCAGATGTGTGGGTCAATCTCCAGAGAAGGTGTGGAATAAGAAGTAAAAGAATTGCCCCGAGAAGGCAGCAGTATATCAAAATTTTAAAGTTATGGGAAGAACTCAAGTTTGGGTGACTTTTCCTGTCCCTGAAATACTTATGAAACTTTGGGGGCCTGGATCCCATTTTCTTAAAAGTCTAGCAGCAGCACTGACAATGTCACAACCAGCCCTCTGGATATGTTAGGCTCTTCAGAAATAGTTAATGATGTTAAAGTAAGTTGTGGATCTGTTGCAAAATCTTTTCCTCAAGGAGGAAGGAAGGATTTTTTTAATTGCATATGAAAAAAAGAATTTTGGTCTTTGGAGATACAGAACTATCAATGGATTTAGTTTTCATTGATATTTAAGGCTTTTCTCCCCTCTTGTTTTCTTTTATGCTTAATTCTGTACTAATTAACCCTTGTTTTAGGGAACAAATGCTGGTGTCCCAATGGTACTTCAGCTCTTATTAATTTGTTTTATCTTTATTGTTTTGTTTTATCTTTCAGCAGTAGTTAACATGGAACTTATCAGTGGTTTTCACTCTTTTCCCTGCTGTTATCTTTCCAGCAGATGGAAGAAATACCAGGCATGTCTCACCCTTTGCTGTGACTCCATCGGCTTTCAGTGAAATGGCTTTGGGAAGACTCCTCTGGGAGCCAGAAATGCTGGGTTCTTATCAAAAGATGAGTGTTGGCTGGAGGTAGTGGGTTTTTGTTGCAGGATATGGGAGGTCTGATTCTGCCAGTAGTGGCAGCATAAATGTGAATGTATTTTTTCTCCCTTTCATTTCTCCTAGTCTTTTTCTACCTAGCTTATACAGACAGCAAATTTTTCAGATTAGGAATTGCTTCTTACTGCAACTCTTCCACCATGCAGACCACAGTGATGATCTTTGTGGTGTCTCTTAGATGTCAACAGGAAACAATAAACAGCACTGAGGCTTTAAGCTAATCATGCCATTTCTGTTGTATATTGTTTCATAAAGGCCAACATCAGATAAGCAGATAAATTTTGCTAACCTTTGCAGCTTGCACCAGCTGCACTGTGCACTGGTTCCATGCATCATGCTTTTTGACTCCAGACTGAATCAAGTCCTGTAGTTTTGCTGCTGTGCTGCTTGTGAGCCTGGAAAATTGAAAAAGCATAAAGCATATTGTATGTGAATGTAGCATCCCACATGCATGAATTTGCACTTGGGAGTTATGTGGGACTGAATGGCAAACTGGCATTTCTGACATCTGAAGTTAAATTTAGATTATGCAAAATCTAAGTATAAATTGTGAGAAGAACCCAGACCACCCTGGTACTGAAGGATTTCTGCCTTCTCAGCTTCTGGGTAGTTTACCAGGGGTTTGGCTGAGCATTTCCTTGGTTGTGTGTGTGTAAGGAGAGTTTGCAAAACAAATAGTAATACTGGACTGCTGTTACATTGTGTTTCTCCTTTTCTACACAGGGATTCAAATCCTGTTCCCATTGATACTGAAGCTTTTGGATGAGTGGCTGTTTTTACACTGGTTTCAATGACAGCAGGGATGTCTTTTTACCTGATTTTCAGAGGTGACACCTATGCAGCCCATAAGTGTGTACATAATTCTGAGACCACTCATGGTACCATTTTTATTTGTGTTGAGTTGCTGTGTAGTTGAAAGGTTACAGACAGAATGAGAGGCTCTGTTCTTGCTATGGTGTAAACTGAAAACAAACATACTTTCTCAGGTATGTGAAATTTTAACATTCTATATAGAATTGCTCAGGGTCCAATAAAGATTTCACTGGATGGCAACTCAGTGATGTGGTCTGGGATTTACTTTAATAGTGCCTTCAACTTTGTGAAATGTCGTTTGGTACCACATGGCTTAAAACCTTCTGAGTGTGAAAGCCTCATACTGAATATCTGACATGGCTGTTAATCCTGTCCAGCCTTCCTTTTCTTTTTCAGGAACGGATGGTGCCAATCCTTGTTTAACTTGTTATTTTATGTCTCTTTAAAGCAAGGAAGAAGCTGTGTTCTTAACACATTTCTGATGTCAAAGAGAGAAATCCTGTCTCTCGTTCTGTGTACTGACCTGACTGCCACGTGTTGATAGGCCTCAGTGTAAATATCTGGACTGAGAAAATCCAACTTGTTCTTGGCTGGACACTTCCTGTGTTTCACTGCAGCCAGATAAGTGACAGATGGTGGCACAGGCTGGCCAGCACTGGCTGCCATGAAGCACTTAATCAGGAACCTGGGAAGAGAGTAACAATCAGAGCAGGGTATGGTGGTGATCTCCTCACAGCAAACAGTCATGCAAAAAGTAAATGGGCTCTGGTGAGGAGCAGCAAGGTGTGACCCACCCCATCACTGGCCCAGAATGGACTTGAACAAGTAATGACCTTTTGTTTTGCACGTCACTCACAATAACCTGATCTGTGGTGGTTCTCAGGGGTGGACTGTCTGCCTTATTAAATACTACAACAATCCACAATGGTAATTTTTTCAGCAGAAGCTTGCTGTGGCCATTAGCAATCTCAGCAGTGTGGTGATTAGATACATTATCAACTTTGCAACCTGAGTCTCAATGCTCTGGAGCTTTAATGGTGATTTGGTCTGTGATCCCCAAGACACAGTCACATTATGTTAACACACGAGACTCTTGGAGAGAGTTTACAAGGAGCATTCCCCACTCCCTTAGTTTTTTGTACGTCTGCTATGAGCTAGACTGACCAGGTCTGGAATTAAAAGAGTACAGCTTTTCTCTTGACCTTGCTGTTGATCTTGCAAAAAAGCAGTAATGAGTGCAGAAATGTCTGCATGGTAGCACAGAGCTATGTGGTGGCTCTGACCCTGGCAAGTGCCCTGATTTTCTCCTTCTAGTAAAAACATACATTATTAAAAGTTCAAGCAGCTGTAGTTTCTTTATCCTGTATTTCATCTACTCTTGATAACCATCAGTCTGCATGTTTGGAGGAAAGTGATGTTCTTGGAGCATGACTCATCCACTTTCAATATCCAACAACCTTGCTTTCTCTGAATCGACCTCACTTCACTAATAATGTGTTACATCGTACCATTGTTACACTGGTTGCTTAAAAAATTAACCACAAAACTTTCACAGCAATACTTTTGCTGTGCTACCATGCAAAGAGGAAAATGAGGTTATGCAGAACAGCACCTGCAGACGTCCCCAAACCAAAAATAGAAGAGATAATCCAGTTCCCACACACTTCCATGCTTGTTAGACTGAAGACGTGAATAGTTTATGTCCTGAGCTGTATTTTTAGAAGGTGCTGTGAGAAACGAGTAGCTGGTTTTACTGGTTTTGGAGAAGAAGTAGGAAAGGCTGAATAAATGAGGTGATGATGAACACATTTGAATTGTTACCTGGCAGTTTGCAGGAGCAAAATGGTGTTTTCTCCTTCATAAATACAAGAGGCAAGTATTTTGGTATACAAGGAAGGAAGTCCACTCAGCAGGGAGTAGCCATGGCCCCCACAAGCCCGAAGGCAGATCTCCACTCCTGCAGTGCAGTGCTGAGTGATCACGGCCTTAAAACCTGAAGATAATGCATGGAGCTATTAAAAAAAGAGAGAAAAAAGCAGAGTGTTACGGGTGGAATTCTCAGAATAAGTTCCTCTTTTTAAATTTTATGCAATATCTGGGCATGAAATCCCCATCAAGTCCCCCTTTGCATGGTAGCACCCAGTTCCCTGAGCCTGGCCTTTGTGTCTGCCTGGGATGCGGCATATGCTCTTGCTAGGCACACTGTGGTCAGTTTATGCATTTTTGGGTTTCTCTCAGCCAGTTCTGGCTCTGGCCACCTTTGTTCAGAATGTTTTTATTTCAAGCACCCAATTGCAAAATATTCTGTTCTGTCTAAAAAGTCACATTTTTGTTGTTGGCTCAGAAGTATGTGCATGCGCATTGTAGATGGAGTTGTGTAATAACACTTTGTGCCACCAGCTACTTGGAACGAGGCTTTAAGCCAATGGACATGCTTTTCAAGGACTTTTCACTCTGCAATGGTTCCAAAAACAAAAGGTTTGGGGTGGTAGAGCAAATGCTGTTGCTGACTGGTTGTGGACCTGGGACATGACATTTGAGCGCTTAGTGCTTCCTCTTTCTCCAGTTCTCTAGTGGTAAGAGGAATGCTTGTCTAGTTTGCTGAAATACTTTAACATTTAGAGATGAAGAGTGCTGTAGGAGCCAATCCTGCTGCAGCTTACCTCTGGCAGCATGTCAAAGTTCTTCCTCTGGATCTCTCTGTACCCCCTGTTGAATAGCTCCTGCAGGTAGTCGTTGATGAAATGAAAGGCATAGGCTGCTGCCAGCTGGGGCAGCAATTTTTCTTGCTGAGTCTGGTAGTCAAGGATTTTTGCTTCTTGTTCCCTGTTGGAAGACAGCTGATGAAGCAGGGAAAGCGTGGACATGGGTATAGCTACTGTTACTTTACCTGCTGCAGAATGAAAATGGCATTTTTCATTACCAAGAAGCAATGTGTGAACAGAACTGAGCTGACAGTGTGGCAGCAAATGTGCCCAGCTTGCTGAGCTATTGGAGAAACAAACCCAAAAAAGCCTAACAGGGTAGAAAAGGCTCTGTGTGGTCAGCCAGTACAGAGGGGAACAGGGACTGCAGGAGAAGAAGAGAATGCAGCCTTCAAAGACAGCAAATTGTTAGGATGTTCCAGGAAAGGCAGTGGCATTGTACCCTGATACAGCTTGGCTTTTTAAATGGAATCTTTCTGGCACTGTGTGTAGATATGTTTCCCTGAAAATATTTGAGTCTGGGGTATTTAAAGTTTTCTGAGCTTTTTTTCTATGTTCTTTATCACTTCTGCTGTGGTTGGTACATTTAGGGCTTCAATCAATGGAATTGGTTATTAAACCAAGAGCTGCTGCGTTCTTCTGTTTGATTTGTGTTTGAACAAAACCATGTTTTCACTAGAATCTCTCTGCTTCTTAAAGGAGATTTAAATGGAAGTCTTTGTAATCTATTCAAATCAACATATCTCTTTAAAAATAATGCAGATTCAATCCTGAATACAACTCAGTGATTAAAGTGTGGATATTGGATTTCCAGATGTTGGAAGGTATTTTAATGTTGCACCCACTAGTTAAACACTATGGAATAAGAATTCAGCAACTTGTCCAGTTTGTCTGGATTCTGCTGAGTTACAGGATTACAGGGGAAGGCCAGTTAGAAAAAAATGAGTTGCCTGTGTGAGCCACTGACCTATTCAAAGTATGAAACTTATCTTGGAAAGAACTGTAAACATTCTCTTGTACTTTGACTGAAGCTCATTAATGTAAATAATGGGGAAGCATGTTTATCATGCCCTGTCTGGGCCAGGAAATCAGCCAGTGATGGCTTGAAAGATAAGATGAAGAGAAGAAATACAAACTGGTGTGGGGGAACACAGTGTACAGTGCCCTTCCCACTGGGATGCATGGCATTACCCAGGCTTTAGCTTGGACTGCCGGCGAACCACGGAGTATCGGATGGCGATGGTGCAAGCCTTCATTAGGGGTGTTAGAACCTCGTCTGAAATGAGGGAAATGCGCACTGTCGTCATTGTGAAATAATTAATCTTCTGTGACCCCTGTCTTACATAGGAGCCATCTGGTCGAACCTAGAGTAGAGAGAGGTTGTCAGATGCTGCCTTCTTCAGTACTACTATGGTTGTGTAATTGCTATGCATGGAATAAAATGGATATAAAAATCCTTAACTGATGCAAACAATGCTTTTATGTATGATGGATGAAAGATATCCATTTGAAAAGACAAACTCTTACTGTTTCTGGCAGAGGTAGGTTCTGCCTGCCCCATGATCCCCAGCTTCTGAATGGAATTCTTGACATTGACTTTCATTTAGGATTCAGGTACCTTCTGCCCTCAATAAAACCTCAGAGACTTGCTGACACTCAAAGTAAGCTTTTTGTTCTGAATTTAGACAGGTCCCCATTGTCTCTCTGACTGTGGAATGAGAGTCTGACGGTGAGTTTGTGATGTGAGTCCACACATACCTCACAAAACTTGCTCAGCATGTTCTCCCTGGGGATGCGCACATTCTTCAGCAGGAGGTAGCCATTGTCAATGTGCTCAAAATTCATTTTGGGACCAATGTCTCCTGCAGTTATGCCTGCAGCAGGGGAAAACAGCCTGATTATTTCCACTTGAACTTTTTGCTCCCCATTTTGCTTCAAGATGGGACCTCAAAAGAAGGGCACGATCAGCTCTGCTTTTTCCCCAGCATATGGGTGATTTTGCCTGAGTGGTGAAACAGGCATTCAAATGCCTTGTGGTAGTTTGTTTCCATGATCCATTGACAGATCTATGCTGCTGGGGTCAGAACTGAGGTGTTAATGCAGAGGTGCTCAGAGCAGCCCAGGCTTCTGGTTATGACAAGGACTTGGTCTGGATATGGCTGAGGAGATGTTAAATTTCCCTTCAGATAAGAATCAGAAGGTTGGGCTTAATGGTAACTACACCTTGGGTATGTGTCTTGGCTTGGTTTTGGCAATTATAACTCTCTCTGGACCCAATGTTTTAGAAAACATTTAAGGGCAAAATAGGCAGAGCACCTGCACAAGTGCTGCATTGTCTGGGGTCATTTACCTGGGCAGAGTGAATGGTCCTGAAGGCTGCGTATCTGCACGATGAAGGGATGGATGCCATAGCACTTCCCATGGACATACAGCTGAGCAAAGACCACTGTGTGGGTTGCTGATCTTCCCACTGTGAGAAGAAAAACAGCCCCATTCTCTTAAGATAGAGCACAAACACAGTTAAGAGAGGTCAGTACTAATTATGTGTTGGGTCTTAGGTATAGGTCAGCACAGGTGTGTGCTGGAAACCTAAATCAGCCCGATTTTAGCTCTCAGATGTTGCACCATCATTCTGCCTCTGTTTCTGTCCATGAGGCTTGGATTAACAGTTTTGTAACAGAATATGGGGAAAAAAAATAGCTTGAGCTAATGTAATACTGAGTGGGAAGTGCTGTGGCTGTTGCAGTGACTCCAGTAATTTTCTATGAAATACCTTCCTGAAGAGAGTCAAGAATTTCACACTTGAATCTTTTATGTTAAGACTGTCTGATGGCTTGAATCCTTTATGCTGATGACATCCCTGCAGTTTTTGGTTGTCTGAGTATTATTTACAAAGAAGAGAAGATTTATTCCTGCAGAGGCAAGAGCTTTCCTGAGTGAAGTTCTTCAGCCTGCAGCCCAAGGGGTTTTTGTAGATGATGGTAGTTCCCCTGTGGCCTTTGAACTTAGACAACCCCCCTTCTCTTACTTGCTTGTCCATCTGTGTATCTCTTATTGAAGTCTTCTGCTAGCATCTGGGCCCTCAAACACAGAGCTTAACCAGGGCAGATGGAGTAACTGAAGGAGGCAAAACCCAAAATATTTTGTGTGGTACTTACTGTCTCCAGGCCACCACTTCATAGCAGAGATCTTTGGTGTGTTCAGTATAAACTCCTGAGTAGCAGTATCAAAAACTGCTGTCGTTTCCAAACCCTGAAGATAAGTGCCTTTAAAAAAAGAAATTAAAAGAATATCTATCTATGTATCTATCTATGCATCTATCTCCTGGTATATCACAGGAGAGAGTGAAGGATCCCTGGATGCTGCTATTATCAGGGTTTTGTGGTTTACCCTTCTGATGAGAACCACGGATGAGAACCCAGCCACCCCCGTCCCAGTCAAGGATGGACAGTTTCGAGTCAAATTCCCATGAGAATTTGGGCTGCAGGCCTTGTGGCAAACAGAAATGCTGTTTCCCCTGCAGCCTTACCGTGTCCCAGTTCAGTCTGGGCGTAGCTTCCAATGAGCTTGTGCTGGGTGGCAAGAGGAATCCACTTGGCAATTTGTTTGTCAGAGCCCAGCACTGAAATACTTCTCATGAAGACGCGGTGAAGGAGGAACGCGACATCTCCTGACAGTGCCCTGCAGAGAAGGCACAAGGGGTGTTTTTAAGGGGGTGAAGTTCCAGGCATGTGATGAATGAGGCAGTGGCACTGCAGTGGTCACCAGACAGTACCACCTGCTGCCTTTTTATTTCTGCCTTGTCATACCTTGCCCCGCACCCAGCATCAGCACAGCATTGCAGGAAGAGTGCCCTTCCAAGCTGCTTTTGTTTCTTCTTTCATAACAGAGTTTGCTTATGTGTTACTCGCTCATTATTTCACTTGGTCTTGAAGGATTCATCTGTTCTGAGTAGCAGATGCTGAGCTAAAAGCACAACCCATCTCCAAAGATCCTGAGACTCTGTGAGCATTTCGTATTTTTATTTTACTTCATAGGATTTTTTTTTCTTGATTATTTAAGTCAGATTTTGAGGCTCAACTAAAAAAAAACCCCAAAACCCAAAAAACAGCACCCTACTTGAAAAACCCCAAACCTTAGCAATTAACTGAGTCATATTAGACTAAATTACACAGGTAGGTGTCTGGGACCTGGATTTCCTGAACATTCCTATTCTGGAGAAATACCATAGTATGTTGGGTTTGTTGCTGTACTTTTTGCTGTCTGTTTGCTGCACATTGCTGTCAGTGAACAATACTGGGGTTCATGGAGATTTGGCCTGAATTGAGATGTTATTTTTTTGTGGAAAAATTCAAATACATCCAAGTAACCCCTAGTTTATTTTCTGGTCAAGTCCTTTGCCATCACCATCTGCATCCATCCTAAAAAGCACTATTCCAGAAGGTGAGTATGGGAACTTGGGTACAGAGATTTCCATGGCGCAAATGACAAATTTATGTAAGCTTTTTTTGTGTGTGAGAAATAATAAGAAAAAATGAGGAATATGACTATATCCCTCTTCCTGGGATTCCTCAAAACATGGCTGAATGTCCTTACACATGTACATGTACAAGAAAGTGGCTGTGCTGTTCTCAGTAGCTGAGTGGCTGTTAGCACACTGCTTTACTGCAGTGCTCTAGAGAGCATCTCCTTTCACATAGATACCTTCTATTGTTAACAAATTACTCTGACCTTTCTTTTATACTGGCCCTGAGAGAGAATTAATCATGCTGAAACAGTGTGTGTGGGAAATATGAACAAAGATGTTAAAGGGAAATTGCTTTGATTAACAGAAAATGGCTTAATGAATCCTTGGCAGCCTGGCCAGAAATGACGTTCCTTTAGCTGTGATTTGAAAAGCTGGATTTTAAATTGTGTGAGTGATTCACTGTGCTGGGCACTGGGAGTCAGAATTCTGTCATAAGAGCTTGGTGCTCACCTGGACTTTCATCAGTCAAGAGCTGCCCTGCCAGAGAGCTCTGCTCTTAATCCAGCAAATGGGGCAACAAAGGGCTGGCCCTCCTGCAGCCTTTGGCTTTAGGGGGCCTGATAAAAGCACACCTGGGTAGGAGAAAGGGTGGGATTTTTTGTTCTGAGGGAGCAGTGGAGAGCTGCCTTTTAATGGGAATATAATGATCAGGTCCAAGAGCTCTTGATGGTGCATTTTCCCCTTCATTAGTTCCACTCTCTGTAAGTGGTGAAAAGCTCAGCATAAAAAATTATCATCTTTCATATGATGGGGACAACTTTTTAGCAGGGCCTGTTACCATGGGGCAAGCGGTAATGGTTTTAAACTAAAAGAAGGTAGATTTAGAGTAGACATAATGAAGAACTCATTTTCAATGAATGAAACAGTGGCACAGGTTTCCTGGAGAGCTGGTGGATGCTCCCTCCCTGCAAACATTCCAGGTCAGGTTGTACTGGGCTCCAAACAACCTGATGTAGTTGAAGATGTCCTTGCTCACTGCAGAAGGCTAGACTAGAGGACCTTTAAATGTCCTTTCTAACCCAAACTGTGCTATGAGTCTATGAAATACCAAAAAGTGGCTCAGAGTGTCAGCAGTGCTGTGTAAGGGACAGGCATTGCCCTTCTCAGTGACATTGCTGGACTTGCACCTTCCTACTGGGTATGTGACCCCACCAAACACAGTGTGCCCTGGGCAACAGCCAGGCAGGAATTGATTTAGCAATGGGGAAAGGAGGGGCAAGCAACTGAAATGTGGAGCTTGACCCCACACAAAGTGTTAAGAAAACTTTTAAAGGAAAGGACTCTGAAAATATTTCATCCTCATTTACCTACAAACTAAGGTGGGTTTTTTCTTTTTTTTCCTTTTAATAAAATATGTGTTTTCTAGATACACAAAATGTAATCTTTAATTTATTTAGAAGTCAGTAATGTAACTGAAACAGCACCACTTCCAGTTCTGGTTATACATTTAAAAATGTCTAAGGGGTAGTATGAGGGCTGCAGCACAAGTAAGGAGGTTGTTGAAGGGGAAATACCATGTTGTGGCTGTGAACTGCTGTGATCTATCATGCTGTAGCCATGTGCAGCTCTCTGAGAAGTTCCTGGTCGTGTACCATCATTTTCCTTTCACCCAAGTGTGCTGCTAAAGTAAAAACCTGCAGTACGTTTTTATCCAAACCTATTCTGTCAGCTCTTGGCCTTTCCCAGCCTTTGCTGAAGCTGATTCTTGTTGGAATACAAAGCTTTTAACAAAATATTAGTTGTACATTAAAAAAAAAAAATCACCTGTAAATGTACTTATATTCAGGTCCATTCTCAGTCCATCCCATCTCGTGCATCTTTTTCTGGAGATGAACAGCCTTCTTGACTGCTGCTTCGTACCTCTCATTCTGGGTCTGGAAATACTGATTTTCTCTGCTAAATACAGGGTCGGATTCGATGGCTTCCACTGCAAAGCAACACAGAACAGTTGGCTCTCCTGGGGCTGGGGAAGTGCAGGCAGTGCCTTGAGCCAAGCTCAGGAGGAGCAGGCAGGACTGGACTTGTGGATACTGATGCTGTGATTTTTAGGGTGCCTGCAGGCAGGTTTTGTTTTGCCAGATCTGGATCCCAGTGTCACATGTAACACTGAAAAGCAGTGGGTCTGGGGAAGCAGGAGGGGAACTGAGTGGGCCTGAGAGAGGCATCTGTTCAGTGGAAATGGTGACCCTGCAGGGTAAGGCACCGTCCTTGGTCAGGGTGGGAGAGGTGACTTCTGGCAGAAGATACCAAGGAACCCTCTGCCTCTAATTGCTATGGGGGCAGTAAGGGCTGTGGTGAGGTGTATTTTGCCCAGGCTGTGGTGAGCTGCATTAGCCAGAGGGTGGTTATGGTTGGAGCCTGCTGGGTGTTTAGCTCGGGATGTTACCAGCCCATTGCACTGTTGCAAAACAACTCAGTCACTATTTCTGTGTCAGCCTGGACACTCCCCTTGCCCATTCTGTCTTAAAACCTTGAGTCTATTCATGTGGAAGGTTACACTGAACTCCGGTGGACCGTGAAAGGGGCGATCCCAGTGGGTGTGCTGTTTTCCTTTGGTAAGTGTATAACATGGATGCAGTTACAAAGACAACAGAGAGGGTTTTTTCCCTCTGTTTCTTCTGAGCATACAGTAATTTTTTGGCACAGCCATCATGAGTGAGACCAGCTCAGCCTGGTTGAGCCAACCCACGCAAGAAATTCCCCACCTGGATGAGCCTAGTGTGCAAAGGAGGGAAGCTGGCTGTGGTTCACACGTGATGTGCATTTCTGCACAGCAGCACCTTCACGAATTTCCTTCACACACGGATGCTCGACTCTCAGTTCTTGTATTCCAGTTTAACCAGCCTTGCCAGAGACAGGGAATGGGAGTGGGGAGGAGGAAAAGCTTCAGACAGCAGGAGTGGCTGCGGAGGAGTCGTATCGATTTACATGAAGAGAAGACTCCAGCTCCACACTCACTTTTTAAAGAGATGGGTGATAAAGCAAATGCCCAAGAGCACAAGCCCCACCATGCTGCAAAGGAGGAGCAGAGCAGTGGGACATAGGGATGGCCTGTGCTAGCCCCCACCAAGGCCTTGTAAGGGTCACTCACCCACTGCCCTCCGTATCCGCGTCTGCTCTGCGTCACCATCCAGCAGGGCTGTGAGCTTCTCCACACTGAAGGAGGCTGTTTGCCTCTCGCTAGCGAGGTCAGGGTTCACACTGCCGAGCACTGAGCCCTGCAAGTACTTGCTGGTCTCCAGCAGAGCCATCCTGGAGGCTGCACTGCTCTGGAAAGGGATGGGGCTCCTCTGGCACTGGCACCCGTCAGTGGATGCCTGATGGAGGTGTTGGCACAGTGAGGAGTGGTTTTGGTAGGTTGGCCAGGATGTTGTACCTGCACAAGGGTTGCATGAATATTTAGGCACTATCCTGTCCTCATTGCAATCATCAGTGGAGATTTACGGCACTTTAAAAAACTCAAAGCTGCAGGTTTCATGACGTATTTTAAAACATAAAATATTTTTCTTTTCCCAGGCTGTCCCCAATATTCTATGAGAAGTTCATGTTGGAATATCCCACAACTATGTGTTAATGTTTAAGGGAGTTTCTGGCCCAGAGCTCACAGGCACTGGTGGCTCTGCCTGTGCTGCCTCTGTCCTTGGGGCTCAGATTTACATAAACCCCTAACCCCATGTAGTGAGATTTGTCGCAGGACACTAGTAAAAATAAAAGCTTTGGTGAATAGAAAAGAAACCAGATTTTCCCCTTGAAGAGTCCTTTCCAAACATCAGATTACTTTAAGAAATACAAACTCTGGAAACCACTGCAAATGTGTTATCAATTCCTGCTTTTTCTGATAAGCAGGCCTTTAATCCAAGGTGTCTTGCAAGAGACAGAAAAGCCTCGGGACTTGCTAGAGACAGAAAAGCCCCCTGTGCGGCGGGCACACAGGGTTGGGGTAACCCGGCGCTGCCCTTGAGCCGTCACGGGGAGCGCGGGGCTGGGCGCCGGGGACGCCTCGGCCTCAGCTTCCTCTTCCGTGAGACTGCGTGAGGGAAATGCGATTCCCTTCTCTCCGTGCAAACGCAGTCCCCCACGTACCTCGTCTCAGGCGTCCTCCGTGGAGCCGTCCGGCTGCTGCCTCCCTGCCTGGGCCGCGGCTCCCGAGCCCTGTGCGGAGACCTTGTCCCCGGGGCCGGCGCCGCGGGCCGCGGGTGTTCCTGCGAGCGCTGACCTCTGCAGGCAGGAAAATCCTACAGCTCCCAGCGCTCAGAAGGCTCTGCGCTTCAGAACAGGACTGTTTCTCATTCCGCTTCGGGCAGCTGGCGCAGCGGAGATTGCACTTCCAGCTCCGTCACCAAAGTGACACCGTGCCCTTCTCCTGGTGTTTTTAATTTTGGTTTATTGTTTTCGTAGCCTGCTTCCGATGGAGAGCAGCGTCCTTCGGGCTGGCGCTGCCCCTTGCTTGGGGGTTTGACGTGCTCATGGTTTTCCCGGCTGTATCATGGCACTGCTCTTAGCCCTTCTCGCAGCCTGGGGTGCAGGTCTGGAATGCGGGGCTGTGCCGGGGGCCGAGGGACCCTGACACGGGGCATGTGCTGCCCTCACCTCCGGCGGCCCTGAATCTCTCCCTGCAGGTGCTCCGTGGGCAGGAGATGGGAGCTCACACCCCTCAGCCCCCGCTCACCCTGGCTACAGCAGGATGAGCCTGACGGGAGAGGAATCCAGCAGAGAATCCCCCCTGCCCACAGCTCATCGATAGGTCTGTGCTGCCGCTGCAGACCCACACTGGAAACTGCTCTGTCAGGGAATGCGGTGGAATGCGTGGGGTTCACATTACGGAAGGCTTGCTTTAACATGGGAAGTTATGCAAAGGTTGGGAAATCGGATGTAGTTTTGGGTAACGATAATTTTAAGCCTTGTTGAACCAAGCCCAGCAGCCACGCAGACGAGCAATCAATGAGAGCAGCCGACTGCAATGCAGTGAGTGGCTCATGGGCAGTGGAAAGTGTGTTAGGGATCACTCTGGTAGATTAAAGATGCATCGTGGTTCCATCACACTCCCAGAGCAACAGGGTGTCCTGTGGATGTGCCATTCTGGTCCGTACTGCACAGCATCACATCCCGCAGTGACTTGGAGTCATGAGTGGCTGGAGGCAGTACATCTTTCTGAAGTGTTCTGTGGGATTTCTCAATTTGTTCTTACATTTCCTTCTGTTGGAGTCAGAAGTGCTTGGCCTTGTGCTTCTTGAGTGCTTTTTGCAATTCAGCGAGTGAGTCTGGCTCTCCTGAAGGGAGGGTGAGGGATGACAGATTGGAAAAAGCCTGTCCCTGAATCTCTTTGCAACTTGATGTTCATGCAGATTTATATTTGGGCATGCTCAGGTGTTGCCTGAGTAGGTCATTGCCAGTCTGTGTTAGTGAGAGCTGAGCTGGAGAGCCACCAGAGCTGCACACCCATCTTGGCTCCAAGTGCCTGTGGATACCCAGAAATCTCATGGGCTGTGATGAAAACCAGCAAAACCCACAAGAGTACCTGGTCATGGTCATGGTATGTTGGAACACACCCTCATTATTATGTTGCTGATAATTTTGCATTTTTCTCATTTTCATTAAGTTGGATCTCGCCAATATCATGGCCAATTGAAGATTTCATATAATGCTTTCATCAGCACAAAACTGTTCAGTCTGTGGCAGTTTTAGATAATTTTGGGAAATGATCTAAGTATGGGAAAGTTATCTAAGTATTTTGGGAAATTATCTAGTATCTAAATACCTAGGATAGGCAGAGGCGAATTCCCCAGAAAGGGTGTTCGGCCAGGGCCAGTCTGAGGGTACCCCTGGCTTGAGGAAGAAAACCAGAATTTGCCATTTCTGAGGCAGTCATGAGGAGTAAATCAGGCAGTAAACTGTAAGTGTTCCTTGACAGGAAATTTCACTGCAGTAAGTTATCTAGGAGCACTTCAGGAGTGAGTGCATAGGAGAAGAGATCTCAGCATGACCTGGATAAAGAGCAAAGCTGGTATTGAAAATTCTGGCAGTAAGAGAAATTCCAGGCAATGGAACAGTTTGAGCATTGCTAAAAGGTTTTTATCTTTAAAGAGCTGAAGCGATTGGTTCTTACTCGCTTCCACACAATGAACAACTGCCATTGGCATACTTCCATGGAAGGAGGTGTGTGATCACTATAAGGAGTTTTGGGGCACAGCCCATTGAAACCTCACCGCTTGGGTCTGGGAAAGGTTGATAAAGCATTTTACAAAGCCCTGCATGAGTGCCCTGGTCTCATATCTAACCAAAGGCCTAGAGAAGATTTTCCTTTGAAAAGTTTATGCCAGGAAACGAAGTACACAACCTGCCATGGTAGGGTAGCAAGGGAGTTGTTACCATAAGCATCAAAGAGGTGGGAGGATGATTTGGAAACCTGACCTGAAGAACAGGTTTAATGAATGAGATCTCACCCACAGTGAGGAGCTGACTGGCCACACCAGTGCCACAGGGTGCGGACGGTCAGGAACACCATGTACCTCCCAGTGTGGCAACCCCAGCAGATACCTGGTGTCAGAGAAGTGCATCCAAGCACCACCTCTGCCTTGTTCTGATGTTGGCATCTGTGCTGATAAGGATGTTGCTAATGGGACAGAGAAGTCCTTTTCATTTGCTTCACTGCATTCAGTTTTAGTCCTGGCTCTCAGGAACCATGGTGTGTGTGACCTGCATGTGTGAGGCATCCTCACTTTTTCTTACCTACTAAATCTGTGGTCTTTGGTTGCTGCTAAAGCAACTTTAAAAATGTTAAAAAATAATGAAATAGGCTTATTAGTGTGAGGATTACTCGTCAGTTCAAAAATGTGTTTTTAAATTAAATCCAAGGATGTGTTTCCACGACTTTGTGTGGATTTTACCCTGCCAGGCAGGTGGGCATCCACAGTCAGTTAGAAATCAGATTGGAAGTTTCAGTTCATAAAGACTGATTCACAGTTTGTGTGCCCTTATACTTTCATTGAATTGAGATGATACCTGGGGATAAGCACTGGCTGCAATGTTGGGTGCAGATGATGAAAAGAGCTCATTGGTGAGTGAGTAAACACAACTTTGATGAAGGAATTGGTGTCAGATTTCACTGGTTTTTATGTTCATTCAGTTTATTTGGCTGTTGTCTGTTTGTATCTGTGAGCTTTTTCACTTCCTTGTGGAAAAGAGCAAAATATACAATCATCATTTGTTTATTTCTCAGAAGTGGCCACATTAAACCGTGAGTTAATTCAGTAGAGGTGCATGACGTATCATTTTATATAAATGTATAAGCACTAACACAAAATACAGACTATATACCACATATAAGCAACATACACAGTGCAAAAAATTGTCATCCATCAATACTCTGATAATCTGTATCTTCTGGATACACCAGTTTTATTCAGGAATGTGCTTTAGGGGCATAGGGAAAAAATTAATGCAAAAGATACCCCAAAATTTTCCTGGTGATGCCTACACTGATTTTTTTTAGGGTGCCACCTCCTCACTGCTGTTCCATGATGCATAAGAGCGTCAGTGAAAGTTGTACGGGCTCCGTGCCTGAGCCCACCCAGGAGTTACCAGTTTAGAGGACCCCTCTGAGAAGAGCTGTGCTGGAAAATGCTGTGATGTTTAAGTCAATAGTTCAGCAGTAAAAGGATCATTTCCCATGTGTCATCTCCGAGGGTTGGAGCCTGGAGCTCTGGTCAGGGCTGAAGCTCTGTCTGCCCCAGGATGCTGCCTGTGCTGGCTGCCCTTGCTGGTGGGTCCCAGCTCACAGCTCGTGGGGTCTTGATGGGCAGCTGGGTCAGGGCTTTCTGCTGTCTCTCCACTGCTGGAAGTATTTCTTGTGACTCTGCTAGCCCCAGCTGAGTTAGGACAGTATGACCTGGCCCTCCCTCGCCCTTTGGGACATCTGCTGGAAATGACCCAGACACCCCTTAGCCAGAATGGATTGCATTGTGTGCAGCCCCTCTCTGTGCTTGGTGGACACCGCATCAAAGGGAGACACCTTGATTTATTTTTCCCCTCCAGGCAATATTTGAATACTTAGGAAGAGCAGCAGAATCCTTTCTGCCTCTTCATTGCTGACCTTACTGGATGGCTCCCACCGAAGGACTTGCATAAATGCCCCTATCCCAGCCTAGGTGAGCTGATAACATTGATTTCACTGGTACATATGGAGCGACAGATTGCCTCTCCTGGAGTGCATTTCCATCTGTGGCAAAATTACAAATTAATTTGCTGAAATTTTTTGAGCTCTTTGATCAAGGTTACTTAATCTGTGCCATAACTGCTGTAACAGTAATTCTGGCTTGCTACTTACTAACTTGATGTTATCTATGGAGTATCTTGCAGCATTCTTTACAGCTATATACAAGCAACACCTTTTTATCCTTGGAGAAATTTGGCTTTTTTTCCCTGTGAAAAAATACTGGATGCTGCTTCTTCCTTATGGTTTTAATCATAACCTTTATAAAAAGCTTCACAGTTGGAAACAACATAATAGATCCTTTCAAATCTTGTTTGACCCATAGTGACAATATGCACTGGATTTCAGAAATAAAATAATGTTTAGAATAACCATATGAACAAGGGCCTTAAAAACTACAGCAGAGGCAGTGCCATGAGATGGGGTGCTCAAGGACTGAAGCTGAGTTAAGGGCCTTTATAGTCCAGTTTATCACAAAAGCTCCATATCTGTATCACTGCTCTTGACACGTGATGTGGCTCAGATCTTTTACTCAAGCTGCCAGGTCAAGCAACAGCTTTCTGAAATGAAACATCCCACTGGACCAGGAGACTAGAGAATGGATTAGTAACTTTTTATAAATATGTATAAATGCCCAGTTTCCCTTAAGTTACATATAGATCCACTGAAGATGTGGATAATAAGTGTTGATGAACCAGGTATTACCTGCCCAGCTGATGAGGTCCATTGAGGCCATTCAAGAGCCAGTGCCCAAAGTCAGTCAGTCGGCAAGTTATGCTGTTCAGGCTTTGTATCAGGTTGATGTGAGAGGCAAGAAGCTGAGATATTCCTGAAAACACAGTTCTAGCTCTGGATGTGGATATCCCAGGGCACACGTGGCCCTGAGGGTGACAGGCTCTGTCCATACATGGTGCAAATGCACCATCCACCTCAGCTTGGCTATACCAGCAGCAAGAAGAGTTTTAGCTTTGCGATGTGGCAACTGCAATGAGGCAGCTCTGACCTCTGGAAAAGGGGATGAGAAGGACTGACAAGTAGTTTTGCATTAGGACCTACATGCCCTGTAACACCTACAGGTGTGCCTACGGGTACCAGCTGCATGCAGGGTGGTTAACAGGACAGCCTGGCACTGGTGGGATATGACCACACCACCCCCTCTCCATCACAGGACATTTCTTGTGGGTCCCTACGGTAGCAGATGTCCAGCTGCTGGGTGAGGGAATGAAGCTCAGTAGTGCAGGGGCAAGAAGCAGTTTGTCTGTCTGCTGCATCCACAGGGATCTGCTGCCTAGTCACTGCACGCTTCCTTGGACACCCATGCTGGGAACACCCAGCCTTTGCTTTCTGCACAGAGCATTTGCCTTCCACCTGGGGTATTGATGGAACAGCCCAATGTATTTTCTGCCTGAGCATGGAACTGCCTAAAAAACCACTTTCAGACAGGGTTGCAATGCAGTTTAAAGATGCTTATAAAGTATAGCTGCACCTGCCTGTGCTGCACTGGTAAGGGCACACAGGGGTTGGTTTTTCTGATAGTACAGGTGTGCTGCTGAGACACACAACCTCAGCCAGGCTTGACTGGCACACTGGTGCAAAGCCAGTGACCCTTGGGAAAGCCATTATGGTCACCTGGGCTGTTCTCACTAACACACAGGTTGTCCCTTTTAGTTACTAGGTTTCTAGGAGGCTCTCCAGAGCTGCAGCTGCCCTCTTGTCCCCTTGGGCCTGGCAAACGTGCCTCCAGGAAGAAGCAGGAGTCCCCCAAGCTGTTCCTACACAGACTTCCCTGTTTTAAATATTTGCTGTGTCTCCAGAGTTAACCAAGAGTTAGCTGGTGATTAGTGTGCACCCACAGTCTGCGGGGGGGAAAATGATACCATTCTCTCTGCATCCACTTGTGCGAGTACTTTGGTGAATACTGCACTTTTTCCACAGTGATTCCCTCCTGGTCTGGGGAAACCTTTTCTGTGCCTTCTACTGGAGCAAGTGTTAATAACTGCAAGTAGCCCTGGTGGCGTGGCTGGGAATGTCCATGTACAGAGATTTCAGTGGGGGTGTTGGCGCTGGCCTTGGTTGGATCCTGATGGGTTATTTGGCAGAAGCTATGCTGCTTTCTCATCCCCTGCCACTGTTGATGTTCTTCTCAGGTTTTCCTTGACTTTAATGAATTCTGGTGCATGGTCTTCCTGCTTCTCCTGCTCTTTCTCCAGCTGTAAGAAAGAATTCATTGTGCACATGAAAGGACAAAAGAGCATCAGCTATGTTAAAACAGGAGGCTTCATTATTGCTAGGTCATTATTATTGACCAAAGCTGAATGAGTGTGTAGTGCACATGTTCTGTCTCTCTTTTGACAACCCATCACACCAGATCTATGTTCAGCCTTAGTCTCTCCTGTCCTGCTCAAACATTAATTTCTTTCCTCCAGGGAGGAACATCTCCATCAAAAAAGCAGGGTAGGGCTTCACTTCTGACCTGGCATGGGAGGAGGAAGAAAAGGTTTGAATCCTTCCCAGCAAAGGAGGCCTATGAGCCTGGGAAAGCTTTTGGAATTAGTTATTGTGTAAGGTGAGGTATGTTATTGTACTGCCTTACTTTTATATGTGAAGTCTTTATGGATCTTCCCTAAACCACCTTGTTTCATATTCCTTGTTCTCTGAGAGAAGAAGGCTTCGATTTTCAAGTGGAAAATTTTCAGCTTGATGGACATTATTGTTGTGTTGTTAATTAAACAAACTGGTTTTATCCATTTGCAGTGGAAATACTGGCAAGTAGGAGAGACAATGACTTTATTCTTGGTGGTAATGAGCCTGCTCACTGCTTACACTGGTTTGGGAAAGAGGGTGGGCACAGACCACCCAGGGAATGGCTGTGCTGGTCTCAAGTGTACAGTGAATATCGCTTTCCCCAGGCAGAAATTTTGGCCAGGGTACAGGAAACGTTCCCCAAAGCAGTTTGGATGAGATTGCAGCAATGTTTCCTCCAGCACTTCTGCAGCCTCTCACCCCACACGGCATGATCCTGAGCCCTCCTGTGGTGGGTGCTGCAACAGCCCCCATGCAGTTTAGGGTTCTTTGAACTGTAAAAAAGCACCCCACAGACACTGTGTGGGACCCAGAGGAGACCCTGTGAGAGACCCAGAGGGGCAGTGATGTGTGGTGGGGGCAAAGTGGTACAAACATGGTGGATCCCACTGTGAGGATGAGAGTGCTGCAGTTGTGTGGGGCAGCAGTGGAGGATGTACTTTGGCTCCTGTTTTATGGAGGGGTAGCAGTGCTATACCTTGGGCTGAGCCTCAGCATGCCCATCTCCCCTCTGCCATGTGTCGGGTGGTTAGGATAACCCAAGGGTGGCTGAAAGCTCAGTTCTACCTGATCCAGCCTCTGGTGCCTCTTTAATAGCTCTTTTTCAAAAGGAGACTGCAATTTCTTTGCCTCTTCCTCTTCCTTCTTCTGTTTGATGAGCAGGTCTCGCCGTCGGTGCTCGAGCACTCGCTGCAGCTCTGGCTTGCTCTCCACGCCCAAACCTCTGTGCATAAAAAGCAGATAAATGAGGATCAGAGCATCTACATCCGGGGTGTAACCACTGCCAGCCTGGCAACCCCAAAACTTGTCTTGGTCCTAAATGGGAACATGGGATCCACAAACCAGCCCTGACCTACAAATCCGTCCACAAGATTTGAGGGTGTTTGATGGTGCCTTGGGCTGTCTGCTTGTGGTGGGCACAGGTTGCTGTTTGTGTAGGGCACGTGTGGTGCTGGAAATTCTGCTTTGTGATACCCCCATTGCACTGGGGTATCACAGCTTTCTGTGTCGGCTATGAAAACCCGACCTGTAAGCTCCTGCTGTTACTGGTTTCAGCAGTATCAGAAGTAGATTCAGCAGCGTTGGTAACGTGCATTAATGACGATTTTTTTCCCACCAGCAGGGGTAGTCATTGGGCTGCAGTAATTGTCCTGGCAGCTCCTTCCCTTCCCGTGCATCCCATCTGAAGCTTTGAAGTTTTGCTTCATCTGAAGCTTTGCTTTGGAGCTGAGGGCTGACGACGCCTCTGCTGACATGGATAATTTGGATCAAGAGGCCAAAATGAACTGTCCTTTTCTCCTGGAAGCTGGAGGGTTCACTGATGGTGCAGGTACCTGACTCCCCTTTGGCCACCTGATGCATCTCAGGTGAACCCCTGTTCTGAGAGGGGTGGGATCACAGGAAAGGAGACACAGCAGGGCCATGCAGGCAAGGCATAAATGTGTGGTAGAGAGATGGAAGGCGTTCCCTGAACAAATTTCAGAAACCTCACACTATGGATATTGCCATACCTGAAGTAGTTATGAGAGTAGTTATGGGTGGTGTTTGGTGTTCCTGTGGGCGCAGGTCTGGGTTGAGAGAGGAGGGGACCTCCCCATGCCTATGGTAAGGGCTTGGCCAGGGTGCAGGGGGTTGCAGAATTCTGATAATGGAAAGCTCCTCCTCGGCACCAGGAGGTCTCTGTTGACCAAAGGCTGGTTGGTTTTGGCCAAGGTTGTTTGAAAGTAGAGGCATCAAACCCTAAGGGCTATGAATTTCTTGGTAGGGTGGCAGGTGCTGAGGTGGTACTTCACATCACAAGAAGCTGAACTGGCAGGCAGGAGAGAGGAACCATCCTCTTCAGATGCAGCAAACCTCTGCACTGTCACAGCTTGCCTGGGGCCCAGTGCTTGCATCCTTCCAGTACCACTTTTAGTGATACTTCCTACTGTAATTTCTTTTTTTTGCTTTATGACAGGACAAAGTTCACAGTAACATCAGTGAAGGCAGCCATAGCCTTGGCCCCAGAGCTTTCTTGATGGTTTTTGAAGGCAGGAACAACTTGGATGCTGCAAAATTGCTTTTCCCAAGGCTTGAGAGAGGGAAAACCTGCCTTGGCTTCCTGGGGACATAGCTTTGCAACGTTGCCTGTAGATTTGTTACTATTCTTTGTTTTAATCAGCCTGTGTTGTTAGTGTCCAGAGGTGTTGACTAAGATAAGGAATTTGTTAAACAAGCTGCTGATTTGAGTTGCTTCTCCCTGCTGCTTGGGGGGAAAAACCAACCAAAGCAGAAACAGGAGCAAGTCATAATTCCTTCTCTCTCCCCTTCTCCTCTCTCTCCCTCTATGGTAACATTTACCAGAAAGTGAAACTGGTGAATTTGAGAGCGACAAGAAACCAGCAACAATGGATTACTTTTTCCAGTAGGGTTTGTTTCACATATTTGCTGAAAAATACTTGGGAGATCAGAGCCAAAACAGGGGTAAACTGATGCTTGGGAGGGGCCACGAGTAGGTGGTGCAGGATGGCTGTGGTGGAGCTGCTTCCTGCCAGTACCTGGTGGCACACATGGATGTGACATGGGGACAGGCACAGAACTGGAACACAAAGAGATGATATACTTTGTGTTTGCCAGTGTGAAGTACAGCTCTGATGCCACAGGGTCTGTACCTCCTTCACTGCCATTCCTCTCTGCTGCTTCCATTGCAGGGATTTCTTGCTCCTTTGTTCCATCATGGTTAGACTCAGATAATGTTCTGTGAGATCACAGCCAGTGCTGGTGGGTGACCCTTTAAACTGAGCAGTATCACTACAGAGAAGATGGTCACTCTCAAGCCAGAGACTTTTAAAAATATCTGGCTGGTATAGTGACATCTGCCTTGATGCCAGAGATAGGTCTCTGTAATTCTTCTGATTCTGGGAATATCAAATCAAACCAAAGCCCAGCCAGTGCCAGTATTGATTAATGCACCCTGCTGGCAGGCTTGATTGTTCACTGAATTAATATACGTGTCTGGTTCTTGTGATGACTGCAGTCCTTTAGAACAGAGGCTGTGCTCCTTTTAATTAGGCAGCCAAAGAGCTATTGTGTCAGGGTATTTCAGGGTGTTCAGAAAATGTCAATATAAAGCCAGCAGATTGCTTGCTGTGCTTAAAAGCCTCTGAGCAGAATATGATTTTATTGCACTGATGTTCAGACAGTTGCTGCAAGGGAATGATGTAGTTGTAGGTTCTTCATCACTGGTATGATTTTCCTGATGTTGTATCTGTACCCCAAAAGAGTTAAATTGGGGTGATGGAGTAGGAAGTCAGGAATATGAATTCTAGCCCTGTGTTTACCCATTTGATATTTAGGGAGTTGGTGAGTGGCCTTCTTGTACAAATGATCTCACCCCAGTGCTACCTCAGCTTTCAATGGCTGCATCCAGCCTGCACCTCTTCCTGCCTCTGGATTGACCTTCAAGTGCCCAGGAATGCTGTACATTGCTGGGGACTTGGCAGATCAATGATGGAGACAGAAAAACCAGAAAACCTCCAAGGGACAACAAAAAGGGACTGTAGGGATGCCTTGCATTTCCCAGTGCTTGTGACTCTAAAAATTGCCAGCCAGCACTTCAGGATGGCAGAGCAGGGGCTTTTTGTTCTGCTTTTCTTTTAAAAGAAACAGTCACATCAAAGAAAAGAGGACAGGATACTGTGTTTGTTTGCAAGTGAGGGGATTTATCATGCCCTTCCAGCTTGCAGTCTGTCACTGACACCTGTGCCTCAGCTCCTGAGCTCTGACAGCTCAGCACCTCTTGGACTGCTCCAGTGGCAGGCTGCTACCTCCTCTTACCTTTTGTGGTTCATCAGCAGCTCCCTATGCAGCTCTTGATGGCTCTTCGAGGCTTTTACAGGATTTAGGAGCTTTTTAGGTTTGATGAGGTCTGGGTTTCCATCTATGTAGTCTGGGTGAGTCAGGATATTCCCACCATCTGGTCGCTCACGCTGTATTTCCGTGTACATGGATGCTGGAAGAAAAAAATGAGGTGTTTGCATGAGAAGTCTCACACTGCTTGGTGTGAGAACCCTGGGCAAGATAGAGGAGAAGAGCTGGTGCTTGTCCTGGCTGCTCGACACCCGTGTCAGTGTCTGAGTGCACGTGCCTTCATTTGCTGCTGTGGGTCTTTTAGAGATTTTTAAAAATACTCCTTTTGCATTGTTGATGAGACACATATTAATTAGATCACTTAAATTACTTGCCAGCCACTCACTTCAGTGGCTGCAGAATTTAGTGCCAAGGATTAATTAATGCAAGATAGGTCTAACTAAAACTGGAAGCAGCCATGGATGTGGACTGTGTTGAGCTGCTGCTTTGGGCATTCTGGATGAGGATGTTGGTCCCATAGCACAGGAGGATGCTGTGGGATTTAAGGGGCTTCTGAAACATTGGCCTGAGGAAGTCCTGCTGTATCTGAAACTTCCTTCTGTCAAGGAAGTATTTTGCTGATATCCTGCTGACCTATTCATCAGGATCGAGTCCAGTGCCAAGAAAAGCATCCTTCGCCCATGCAGTCTGTGATCATGCTGCAGTAATTTGTATGTTCTGGATGTAAGAACAGGAGCCTACTGTTTTGGAAGGGATGGCAGCTTGGATTTCAGGCAAACCACAGAGCACGCTCACTGTTGATATTTTCCCAGTTCTTTACATTTTCTCTTTACAAAAAAACTCCTATACAAAGTGAGTGCAAAGCACAAGGTATAATACAAACTGCATGTGGTAGGCTACGTCTTTAAATGAGGAGCACAGTAGGTCTGCCTCCAATTATTCAGTGTATGGTCTAATCAGGGGCTCAGAAAAAGCAATTTTTTCCTGACTATTCACTTGAACAATTTGGAAGTTTACCAGTAAGAACAAAAAAAGTCCCAGGAAAAGGGTGTAGGCAGCTTCATGTCTTTAAGTGTCTCATTATTAGAGCATTTTTTGAGGCCTAGTGTGAAGTTATATGGGTTGATGGAGCTGGAAGAAAAACAGTTGTTCAGTACTGTTGCCTCTTTCTCTTATTTCAGTCTCATGTATAAAAGGAATAAAATCTTTTAAAAAGAGAAATCAATAAAAAAAGCCAAGAGAAAGCAGGCTAGGTCATTCTTTCACAGTAAGTAAGCACTTAAAAATGTGAAGTGGATTGCAATCAAATGGAATTGTGTAAGGAATAATACTTCTGAAGAAAAGATTCAATATCAAACAGCTTCTCATTGAATGTTAATGTGGCCAGTGCCCTACTGCTTTGGGAACAAAGGAAAACAAATCAGAGCCCATTACCGGAGTGTAATTGGGGTGAATAGTTCGGTACATATTTAAAGGGCACTTGGAAGCTGGAACCAGTGATTTTTTGTATCACATTATTTTCCTCTAGGATCACACATCACTGCTGGCAGAAGGGAAGGTGGTGTGGTTTGATGTTCAGTGGCAAGTGCCAGGCTGACTCAAACCTTTGCAGGGCTGGACTCCCCAGGCTGAAACTGGGAGCTCAGCCTTGCCTTCCAGAGAGATGCAGGGACTGAAGAACAGCCAAGGGTTAAGGCAGTGCAATTTCATGGCTAATTTTTGTTAGATGAAAGCCAGGTTTTGAACAACGAGAAAACATATCAGATTTTCACTGGGGTAAAATTGCTTCATTTTTTTCTTGTATATGAAGGAAGGAAGGAAGGAAGGAAGGCAAAGGTTTGTTTTTGCATGAATGAAATGGTTGAACTCCTATTTCAAACGGCAAAGCTATATCTTAATTTTTCAAACAAAAAGGTCTCTCCATGGAGTAACTTCAATAAAATGCCAGGTGTTTTTAATGGAAACACTGCTTTTGGAGGCTATGTTAATAGACTAGGCTCAGTGTCACTGTGTCATCCCACTGCCCTTTCCCGCTGTTCCTGTTTAGTCCAGAGCTGCCTCCAGTGACACAGATGCCCACACTTGCTTGTATGTTGGTACCAAATCCTGATACGTGTCAGGAGAAGGGCTGGGACATGTCCATCTCGGATTTGTCTATCTTAAATCCACCTGATGTGCTCTGCTAGTGGATAATGCAGTCAGTAGCGAGCAAGGATTATGCAGCCAACCAAGCCTGAAGGACCAACCTGAGTGTGTAAATGGCTGAAATGCAAGTCACTTTGGTATTTTTCTCTGGACCAATTAGCTCTTCGGTCCTGTTGTTAAGCTGTGCTAGCTCTTGGGCACTGGTACAGCACTGTTATTTTATTAAATACTGTCTTTCTCTGCCTCAGTGATGTATGGTTTTACTTTTGCAACTCAGGAGTGGGAGTCCCTTCTTGCCTACTCCAAGACCCAGATCCTGGGAGATTTGCTTGGGCAGGCTTCCCCTACATCCACATAAGTCTAACAGCCAGCAGTGTACACCCCATGGAATGGTGTCATCTGGGCCTTCAGTCTGGGCTTGTGGTGTTTCCCCAGACACCCAGGATGATTAGGGAAGGGCCCTCCTTCTGTCTTATGAGGCATTTTGGGGAAGCACCATGGTGAGCCTGGAGGTTTTGGATGGGCTAATGTGGCTATTTCCAGACTGCAGCAATCTAACGTTGCATGACTGAGGCTTGCAAAGAAGTAACAATTTATCAATCTATTTACTGAAGACAGATGGGGAACTTTTCCCTTAAACTTGTACAAATTAAGAAAATACTGGGAAGGAAGGAGTGGGAGGAACTGAAATGGACAGGAAGCTTTTCTGGCCCACTTCTGTTAAACCAGCATGTGAAAGTCCTCATGAGGATTGCAATTTGCCTCAATAAACTGCTGGGGCCAGGACACAGCAGGTACCTCTGTGTTTGGTTTTCATTGCACTAGATGTGCCTAGGGGTGTGCAGACACTCACCTCGAGGGTTTGGCTTCCCCTGGGTGTCTGTACTGCTGCCCCGGGGACAAAGTCAAACCCCTGACTGGGACTGGAAGGAGCCTTGGACCTCTCTGCAAGAATAGCACTTTAAACCTTCAGAAGCCCTCAGCCTGGAACAATTCAAGGAATGTCTTCATTTGCACTGAATAGAAAAAGGAAAATGAGAATATAAAAATACTGGTGTGTCTGGAACACAGCTCGGGGTTATGCTGGGGCATCCTTACCCCTGCAGGTTGGCAAATAGGACCTGGTGCAAAATGTTTGTCGGGGAATAGATCTGTCATCTCTGAGACCTGATGTAATGCCCATGTAAGGGAGACACTGTGCTATCAGGCTGCTTTTTGTCATTATTTATGGTGCTGGAGGTGTAAATCAAGCCAGGTCTCTGCAGTGGATTTACAGCAAGATGTCTGTTTTTGCATGATTCAGCCATAGATCAATGAACAAGGCTCTGCTCTGGCACCTCCCTGGCCACCATCATAAATCAGAAAAAGGTGTTGGACATTTTTATTTTGTTCTTGGCAAGACGTAAACAAAAAAATACATGTGGATGTTAATACCCTCTGCTGTACTGAGAAAGACAGTGTGACCTTTTAAATAGGTATGCTTTGGAGCGTTGCTTATAAAAAGTAACTGTTTTCTTCAACACACTCAGGCTTTTGCTTGGTGTTAGGTATTTCCCCTATCCTCATTTCTAGAAGCTTGAGGCTTTCTGGGGGAAATGTGTTTTCCAGCTTTCCTGTTAGTAAAAAGCAAGACTTCTAGGATGAGAATGCCAGGGCCCCTGGTGGATACTTGGAGTTCACACATGGAGTTATCTCCTCTCTCAGCTGTACTGTGAAATGAACCTCCAGTCTCTATCAGTTTTCTGGGAAATGGGGAATTTTCAGCATCTTTGGGGTAGCCCAGAGACAAGCCACCCTCCTGCCCCAGGGTGTTGGACTGACAGAAGGAGAAAAATATCTCGGCCTGTTCTGATGTAAAGCAAAGTCCAAATTCCTGCTCAGACCACCTGGAAATACTTTTAAATCCCCCAGTTCCTGGGAGAGTTGCAAAAAAAATCATCACTCTGCAATCCTGGGACAAATTGTTCCACTTCTGATTATGCTCAGATGCAACCTTTTTGGGAAACAGGGTATCAGGTAGCTTTGGTGCAGCACTAAATGCTTTTGAAAGCATGAATGCTGCAAATATATATTAAATATGCTCTACTAGGAGTGTAAAACAGGGTGTGCTGCTTGGGGTGCTGAGTGGCTTTTGTGCAGCCCCCCAGAAGAGGCAGGAAGCCTGCTCCCGGAGAGGAGGAGGAAGAGGAGGGAGAGGAGGTGAAGGACTGGCTCATGGCCAAGGACAGGCATTGGACATGAGGGTTTGGACATGGCTGAAGCTGGGCTATGCTTCCTTTGGCTGCTGCTGCTTTTTGGTTTTCCCTCACAAGGAGATGCCCTTCACAGAGTATATATTTAGGATTAAGCAACTTGTCTCCTGGTGGTAGATTGCCCTATGAGCCTCTCTGCGTCAGGACTGGGCACTGCTGCGGGCGGCCTGTGCTACCATCCTGTTGAGATGGAAATAATCCCCAGGAATGTTAAAGGGATTAACAGTCCCAGAAAGGGCGGGTAACCTGAGGGATGCAGCTCTGCTTACGGCTGCCTACATGGCTACAGCTCTTCTTTACAAGGGGAAAAACTAAACAGGTTGGAAATTAAGTTAATCCATAGCTGTTGGGTTTAGAAAGCTGTAGGGTGGAGGTCTGGTGTCCTGCCCAGCACCTGTCAACCTGCACCTGTACAGGAGAAGGGAGGGTGCAGCAGGACAGCAGCTGCTTTCTGCAGGTTTTATGTGAAATGACCGACTTGTATTTTGCCAAGATCTCCTTGACATCCTGGCTGCTCTGACATCTCGTTTTAACCCTGCACATCGCTCAGCCCTTTTCCATGCCACCTGCATCCTTAAATGGCAAAGTTGTCAATGCTGCCTTCTGCAGCACAGGTCAGTGTTCAACTTTAGCTGAAATCTAGAAAGCAAATGTAGTTTAGTGTTTTATTTCTGCTGTCTGTGTCATTTGAGAACTGATTTTCAAACTAGAGCATCTCAGGAGAGTTTTGTCAATAGGGCCAGATGATGACCAAACTGCTTTTGTTAAAAATATTGTACTGGCATCCATTTCTGGGCAGATAATGGGCCTTTGTGAAATGCCACCCATGTGAAAACAGTCAGAAGGCATTATTTTGGGAGTGGGATCTGTACTCAGAGGATACTGCTGTCTGTAATCCTGTGAGACCCTGTTACTTGGTAGAAGGGATAAGACTGGGCAAAAACCTCAGGATGTCCAGGGTCAGAGGCCTGGATCTGAGTTTGTAAAACCACTGACCCAAGAGACCACTTCCTGAGCAGAACTGATCACTTAAAACTCTGGTTACAGGGAAAAACCTCTGGTTTTCTGGATTCCCGGGATTTATTAATGAATGCGTCTATTTTAAAGAACCAGAAGATTAATGAAGGGTTGCTGACAGGAGCTGGTAATACTCGTCCTGCAAGTCAGGCAGCTGCAAAACCAACACATCAGTGTAGGCCAGCAGAGCGAGTTTAAAGCTATTTACACAAGTAACCTGAGCCTGGGAGGTAATGCGAGTTTCTGACACTTAACTGCAGTTATGGGGGGAAACCATCCCTTTTCTGGGCAACAGACCCCAGTAACATCCAGTCCCTAGGGAGCCCTCCTTTCTTCAGGGTGAGAGTACTGTCCCTCACACCCCTTTTGGGAAGGCTGAGAGGAGCAGGGCCTGTCCTCACTCCCTGCTAGAATTTGTGCGTGCAGGTGGAGATGTTGTGGATCTTTAAACTGGCCTCTGTTACTTTTAAGCACTTTCATGCTTCTCCCTGTTAATCAGAACTTAACTTTTTTTTTTTTTCATTCTAGAGTATGAACTTTCTGTCAATACATTTCCAGTGTCTGAAGTGGAGCTGGATTTTGGCTCTACAGCTTTTCTTGTGAGAGAGCAATGGCAGAAAAGGTCATGCTGTATGTTAAGTCCTACAAAGAATGAAGCTGAAATTTTGTCTTTGGTTTTGGATTCTTCAATTGATGGTACTTGCTAATTTGCATGATTTTTATAGTGTTAATTAACTATATTTTAGAACTACAGAATAGCTGGGGTCGGCAAAATGGGAAAGAATTGCGTATCAGTCTCTGAAAGCCCCAAAGCTTTGTCTGATGACAGCACTTTCAAGTGTGCAGAGGATCAGCTGCCAGGAGGACAAGAGGTTTGACCTAAAGGCAGGCCTTGCTTTAGGAAGCCCCTTTCTGCATGGTCGGTGGGTTCAGGGCAGAGGGAGGCACCCAGGTGCCAACTTTGGTGAGTCAGATGTGGGTGCTGCTGGATGGGGAGGCTTGCAGTGCCTGGATGCCTTTTAGTGGGTGAGTCCCCACAGCTGAGCCCACAAAATGTGCCTTATCACCCCAGTAATCCATGTGTTGCTGTTACAACAACTGGAACAATATACCTGTAATTCACATTAGCCTAATGACTGCTGTGGCTTACTGCCCTGGTGATGGATNATAATAATAATAATAATAATGTGAGCCCAAAGATTGGCATATGCTAAACATTACCCTCCCTGGGTGAGATGGCACCAGCTCCCATCCTCACTGTGATTTTCCTCTCCTCTGGTTCCAGCTGTGCCAGCAGTTCAGGAACACTTCATACCAATGGACCTGGCACGCTCCCCCGTGCTTGTCACCAGGCGACCGTACCTCTGATAAGTGATATGTGTGCTCTGGGAAGGAGTCAAAGAGCCTTTGTCTGCTTTTAATCTATAGTTTTAAATAATTAAGCAAGGCTAATTCTGGTATTTATAATGCAATAGGGTGAGTGTAACTCGATGTGGCTGCTGTGGGAAGCAGTTTGCAGCTATCAAGTGGCTCCCTCAGGGCAGCAGGCACTCACACCCCAGGTCCCCTCACCTTCACTCAGCCCTGACGGTCAGAAATAAACCCCATGGGGTCACAAGGTCAGAAAGGCAGAGAAAACTCTAATGGAAATGTAAAACAGGGCTGCAGCTCCCAGCACTGCTGCCACGTGTCACCACTGTTCCTACCTCTGTGTCTCTCTGCTGAGCACATGCTAGGGATGGGGCTGCTCACCTGTACAGCCAGTGTTCTCTCACCAGTGTAGCCACTCTCCCCAGTTTGTCCAGCATCCCCAGTCCTGCTTACCCTTGCTGAGCCCCATGCCAGCATCGCAGCCCCCAGGGCTGGGTCCCCCATTTGCACCAGCACTGCACCTGCCTAAGGGAGCACAGGGCAGGTGCTGAGCTCAGCCCGGGCTGCTCATGTGTCACCACCTGCCATCACCCCAAAGGTAAAGGACTCTGGATGTCACCATGGTCAACCTCGGAACTTTGCATTCATGCACATGGATTTAGAAGAGAGAAATCCCACCAGGTTTGAGGGTTGCTGAGCTGTTTGGGGTGTAGAAGTTACCAGCTGGAAATGCTTGTACTGTCAGGCAGCAGCAAGCACCTCTCTGCTGGCAGGCAGGATTGAGTGTGCTGGTTAATAATTTCATTTAATTACCTTGGACTGTGATAAGCAAAGATAGCAAGGCTGGGATCTTAGTCTGTTAGCAATCACCCAGACATCCCATGCCTTTTACAAGCAGCATGTGGAGCACTGGTTTAGTTTTGTTAGACAGTGGCAGATGCCTAGCAGTCCTTCTTGACAATAATAAACTTAGCTTTAATATCTCACCAAATATTTGCTCTGCGCATTTGCCTGCCAGTGACAGAGATGCACATCAATCAGTAATGAATGCTTAAAGTTAGTTCAAAGGTATTTTGTTAAATAGTGAAAATATCCACCCATGTTGATTTGTAGGGTTGCATTAGCCCCCTATCCAGCTCAGTGCCTCTCCAAGAAGAAGGTTTGAATTGCAGGATGGGTATTCTAAGGAAATTTCTTGTGGGATATGGAAAGGCAGAAGCAGAAGGGCAGCTTCTCAACCAGCTACTGAAGTATTAAAGTACCATGATATCTCAAATAAAATTAAAACCGTGTCCCAAGTCACCTGTGTATGCAGTGCAGAGCAATCCCACGGGATGAGCAGCCCGTCCCCGCAGAAGGGAGCACCAGCGAAGTGGGGAATCCCCGGGGCAGCCTGGGGACCCTGGGCTTACCTGATTTCCGCAGCGAGGCTCTGGGAAGCCCGGGGGGCAGGTGCTGCCCTGTGCCCCACGACATGGGGCTGTGGGGGCTGAGGCTGCCGCTGCTGCCTGGCTGCACTCGCGCCTAGTGACTTTTGGCCGGTGCCAAAGCCGCTCCTGCCAGGTCTGTGCGGTGGCAGCAGGGACGGAAGGTCACGTGGAGGTGGCTGCTGCACCGGCGCTCCCTCCTTGCTGCTCCTGCCACCCCACAAGGACCTCACCGAGGGCTGGCGCTCAGCTGCCAGCAGCCGGTGGCCTTGCTCGCTCTTCAGTGCTGGTCCCAAACGTCCCTCTGCCGCCCTGAAAACTTCCCTTTGCTCTTTGTTGCCAGAAGATGTTTTCCCAGGATAGACGAACAAGGTAATCGCTTTTTCTCCCCAGAGCAAACAGCTCTGTGCGTGCCCAGGCACTCGAACTGCCTGCTCGGCTCAGCCACTGCTGCTGGTGGAGAGGTCGTGTCCCTGCTCCACGGAGGACGATTTCTCCTCAACGTGCCTTAACCACGCTCCTGGAGAAATCAGATCGCCCCAGAGGAAGCCGCACGCCCACTCTCTTTAGCAACCACTGCAACAGCCAAGCCGGCACCAGGGCAACCGCTCGAGCTATCGTGATTATTCCCTGGCATGTTGTAACACCCTGTCATCCACCAACTGCTGCACGGCCCAGGGGGAGCAGCTGCTGCACCCCAAGGGTAAGGGCTGCGAGAGGGAGAAGCAGCCCCTACACGGGCCCTCGGGTGTCCTGGTCGCATCAGAGAATGCCACAGCATCACTGCCCCAGGTCTTCTACTGCTGAGATGCAGCCCCTGCCTGAGCTTGGCTTCTTGTCCCCATCATCACTCTGGCTAGAAGGTACCATGTTGGCTTTGCCTGAATTGCCACAGCCTGGGAAACCAAAGGCTGCAAAGGTGGGGGAGGAGAAGGGGTTAAACCACTCCAGCAACTCCTTTTGGCTCTTCAGTGGGTTTTGTGGTCCAGTTCTGTCCAGGTTGCCCAGTGCCAGCCTGCAGACGCTCAGTGTCCCGGTCCCAGGAGTGTCAGGGATGAAGCTAAACCATTTCTACCCAGAGGAAGGGGATAGGGAAAGCTGGGGGGCACCACTGGGGTGCCCAGTTACCTTTACGCTCTGCAGCACCCCAGGGTGCACAGTCCAGACCATGTCTTGGCCTGACCCTCCTGGCCTTGTGAAGGACTAGAGAAAGAAGCCAGGTTCTCAGGGGCACAGGGGCTCTCTTTCACCTATTTTCACCTTTCCATAGTTTGCATCTCTCTACATCCCAACATCTTCCTCCTTCCCAGCCATGTTTCCCAGCCAAGGGCTAAGCAGAAGGTATGAGCAGAAGTCCCAGTCCCTCCTAGTTTGCCTCCAAACCTCTTTGAGGGTCAGCATGGGCTGCTGGCACTCACCTGAATTGCCACTCCCTGGCTTCTTGCTTCTGCTTGGACCCTTGGACTGAAGGGAATATTCTTTCTGGAAGAAAAGAGAGAGAAAGGGGAAAAGACTGTACAGATATTGCTCTCTTACAGGAGATGAAACATAGGAGAAGTTGCCGGTCCTTTGCTACCAGAAACTAAAATAATTATTATTATTTTTAACCTCCTGACCAGGAGCTGTTCAGTTTAATTGACATGGGGCCTCAGGAGAGGCAGGAGAGGAGAGGCAGGCTGGTCCTCATTCCAATGTGTGCGGTGTGTATCCGTGTGCTTGTGAGTGTGGTCAGCCCGACCCACCCAGTCGTGGATTACTCACAGACAGGGTTTGGAAGACCCCACCCAGATTTTACACCTAAACCAAGGCTGTGGCAAAGGAGAGGCCTTCAAGTGGGGAGGTTGTGCAGTTTTTCTGCTAAAGTTGTGACCTCACAGCCCATGTGTGTCCCACAAGCTTTTTGTGGCCCCGCAGACTCCCCTCACATCATGCATTGTCCCATGGCCTGGCTGCTCATTGCACACTCCTAAAATACCATTTGGCTCACTTTGAATGGAAATGAAAATGGATGCACCTCTGTGCTACTCCTCTTGGGTCACCTTTGAACAAGTTTCAGGTCTGTGAGTTCACTAGAGATGTGTCAAAGGGGGAGAAGAGCATTGATCTAAACCTGTTTTGAGCTCCCAAGTAAGTGTGGTTATGGCTGGTGGATGTGGGAATGGAAAAGGGCTGTGATCCATCAACACCTGCTTTTGACTGAGTAAAACAAATCAGAAAAAGGCCAGCTAAATTTTCTGGATGTATTTCTGATGCACCCTGGTGCCTGACCAGCTGCACATCTGGACTCCTCTCCTGCAGAGAGAAAGATGAAGTGGGTTTGTGGGGAGCTGTCCTGAACCAAGGGACTTCTTATGGCAAAGCTCTTTTTTTGGGAGCTCCTTGCAGAACAGATCTCTTTGATATCCAAATTAGTAAGCAATCTCCCCCCATGCTCCTGTGTCTTTGAGATTAACAAAAATCTTTTGTGTTGCCCCTGTAGCTCCCTGAAGGTTACTCTGTGAGGGTGGTTGATTGCTGGATGAGGTTTATTGGAGTGGCTCCTGCAGACAAGGAGTTGCGTCATTCACCAGCTGCCCCCGTGTGTCCTAGGAAGTGGCTTCATGTCCTACAAGAAGGTGACATGGGGAGCTCATTCCAGCATCACCCATTGCATCTCCTGTACATGGTATGGCCCCGTGTTGCTGTGAATGCTGTAGGGGGTTGCAGGAGGGGTCTTCTTTGGAGGTATCACCCTTTGGAGGCTCTGGGTCGGGAGCTGGCAGAAGACCCAGGCAGTTCTGGCATGGCTCTGGGATAGGTCTGTAAGACCACTGGTACACGAGTGGCACAGAGGGCTCATCCCTGGGGACTTGGGCTCTACTGTGATGGGGGAATGACATGGTTTTCTCATTCAATGTGCACATAGAGAGAAAATAATGCTGTAGTGAATGTGCACCTGGGGTGTCACTGGTGTGTGGCTGTATGGTTATTAATGAGTACTGGGAACAGGAAAATGGTTCTGAAGGAGCCCACAGCTGGGTTCTTGTTACCAGGGCCGTTCATTAGATGTACTTTTAGCTGCTGAGTTACTGTGCTAGTGATGTTGACTGCTGCTGGCAGTCATCTCTTTAGCCAATGGCTGTGGCACCAGGAGCTTTCTTGTGTGGACATGTCTCCTGTGTCTTAAAAAGCCCCAGATGTGTCAAGTGAGTTCCCAAGACCAACACTGGCTCTCCCTGAATGTGCAATGCTGCCCGCTGACGTGAGTGCAGTGACAGTGAGATAACGCTGTCTGCCTGCCGAGGAGCCTGTGTGCAGCTGTGAGTGACAGAACAGACAGCTCTGCCTTTCTGGATCTTTATTAAATCTCCACTCTCAGCATGGGGTTGGGACTGCGGTATCACTGCCAGTCATGTCTGGCTCCCAGTCCGCAGGCAAAACTTTGCTCTGCTGAAGTCACCTGGGGCTGGACTCGAAGGCAGATGGCATTTCACCTCCTGCTGCAGGGAGGTCCTGGAGGCTGGTTAAACATTTGCTCTGCTGGGTTAATGCTTGATATGGGCTGAAGTGCTGCTTGTGGTGGTAGGGACTGGCTGTGCAGCCCTGCCTTCCCTCCCACCCTGTGGCACCAGCTCCCAGCACAACCTCCATGCAATCCCAGTACAACCTCAGAAGTCATGCTGGTTGCACTGTGGTGGTGACCTTGGTGGTGGCAAAGCCAAAGGCATGGGATGTGTAGGCTGGTCAGACCATGCTGGGTCCCTGGTACCATGTCACCTCTTGGCACAGGTTGGCTGATAATACACTCCTGCTAATCTCCACTTGAGCCATTAGTGTATTTGCAGAGCAGGACACAAATACAATATATTCTCCTCACACCTCACCGCCTCACAGGGGCAGTTAATGACTGCCCAGGTGATGGAGACTTTTGCCTGCTCCCTATGGGACAAAGCAGGCTATGGCACTCTGTCACCAGCCAGCTGGGCAGGGGGACAGGAGCTGTAGGAGTCAGAGGGCATAATTTGTCACTGCAAGGACTCAGATGGGGAGTTTGTGTTGCAGTAAATGGGCATAAAATGCCTTCTATTTCCATGTGAAAATCCTCTGTGTGAAGTGTCACTGCATCTTGCTGGGAGTAAGAAGTAGTAATAAAATCTAGTATCAGATAGTAACACTGTGCCCTTCTGCAGCTGAGCAGGACAGTCCTGGAGACATTGCTGATGGGAGCAGGTGCCACTTCCAAACTGCAGGAAAGCAAAGCTCCTCCTGCTTGGGATCTCCATCCTGCTTTGACCGTGTCAGTGAAGACACCCACTGCTTCAGCTGGAATTAGCCTGGTGATTAAGTGGGTTAAATCCCACAAAGCAGCACAAAGTATAAATAGTAAGTAGTTCCATGCTTTGAATGTACTGTTCTGTGTTACTCCCAAACATCCTGGGCATCACTATGTCCTGTCAGGACTGTTCCTGGCCTTGACTCGGATGCAAAGCAATCCACACAAAGAGTGTGAGCAAAGTGCTCCTGCAGCTAATGTCTGGAGGCAGTATCACAGGCATAGGCTGCCTTGAACCACCAGCTCTAACCACTGTCCTTGTCCCTGTCTCCCCACAGGGGGAGTGCAATGCTCCTACTGGAGCTTAAAGCCAGCCACTTTGTATAAACCACTTATCAGTGTTATTTGTCCCACGTGTGCGTGCTGAAATGTTTACTTGTAGCACAACTGACAGTAATTTTGGACTATGTTTGTGCCCTGACGAAAGCAGGAAAAAGAGCCATCAGCATGGTTAGAGCACTAGCCATGAGAAGGGTGATGAGAATGACTTCAGGCAGGTTCAGATCAATACAGGTGCCATTAGGGTGCAGTATCAGAGCATCTGTATTGCACTGTAGCCAAAGTCTGAGCTAATTAATTAGGCAAGAAATTGCTGCAATCAGATCAGGGTGATAAAGTGGTATAAAAGTGGGCAAAATGCCACCCAGGCTAATGTGACTCTCCCACAGATCTGGTTTGGGAGGGAGACACCATTAACAGGGCTAGAGGTTGCTCAACTTATTTAGGAGTAGATGGACTCAGAGAAAGGTACTTTGTCCCTAAGGTGCTCTAGCAGCTGCTGACATCAGTGTTCAATGAATGAACACATCCATTGATTAAAATGGTCTTATTGCTGAACCCAGAGACTCTGAAAGGAGTTCTCATGACCTGGAACAAGGTTCATTGATGGCTGGCAGATTGAAGCCAGCATTTCTGTGTGTGATGTAGGCAGAAAACACATGATTTAGAGGTTAGCTAAACTGTACTCTACCATTACTTTTGATTAGCCCCAAATACCTTTTGCTGTTTTCAGTGCTCTGTATGAAAACCTCTCTTATATACCCCTGGATGCTGAGATGCCATCTGAGCTGTTGCCCAAATCTCCTGTATTATTGCTGAATTTTGTTCTATCTGTGTTCATTTGCAGCAGCTGGGACTGATCCAGAGATGTCAATGAAATCATCCACTGGAAGGAACTTTGGAGGATTAGCAAGACTTTTTCCCATCTGTGATGTCACTGCTCAAAAATCTGTCAGCTCAATTGTTTTGCTGCAAAGTCCTGCCATGTGAGATGTTGAGGCTTATTTGATTCAGCAAGCTGGGGCACATGTTTGCTGGGATGAAACTGTGTTCTTGGTAAGGAAAAAGAGAGAAAATCAGCTCAACCCAGTGCCTCATACTGCTGCTAATGCCCTGAAGGTGTTGGCGAAAGGAAGTACTGCAGTTTGGATGAATTTCCAAAATTTCTTGAGGGCTAGGAAAGTAGTATAACACCCTGCTCCCTCCGGAGCTGGCAGACTGGGCTCTACCTTCCTGTGATGGTCATGATGAAGCTGCTCTCAGGATTGTTGTGAGAAACTGCATGTTCCTTTGTCTTGCAGAGGCAGAGCAATTCTGGGTTTGGGAGGGTTACTCCTTGACAGGGATCTTGACTGCGCACATTCCTGTGCTCCCAGCTCATTATGGGACACTGTTATATTGGCAGGTTTTGCAATCAGGACTGGCAGGCACCCCAGGAGTTGGTGTCCAGGCACATCCTGGCATTCCTAGGCCAGCAACTATGAAATCTGCTGCCACGGCACTGCCCTTGTCATGGGAAGGGGTATTGGAACCACCACAGCACCCAGTGCATGCCTCAGCCCAGCCCCATTGCTCCCTGTCCTGTGCTCCAACTTCTTGGACACCTGTGTCCAGCCCTGCATGCACACCTGCCTGGAGGGAGCTGGGTTTTCAAACGAAGCTGAGCTTGTATTACTCCTGGTTCCTGGCCACAACCATAGCTGATTTCACTATCATATTGCAAAGGAGTCTAAGAAATATCAAGTTATTGGTGTAACATTTCATTACTGGTCTTTTGACCTCTACAAGTCTGCAGCCTTTCTTGGGTTGAAGTGAGCCAAGGGCAGATGCATGTAGCCACTCTCATGAGAGCAGCCAGCAGCCTCAAGGATATTTTTGACCACAGGAATTTGTAAATGTAGGCTTTCAGAAGGGGATCAGGCTCTTGGTCTGGCTGTGGGGTCAGGCTGACACTCCTTAGCTCCTGTGCCAGTCTCTGGGAGCAGCAGCCAGGTGGACGCTTCTCTGCCTAGTCGAGTAGAAAATTGTAAATGCTTCAAATAGTGCTTGGTGTTATTTTATTCATAAAGAAAACACAATTTGACACAGATGAGTGCTGTGCTGACCCCTGCCTGTCTTTATCACCAATGCCATTCTCCCTCCCAAATCCCTGTGGCCCCAGAAGGCAAGTACAGCCGTCCTGTGGTGTGAAAGCTGGCAAATCGAGTCCCATTTCACTGACTATCAAGAAAAAAGGACAAAAACCCCAAAGCAGGGAGGCAGTGGCATGGGGATGGAGGCTTGCTGGAGCTGCCAGCCCTAGGGCTGGGAGCCCTGTAGAACTTCCCACTGCGGCTGAGCAAACGCTGCTCCCTGGCTGCTCCTGGTGCACGGTTGGGGAGGTGGAATGTGACACACCAGATCTCAGCAGAAAATTTCCTGCAGATTAATGAGAGCAATCAGTGGCAGGGCTCAGCTCCATGGCAGCTGGTGCACAAGGCTCATTTGTCAGCATTCAAGCTGACTGTGAAGCCTGACGTCCCCCTGAGAAGGGCACGAAGAGGCTCTTGGCACAAAGCAGGGCAATGCACACACCAATGGCCCTGCTGTTCTCCCTTGGTCCCTAAGGAAATCCTTGCTGGCAGTTCAGTGCTTATTAATCTGGTCCCTTGCAAAGTGCAGAGCACACACTACCTCTGCATACCAGGGCAATGTCAAATTGTAGCCCTATTCACTGTTGGAAATACCTGTATCGCCCACCTCAGTGTTGTCAGCAGCACTGAAATTGTTGCTATAAGGCATAAACCATATTTTCCTGTCTCAGGAGCTTATTCTTGCCCTGTGCTGGAGGTGTGATACCACTGCTGATATGAAAGACTGCTCCACTTTCTGGGGATGCTGCTGATTGCACAGGAAGAACATCAGTCACTGGCACAAAAGGGCTCCAATAGCTTTGAAGTGAATTGTTGTCATGCTGCAGAGAGACCATTAAGGCACTCTAAAGTGCCTTGAAGAATGTTGTTTTGCGATAAGTGAGGTTTATACCACATGATTAATAGGGACAGTGTTTATTTCTGGCTCAGTGTCATGCTGTCCTAGAGCTGCCAGGCTGCAGTGGCATCATCACTCTGTTTCACAGCTAGGGACCATATATTAGGGGCCAAGTATAAGGCTGCCATCTGAAATTTGCTCTTATGACACTGCTTTGTTGCTTTGTTGGGCTCTTTACCTGCCCAGGGTCACTTGAATTGGTCCTTACCTTGGAAAAATGGAGTTCGTGAAAGGCAAGGGGAGAAATGCCCTATCAGCCCCAGGCTGGTAGCAGACTGTCAAAGCAGAGTGGGGTGGTCTGATCCCTGCAGGCAGCGTGTGCCAGCTGGGTCCTGTGTGGAGGAGACCCCAAAGGAAGGGGCCAAAAGGGAGGAGGTTTGGCTCTTGTCTGGGATGAGAAGCCACCTGCCAGGCTGCAAATGGAGGAGGCAGCGAAGGAAGACATGAAGCATCCCGGCTAATGCAAGGTTCAGGGGGAGGCAGCAGATGCCACTTAAGCCCCACCTGAGGAGTAGAGTGAACCACCGAAGCCTTTAATTACTTTAATCCATTTTTATTTGAGGACTGCTGAGCCATCCCAGAGCCAGCAGTTGCAGCATTTCCCATGCTGTTCTTGGTCTCCCTACAAGCACATTGTGCACCTCCCTTCAGTCTGAGCCCTCCCCGTGAATCCCTTGCAACCTCAGTGCTGCAGGCAGCATTGGCCACTGCTGGATAACCTCTGCTCTGGAGGAGGGGCTGGCAGCACACTCCTCTGTCTCCTGCCCAGTGCCCTTGCCCATGGATCAAACCCTTGTGCCGCTTGTCATGCATGAAGGCAGAGTTTCAATCTGGGCTAGATGGGTCCAGGTTAGTTCCCTGCCTCACTGAGCCCATTTGAGCTCTCTCAGGACCGAAATGTCAGCCTGTTTGGAGGCAGGGAGTGGGTTATGTTAGGTGTTGGAGCTGCTTTACTGTCACTGTGTTTAGGTGCTTGGGATGGAGAAGAAAGAAAGCTGTGATCTCATTCTAGGAGCTAGAGCAGTCTCACTGTGATGAGTTTGGCTTCTGAGGACTGGGGTGCTACCGCATGTTATTCACTTCAAAAGCTACAAAAGCCCAGAGAAACTACTTAAAGTTCCCATGTGTCACCACCTGCGGGACTCTAAAGGGTTGAAAAAGAAGAAGGCAAGAGGCAGGATAAAGTCACCTTAGAGGGTTTCTGTGGAGGTTTTGGGACTAGTCCTGGCCCAGCTCTCCCAGCCTGGACTGTGCTATGTCAGACAGATGAGAGGACTTAGAAATGTTTGCTGTCTTCTGATGCAGAGCTGTTATTTTCTGTGTGTGTGTTATTTTTGCCCAGAAATGGGCTTTTTATCACTAATGTCCCCACTCTTAAGGCACTTTTGGACTTTACTGGTGTGCAGCTCTCATCCCTGCCTCTCTAAGCAAGGCTTGTTGCAGGGAACACATGCAAACCCTTCTCCTAAAGAACCACAATGGTCAAGGACACTGAAACATTGTGGTTCCTGTTTGCCATCTGGCTTTTGGATTTGCTCCTGGGGCTAGTGCCACCAAACAGCTGTTGGCATTCTGTGAGTGTCGGTGGGACTTGTTCTGCTTAGGGGCCTTGGCACCTGCAGCCCCTCTTGCTGACAGTGGAGCAGCCCTGGAGCCCTGGCTGATGGCGGGGGGGGGGACAGCTGGGGCTGCAGTCTCGGAGCAGGCAGGGTTCCTTGGAGGGATCTTGTGCTGCCTAGGCACAGAGACACTTTCAAAGAGCTGGCAGGGACACTGGCTATCAGCTTTCTGAAACACTTGTCAGGGAGAGCCAGGAAAATCCCACTGTGCCTGCTGCTATGTGGAGCATGATGGAGCAGAGGTGTCCCAGCTCACTGCCTTCGAGTAATATTTCCTTCCACATGCGAGGGGCTGCTGGACCATGGATCTTCTTTGGGATGTCACAAGGTGCTGGTTGTTTCGGACCTCTTTGTCTTTCTGAGGCACAGGCTAAAACACTTCTCTGGCCAGACTGTGGGGATTCCTCACTAGTGGGGCAAGTCATGCTTGTGGGGAAATCCCACCAGCAACTTCCAGAAATGCTTATCACCTCCTGCTCAAATGGAGGAGTTTTAAAGGCTGTTCTCAAAGCCCTGTTTTCAGCATGGGCAGCCAGGTACTGTGGTTTGCCTGAACAAGCAGAGCCTCTCTCCCTGGCACTGGCGTGCTGCCTCTTGTTCTAAACCAGCCACAAAGCAAAGCTCCCTGCTCAGTATCAGGGCTAATCTGGTCTCATCTGACATAAGTGTAAACTGACACTCTTGGGAATTTGGGGACAGAGAAGTTTCCCTGGGGAAACAGCCACTATGCAAACTCTGCCTTGAGGAAACAGAGAAAAGCAGTGGAGAGGTGCAGGTGCCTGGGAACAACCTCCTCCACTGCCAGGCCAGAGGGTCTGGAGCATCTGCCCTGGCACCCTAGGGATCTGTTGCTGGTGAGGCTGTGCTTGCAGATTATTTCAGGGGTGTTTGCTGAGGTTAGAGTGATGCCGTAGGTTTTAAATTTTATATTTTTCAAATCCTGTACTGTTAGTGTAACTCTGAAGTTTCCTGTAACTTGTTAAGTGCTGTTCTCTTATGCTAAGATATACATAACAAAGCCTCTCTAGCTGGACACCCAGACTGTCCTAAGTCCAAGAACTGTAAACCATCATCTTGGGGAGGCAGGGGAAACCTTGGGGAAATTCCATCATTGCTGGGTTCTGGTTGGTAAGTTGATGCTGATATAAAAGTGTGAGGAATTCATGACCTGTTGTCCATTTTGGGATCCACTGAGGCAGGACCCTCTGGACCCCAGAGTGTTCCTCTGAAGGCCTTTCAAATAAATACCTCCTTTGTTCCTTTACTCCTGTCTAGTCTCTGTTTCTAGGTAGCCATTTAAGGCATGAAGAGGCATGTCAGTCATACCAGTGGGGCTGAAGCCCTGCAGAGCAGAGGAATTGGCAGGGAATCATCACCAGCTCTGCAGCACCCCTGAACCAGCCTGTGGCAAAGTCCCTGCCTTCCCTTCAAGAGAAGAGTACCTCAGTGAGGATCTGTGTCTTGCAGGAGCCCTGCTGTTGGCTTGGGCCCACAGAACTCTGGTGATATGAGAACAGGTTTTTTGGGACTAGATGCAGCCTTTTAAAGTAAAAATGTCCTTGGAGCCACACTGGCAGCCTTTCCGGTCCCTTTTGTTGTGGCGCTGGGGATTGCCTTGCACTCCACAATCCACTACTGTAATCCCCTTGGAGTGCTGCTCTGGACTAAGCTTAAAAGAGGTGCAGCTAAGACTGCTAATGCAGGCAGTGCTGGCGAGGGGTGCTGAGCCCTTCTCTGTGCTCCCTGTGGGTCTTCTCTCTGCTGTTGCTGATAGATGGGTTCAGGCCTGGCAAGTCCCTGTGCCCTGAGCTGTGCTGGTTCTGCAAGGGCTGGGGGAAGGGAAGCTTTCCTGCCTGTCGCCTGGACTCGTCCTGCTCTTCAGGAGAGCTGGATCCTGCTGTTTATGCCCACCCTGGAAAGGCAGCAAGAAAGAGTTGTCTTGTTTTCATCTCCCATCAGCATCAGCCTAAGGGTAAAGCACCGACCCAGGAGCTGCCAGTCAGACATCCCTGCTTGGTGCCAGCTGGGCAGTGGCACAGGCTTTTGTCAACCCAAGCAACATTTGGGAGGCTGAAATGGGAGTGACATCTCTGACCTTTTGGTACCCATCAAAGTAAAACTGTCTCAGCTTTTAGGACCTGCCAGGAAGCTAGAGAGCCCAAGCTCCCAGCAGAATTTCAAAGCCAGGCCATTCAGTGCCGGACTGCGGTGGGATTTGTGGTGTTTCAGAGAGAGGGAACAGTGGAGAAAGCTGTCCAAAAGCAGTCTGGTCTGGTGGTCAGGAGGCTGGCATGGGCTGCTTTGTATGCAGCAGGGCTTAACTGGGTGGCCCTGAGCCAAGCCTGACCTAACCAGCTTATTTCCCTGCTTCCAGTAATGCCTCTACAAATGCGCTGGGGCCTGGAGGTCACAGCCACGTGAGCAGGGGCTGGGGGATTAGGTGTGGGCACAGCATGGCTCCTCCTGGGTGTGTTGTACCCCTGAGCCACAGGTACAACCACAGCTCCTGTGTGTGCTGGAGCCAGCGTGGCATTGGTACCTGGGATGGGTGTTGGAGCAGCACTGGGCTGGCTGGGAGCAGCACCTCCTGAAGCTGGCACTTGTCAGATGTCCAGAAAAATAGATAAATGTTTACTAGTCCCACTTCAGCTCTGATTTCCCTTCTGGGTGTTGGTCACACTGGCCAGTGGATTGCTTTTTCCCGTTTGCCCTGAAAGAGTGTCTAGCTCTGGTTTTGGAAGAAAGTCCAGCAAGTTCGCAAAATTCTGAAAGGCACTTGGTTTGGAGGTGCCCGTACCTCTGAAGGCCTCAGTTGAGCATGAAGGGTTCCTGCTGGGGAAAAAGGTCACTGCTGTCCCCATTCCAGTAGAAGTTACTGACCTAGTGTGGGGCACAAGTGTGTTTCTCTTAGAGCTGGGAGATGAGCTGTGGAAGCCTAATTCCAGATTAGGGCACCGCATCTGAGTAGTGATGATGCATCTCTAGGCACTGATATCATCAGCCATGGAAGCAAAATGAGATCCAACAACATCCTCAGCACAGCCATCTCTAGCCACCTCTGCAGAGCTCTGATTCCCTAAAACTGTTTCCATTTGGAGCTGTTTGACCCCTCTCCCCAGGGAATTTGGAGGAGAGGGTTATACACTGGTGCTGTGGGACCTAGCCCAGCTCCTCCCTGTCCTGGGAGGGAGCTGGCACCAATTCTCAGGCCAAGAAATAAGGCTTGCTCTGCACTGCATCTGCAGGAGGCATCCCAGAGGCTGCCAGATGCATTCAGAACAAACCTGACATTTCTCCCCAGAAAGCCAAACTTTTTCTGTCCTAATACAATGCTTGCAATGCTCTGATCCCCTCCTTGCTGTCCTGAAAGCCCTGACAGGCCCCGATGCTGAGCCTATTAGATGGAATTACTTAATCCGGCCCTGATGAGTGGCACCCACTCCCAGGAGCGGGTCCCTTCCCTCTAATCCCTCGCTGCCATCAGCCACCTTAGCACGCGTGGGTTGAAACAAGCACCACGTGAGCAGATGGTGCCTTCCCGTCCCATCCCATCCCATCCCATCCTGCCACCACAGCCCTGAGTAAAACTGCCCCGGTACCTTTTTCCCGTGAGACGCCCCCATGGTCGGATGTGTTGGCTGTGCTCCACTCTCCGGGCTGCGGGACTGGCCGGCTCTGCTCGTTCACGGCCCTGTTACTCCAGGGGGGACAGGCGGCCGTGCTGCTCCCAGCCCCTCGGCGGCTGCTGTGGGGAGATGTGGGTGAAATCCAGCCCGTCTGTGGTGGGGTCGGGTGGGAAAGCTTGCTTTTCCTCCCCTCTTCCAGCACGTGGAGAACTCATTTTCTTCATGCACCTAACGGCTGGCTCGCACCCAGGCTCTGCCCAGGCACAAAGGCAGCTTTCATGCTGTGGATGCCCGGTTTCTAAGCCGGGATCCGTATTTTGAGAGGCTGTGGAAGATTACAGTAATTGCACTTGACAGGGCAAGATGTCACAGGACGCGGATTCGCCCAGCTGCGGCCCGGCATCCGCAGGTCCTTGCCTGTGGCATCTTTCCTAGACACTCCTTCGGTGCTTTGCCCAAATGGACCCCCAAGAATAAAGGAAGATTATCCCTCTGCTGCCTCTCTGCATCCTGGCGCTTGGCTCCTGTTGCGGCACTGGATTTTGCAAACTTTGCTCCTGCATAAACCCCAGGCTGCCCATTTGCTGCTGCAGCATTGCTGCCTATTGAGACCCCAGGTGAGCCCTGAAGCTGCATCCTGGGAGTCCGGGCAGGTCAGGCTTGTGTTTGGTGAAGACTCTGGGGATGTGGCAAACCAGCCAGGTAGGTGCCTGTCCCTGCAGTTATACAGCTTTCAAAATGCCACTACAAAACCTCATTTGGAGATTGCTGTCCCTGCACCCACTGTCCTTTTCAGATCCTTTTAAAGAAATTAGTGAATTCAATTCGACTCAAGAATCCATATATATTCCCTGCCTCTCAGTGTCTGTATATTTAAAAAACTCTGATTTATTTATCAGGACACAGTGACTTTGGCAGGAATGGCTCTTCAAAACACTGGCTGGCACTGAAAGTCCCTGCACAGGAGTTGCACTTTTAACTCCCTCTATTTCTTGAAAATAGTGATGGACCTTAGTAACTGCTCTGTGATGGATTCAGAGCTAGTTTTAACTGCCTGTAGCATGCTGAAACATAAATTTCCTTTATTTTGGCTTGAAACCAGATTTCTAATGTGCATTGCGAAGGGGTAGGAAGAGTTTCCTGTGGCTGAATGGGGCTGGTTGTTTTCAGGGCTGTAGTTAAAGCTGTGCTCTGGTTTACCCTGTGAAGCCACCTTTACAGCTCTTGGGCTGTTTTCAGTTTGGTTTATGAGTGAATCTAGATCCTTTGAGGGGCTTAAAATAGTTGGCATATTTATGCTGGCAGCTTGGCGGGCCTGTTGTGTCTGCTCGTTGTGTTATTTCTCGCTGCTGCCACGGGTAGGGATGATTCAGCGCTTGGGATTAACTGCTGTTGTTACAGCAGATTTAGGGATCGATTTATGGCAGAGGTTTCCCTCAGTGCCATCAGGTATGTGCTAAGAGCATGGGAGGATAAGCTGGGATAAAATACTACACCTCTTTGGGGATTCCTCTGTGATGGTTCTTTTGGGGTTTTATTTCAGTTCTGCTTTTAGAAGTTCCTCCAGGTGTTACACAGTTTATGTGGGGATTTTTCCTTTTTTAGGGAAAACCAATTGATTGGTGGTGTTGAGTTTTGGATCCAGGGTTTCATCCTTCAGGCTGTGTCCTTTCCTGGTGTTGTCCTGCCCATGCTTCTCACTTCTGCTCCCCTGGGGTGACCTGAGGGCTCAGATAATCCTGAGAACCATCTGTTAGGAGGTGTGCAGGGGCTGTTGGAAGCAGAGAAGGCTGTGCAGGACAGTCTCTGTACAGCTCCAAATGCTCCAGGAGAAACACTCCATCCTTTTGCTCTGCAAAACTGCTGGTCTGCTTCAGAGAATGGGCCAGATACAATCATCGGAAATTAAAGTCTGTACATGATGCAAATTCATCCCTGTCTCTGATGGGAGATAAGCCTGGCCACCACCCATGCAGCTCATCTGATCCCAGCAGTGCTGGAGCTCAGGGAGGGGCTGGGAAGAGACTGATGCATCTGGACAGGAGCTGGGGGCAGATGCTCCCCAGGACCTGCTCAGTGTTGGGCAGCAGCATAGGGACTGCTCTAGGAGGACTGTGGGGCTTCCCTGCCCTGCCTTTGGGCAGGGATCTTTCCTCTCCCGATGGTGTCAGCTGGCTCCAGGTTGGGGTGCAGCTCCCAGTGTGTGGCTGACCCCAGTGGGTGCCAGCCTGGGTGCCTTGTATCGCTCCAGAGTGATGCTGGCTCTGGCTCCACTGGTAAAAGGCTCCCACCTATTGGTTGTGCTGCACAACTTCAGCTGCCCAAGGAACCTGCACATCCATCCATCCATCCATCCATCCATCCATCCATCCATCCATCCATCCATCCATCCATCTGTCTCTGAGGGAAAAGCAAGGTTGGCACATTCCTGGCATTATCCTGACCTTTGATGGGGATGTGTCACAGAGGATTTAGCTTGCATTTAACCCAGGAATGATACTTTGGTCTGCAAATATTAACCTACATTGCTGCATGATATTCCTGTGGATTTCTGGCCTATTGCGGCTGTAGGAGACTGTGGGGCATTGTCAAGAGCTCCAGGGGGAATCCACCAAAGTCTAAGCATCCCCAGGGATGACTTTACCCTGTGCCATGTGGGGAGGGGAAGCACCTGTGATGGTGATGCTCAGCTGGTGGCAGAGGACCAGGCATGCTGTGCCTGTGGGGGAAACTGTGGATTATGCTTGAAAATGGAAGTGAGAAGCTAGTGTTTTATAACTAAAAACCTCAGTTAAGAAATTTACAAAACTTTCTACAAAGTTTTTAGTTTAAAGACAGAAAAATAAAATACCCCAAATTGACCCATAGATGAGGATGGCTTGGCTGCAACCTGGCCACTTGTTTGCTCAGGCTCTGCAGGCACTTGTACAGCTCTTCTCCAAGCCCTGCACAGCTCCTGCTGTGAAACAGCCAGTTCCCATGAGGAGGCAGCAGCTGGTGGACTCTATGACCTGGCAGTGGGGAGGCTGGAGTCCCCATGATGGGGTTGGTGTCCCCGTGTGACTGGTGAAGCTGCCCTCCATGGCATGCTGGAGCTTGATGCTAGTCCATCTTCCTGGGAGCACAGCCTTCCATCTCCAACAGCTCAGGCCAGCCTTCGTATTTATTTGTCTCTTTATCATTTTTAATGTGCTGCAGGAAAAAAGAGAGAGAGAAGATGAGTAAGGAGGTTGTAACAGTGCAAGTCTGCAGTGTGCAAAAGTTGCAGCTCGGTTTGATGTGGGGGATAATGCCACTGGTCCTTGTCTTCTGTAGATACATAAGCGAGATGTAGCTCAGAAGAGGATGCCATGAAGAGGATGAAGCCTGCAGAGCTCGTGGCAGGGAAGGACATGCACCTTTTCAAAGGGGCTCTTGTTCATCAGCCCTTTTGCTCCCAGGAAGATCCAGTTGTCCCGGAAGCCCAGCTTGCCTACATGGCTGCTGCCAAGCTCCATGAAATATGCCCGTACTTTGTCATTCATCCTGAAAGAGGGTAAGAAGGTGTCAGTGGGGTGCCAGGTGAGTGTCCCCTCTTTTACCCTCTCTGTTGGTGGCAGCAGCATGCCCAGCTCCCCCCAGCTGTTTATTTCTGGGGAGCCTGGTGTTGCTTCCGTGGGCAAACTCACTTTGTGGCAGCATCATCATAGCTTGCTGTCAGCACAAGGGTGCCACGCTTGATCCCTTGGAGGAAGGTTTGCAGCTTGGTAATGTCTGGGAGACAAGAGTGTTAGGGAGAGAAAAAAGGATTTAGCAGGTGCTTCTGAATGGTAGCTGGGGGAGCCTCCTCTGGGTTGGTGAGAAATAACCTGACCGTGCTGGTGCTAGCCAGGATTTGGGGCCATGGGCATGGGGAAGGGTGGGTTCCCAAATGATGCACTGCCTATCCTGTGTTCCTGCCTGGTCACTCCTGCAGTGCCCAGGACTTTTGGTACAACTGCAGGGGGGAAATTCCTCCTAAACTTCACTTGCCTACTCTTGTTGTGTGACAAGACATCTCGTTGTGTGACAAGAAATGAACCTGCTTGGCCACAGAGCTGCCTTCCCTGCCGTCATACCTCTGGCTGTACTGGAGGAATTCTTCCTCATCCCGCATCTGTGGGATGCTTGAATCCAATGCCCCATCTAGTGGCTCATGAGCTGACTGCTGCCTTCTTCCCAGTGCCTCTCCCACCGAGCATCTCACTTGCGAACTTGGCTGGAAATCTCATTATATTGGTGACTCTCCTTAAAACTCCAGAGTTATCAAAAATAGGTTGCAAACACAAGAAGTATAAAGGGTGATTGAGGGGGCTACCTCTCCCTGAGCATCTTCATTTATCCTGCTGCAAAAGGTGGGGGAACGAGCTGCTGCTCAGCCACCATCAGCATTCAAAAACTGAGTTACAAGTTGCAAAGTATCAGGATTAGTGTAACTATCTGATCTCAGAAAGTACTTCCTCAAGTCTCAAGTGCCTTGGTTTATTCAGGCTAGTGAAATAATGTTTTCCAGGCTATTGCACGGATGTAAGAGGAGTGAGAAGCCAATCTCGGATGTGGAAGCATTGTGAGGACTCCAGGCTTGATGGCCTCAGGGAAAGCTGGGTTTTTACCAGCCAGGTTGGCAGGTCTGGTCAAAGTCCACTCGACTTTATCATTAAATACACGACAGAGAAGCAACTGAAGTAGCCAGCAGCCACCAGTCCTGGTGTGGGCCCTGGCTGGGACCTGCCAAGGAGCAGAGTGACTGTGCTTACCTCCAGAGTACATGTCAAATGCCTCAGTTTTCAGGAGCTGCCCAGTTGTTCCTGAAAGGTTAAAATTGAAAACAGAGCACAGTGAATTTGTGCTAGGGTGGCTCTAGGCTTTGCCTCACCCTGGCCGTGAGCCTGGGGTTCCTTGCAAAATGCTTTGCTCTTTCTTCAGTGAGTTGTATCTGCTGCAATGGTGACTGTGTTGCTTGGAAGAGTTCATGGAGCTGGTTGTGCATGACCTAGGTGAGTTTGTTCCCTTCTGACTGGCAGTGCTTGCAACCATAATTGTGGCTGTGCTCCCCGTGCACCACCAGATGGATGTGCTTTTGTCTCAGCCACAGTGCCTGGGAGGGGGCCTCCAGTGGCCTGTGCTCTCCTGGGGAAGGAAGGACCCCTGGCTGTGGGGAGAAGGGGATCAGTGCTTGCCTGACTCACCATTCACCAGTGCAATGTTCAGGCCTCTGCCAATGTTGTTTTTCACGCTGCTCATGAGGCTGGAAAGGAAAGCAGAGAGCACCAGTGAGTGCAGGGATGCCCTTGAGATGCTGATGCCAGTGAAAGTAGTGGGGCAAAGTGGCTGCAGACAGCAAAATACTCAGAAGTCGTACCAAAAAAATCTGTTTAAAAATGTTTTAACCACAAATACACTGTGATGGCCATTAATGTGCTTGGCACAGGCCAAACGTGCCCTTTTGAAGGCCAGGCCAGCCTAGCCATGGCTGCCTTGTCCCTGCCATGTGCTGCTTACACCAAGTCTTCAAAGCAGATTGAGGGTCCCACCACATTTGCAGCACCACTGATGATCTTGAAGGCAAAATAATTCTGAGGGCAGCTCTTCTGGTTCCCACACTTGTGCCGGGGCAGCTTCTCACCTGTGAGGGAGGAGTGAAGCTGAAAGTCATGGCTTTGGCCCCATGGGGACACACTGGCTGTGTCCCTGAGGGGCTGAGTGGGGCTGGCACTGAGGTACACTGGCCCACTAAGGGGGCAACACCTGGACCAACTTCTTGCATGAAGGAGGCTGGGACTGGGACCAGCTGCTTATTTGAGGTTTATGGTGCCAAGGCCGTGTGCCACTCCAGGCATGACATGTGGGTGTGTGCTGGGAGCGTTTGGAGCTGGTGTCCAAGGCAAGCCCCTTGGGGCTTTTCTGCCCAGAGTTTCCCCATCCTTGGCCAAGGCAGGGATCCGCCAAAGACCCCATTGCTGTGTGCAGTAGCAAAACCCCCCACGTTTTGGAGAGTGGGATTTTTGCCTCAGGGAAGGGGCTCTTGAAGGCAGCTCTCACGCTTCCACCATCCCCCTGAACCCTGGAGTGGAACTGTGTGATGGAGATGAAGCCGAGAACAATACTCACTGCTGGGCTTGTTCGTGGCACCTGTGGGTATCAAGTAGGAGAATTAGACACCCTGGGGAGCTGCTGGCTCTTCCCCAGGCCAGGAGCAGCTTCTCAGGCACCAACTCTCCAAAACTCTTTACTATGGTTGCAGGCATCCCTGGACCCATCCACCCCTGGAGCTGTCCCCTCCCTGCCTAGTGGTCAGAGCTGGTGGCTAAAGCCTCAGCCAGAGACTGCAAATACAAGTGGTCAGGGCAGCTATTTCCAGCTCTGGGGGCTGGCTCGCAATGGAATGCCTCATGCCCTCCCTCTGGATCCCTCTGGGGCCCGTTGGTGCCTCACCGAGCCAGCTCCGCAGGCTGATGGCTCTCCAGCTGTGGTGGAAGTATGTCTGCATGATGAACCACGTGCCCAGCAGGGTGATGAGCAGCACCACGTACCGGATCACAGCTGCCAGGTGTGGGAGAGGAGCTGAGTGAGAGCAGCAGCCACAGCCCAGAGCATCCCTCTGGTTTCTTAGGATTTGGTCTGTGTGTCCCAAGGTTACCAGGCACAGGGTGACAGCCAGTGCTTGCATGGTATGGGAAGGCAGCTAACAATCCCTCACCCTCCAAATGGATTCAGATCTCTTAATTACCATCTCTAGAGTCTGTGATGATGCTCAGATAGGCATTACTGCTCTACTGGGAGGCACTATTCATATTTCTCTCTATGTTAAAGTAAATCTGATAATTACTCAGAAAGCTATGTAAATCCAAATATTTCTTATGTTCCCAGTGCTGGGAAGGCTGCTATCCCCCAATTAGTCACTTGCTACAGCCGAGCAGCTGCTGATACAACTGTGATTGGCATTTGGCTTTAAAGCAGCGCTCATCAGAGCAAAACGTTCCAGTCCTGCATGGAAAGAAAGTAGAAAAATGTACTTTTATTGCAGCTGAATGGCTCTTATGGAACCAGGAACATCTCAATCACCATCTCTTCTCAGCCACAGAAGGTTTCACTGGGAAAAATACAAGAGGCTGAAATCTACACAAATCTTCTAAAAACCTGATGCTTATACAGAGGCCCTTTGCCATGTCCCCAGCAGGGGAAGGGCAGGGTTGCTGGGCTTGGAAGGCATCATGTAAATGAGAAGGAGGCATAAAGAACCATATTAAAACAGACAGAGAAAAGTAAATATGTGTCCCTCCTTACCTGTTACCCGCATGGTGGTGGGCAGAGAGAACACAGCTGGGAGGGGCTGACAGTCACAGGTCACACTGAGGAAAGAAGCCAATGCCTTAAACAGTGCCTGTAACCCACCAAAGCCAGGCAGATTCTAGATGAGAAGATAATCGTTGTGTTTAGTCATATTTGCAATACCGAGGACATCATCAAAGATGTAAAATTCTTATCATGCACATGTGCTTGGCCCCACCCTGATTAAGTCCTGGAGAAGCTGCACTGACCGAGCTTGTTACCTTCTGGAGCCTCAGAACCCTTCCCTGTGTCTGCTGCCCCATGAGCTCCTGATTTATGCCCTGTTCTTGGTAATGGACCAGGCTTTTCTGTTCTGCTGATAGCAATGAGGTGGACACTTTCAATCACAGCTTTGCTTCATTTTCTTCTGGGATGACAGAAAGTAGATTTCAAATATTAGGGACTGCAACATGCTGTCTGAGGACAAGCTGTGATCTGGCCTTGCCCAGTCAGGGGAATCTCTGGGAACAAGCTTAAATCCAAAGGAGAAGGGAAGAAGGGCAGCACCACTGTGCTGAGGAGAGCAGCCAGCTTTGTGGACACCTGACTTAAACCCAGAAATATTTCCACTTGGCCAAATCCTGGAGTGTCTTCACTCTGTGGACAGGGTGTGGTTGTAATTTGGAGCATGAACTATTTCCTACCCGGGAGAGTCCATCTGCCACCCTCCGTCCCACTGCCACCCTGACCGATGGGACAGGCACTGCCACCTCACACATTGGGCTCCCCCAGGGGCTGGGACCACTCGTACCTTTGAAATTTGGGGCTGCAGTCTGTTGAACCTCAGTCCTGGAAACTACGCAGGAGTCCTACGGCGAATTGTCACTGGTGAGATGGGTGCTCAGAGTTAATGAACCTAATGTTAACTAAAGCAGCCCTTTTTATTATGTTTGACAGAAAATTTGTAAAAGAGCTGTGCTGAGAGTTGCTTTTCCTGTTTGAAGGGTAAATAAGGAGCAACAGGCTGTAGCAGGGTTGGGCTGAATGTTGATTTCAGGCTGCTGCGTCATGAGGAAGGAGACAACAGCTTTTCCTCCTGCCAAGCCCTGCCCAGGTCCCCTCCCAGGGCTCGCTGTGTTATTGACCATGGCCATGGAGCAGCCTTGGGCCCTGGGCTGGATGGATGTGTGCCCCCCTCAGTGCCCTGAGATGTTCCCTGTGGCCTTCCCTTCACCCAGAGGTGGGTTGCATCACTGTCTGGGGTTTTTAGGCAGCCAGCCAATATCAGCTGATTTTTTTGGAGCCCCACACTTCTCCCCATGAGACCCCTCTGCTTTGCCCACACCTGCTGTGACATTGCATCAAGGACGGTCTGCCAAACCTGCTCCAGCTCGGAGCTACCAGCTTCCTGTGGTAGACTGGTCCATCTGCATATTAGAGGAAGCCTTGGGAGGTATTTGTGTCTCCCCGCCTACCGTGACAATGTGTTTTTGATAGTGTATCAGCTGAGCACACTGGCTTCCCAGCAGCATCTCCCTTCTCTCTCCAGCTATTCCTCTCAGGGGAAGGTTGGCAGTGAGCAAGAATCTGTCGCTGTGGGAGGTGGCAGGGGGTCTGTGATGCCCAAAGCCCTTCCAACACCCCTGCCCTCAGCACAGTTACTCTGAAATGGATTTTAAGGCTTGTGTAAGAGCTGGCGTGAGCACGCCCATTTCACCGAGCTGGTATAAGGGGCACAGAACTGAAAAAGTTTAAAGGTTTTGGTGGAGGAATGTGGCCTGTGGCTGGATCTGGAGGGGCAGCACCAGGCTCTTCCCTTTTGCTCCTTTCAGCATGAAGTTTATAAACACAGGGACCCTCTTCCCATTTCTGCCTCCCCATCCCAGTGCCTGATCTGATGACGGGGTCAGAAAATGGGGCCAATTTTCACAATCCCCCTTGGCAAGCTGTGAAGACTTCAAAATTGGTATTGGTTTGCTTCAGGAGCTTGTTGTCCTCCCCACAAGTGCCATGAGCAGAACCCGGATCTGGTGAGGATTCAGACCTGGGCTGTGATTTGAGCACACTGAGTGGAGGAGAACTCCACTGGGTTTGCAAAACCTTCCCTGTTTGGTCCCCAGTGCTACAGTGAACACTGGCCTCACTGGGGCCCATTGCACAGTCCTCCACTTCACCAAAGTTGTGTTTTTTCTTTGCACATATTGATTTCATTGCAGAGGAAGATAAATGGAAAAATAAACCAATAAATGCCAGTGCATTAGGGAGGCCATATATTTATTTGGGCTATTTATCTTCACCTTAATCCCAGATAAAATTTACTGGGTGAAGTCCTTGGGTGGTGAAATTCCTGGAATCTGATTGCACTACAAGAGGCTGACCCTGTCCTGCGATTTCTATTGTATTATTTTTTAATTGTTTGCATTGATAATTTTTTATTTTCTTCCCAGGGTTGTGCCAGAATAAAAGATACCTGTGCTCTGGCATCTGCCAGAGAGCTGCTGGCAGGAGAGGGAGAAAAGCAGGAATTGTGGTAGGTCTTAAACAGAGTTATTTGTCTAATAAGCCTGAAACTTGCTTGCTTAAAAAAACATTCCAGGAACAAGAAAGTTCTTGGACAAATATTGCTAAAGAGGCTCATGGTGTTGTAAAGCAAAAGCTCCACCCAAGCCTGCTCCGGCCTGACGTGCCGCTTGGCGGAGCTGAGTTACTGCTGCCAGGAAGAACAGACAGATCCCTGCCCTCCCAGGGAGGTTTTCCAGGATGTACCAGGTGAATGTTCCGGTTCTCCCTCAGTGCTGCAGGAAAACTTTACTTCTCTTCCCCACAAACTTCTGCATTTTTTTTTCCTTTTTTTTCCTTTATTTTTTCCCCTTTTTTCCTGCTTTTGAGCACCACATGTCCCTCTCTCTGCCAACAGGTCCCTGACTGTGAACAAAATCATTTTGGTGCAGAGTGGGGATGTGACTCCAAAAGGGGTGACTGCCAGATGCCCACATCCACCGAGTCACCTGTCCAAAAGCCAGGGTTTTCCTGTTCAACTAAGTGCAGGGGTGCAGAGGAGGGACTGGCAGGGTTGGTGCACATCCAGCCTGTGTTCAGGGTTTATCCCCACAGGACAATGGAGGATGCTACCGTACCATTTTCACTCTCAAAAGAATCAGTCTGACTGAGCTTTGCTGGATTACTCAATAGGATGGTGCTGTTTGCCAGAGGGCTTATAAAAATGCTTGGCCAGCTGCTGCATCCACCAGATGGAGAGGGCATCTTATGGCAAAACTGGCCCTGGCACAAGCCCACAGTTATCTGGGGTGTTGACCAATGTTTGATGCTTTCTACCAGAAAGCACTTGGTACCTTGTGTCCTCCTACCCTTCCATCTAGTCTGGTTTCTCAAAACTCCAGACAACACCATCAGTTTTTAAAAGGAAGTAATTCTGTCCCTACTGGTGCTGTGTGGGCAGCCAGACCTGTCCCTACACCATGTCTTTCAGCCGTGCAAGAGAAAACATGATATCCTGAGCAGCAGCTTCACCTTGGACAAACCCCCCACTTTGCAGAGTGAACACCCTGCAAATTCATCCATAGCCGTGATGACCTGGTCCCCACATCACAGAGCTGATTCCAGCCCATCACAGCTCCTCTTTGACACAGGGAGTTCATTAGTTCTGACCATGACACAAGCAGAGCTGCACCCCACGGAAAGGATGCCAGCACATGGGGCTTCCCCTTAACCTGCAGCCTATGAGAAGGAAGAACAACTAAAACCTTCCCCGTGCAACCTCCTAATCTGTCAGTAAGTCAAAAGAAAAGTGCTGCAGGAACACATTATTGCTCTAGAGGACGCATTTCCCCGGTCGGGGATGGGACAAGCCCACGTACCGCTCAGTGTCCCGGCCGTGCCGTCCCTCTCCGCGGGCTGTGCGGGCGCTGGCGCATCCCGGGAAGCTGGGGCTCCATGTGTCCGGCAGCGTGGCGGCACAGCTGCCCAGCCTGCCCAGCCCTCTGTGACTCATGGCACCTCCCCGAGCCTTATCTCCCTGCCTGGTGTGAGGCTGGGCACTGCCCACGCCGCACAGTAGCCGCCGCGGCTGGGAGCAGCTCTCCCGCGGGAGGGAGAAAACACTCATTGCTGCGGCCACGAGCTCATGCGTCTCCTTTGGAAATTTTCTTCCCTTTTGCCTTTGTGGCACGTCAGAGGAGGAAAACTTCTCCCAGGGTGGGCACCAGCCTTTCTGCTCTTTCACCAAACCAGCACAGTGGGCTGACAGGGGATGCTGCAACGGGAACAGGTGGGCATGAAGCCTGTTCATGGAGTGAACCATGGAGTAGTGTTCCCCAAACTGGGGTAAAACCAGAATAACCTGATCTGTCAGGAATTCCCCCCAGATGTGCTGCATGTGTGTGAGCTGGCCCTAAGTCCCACTTCTCTGCCTCTCATTTACAGGAAGCTGGAGGTTCCTTTTCCAAATAAGCATTTATTTATCCAGCAACAGTCTTGAACTCCAAAGGAGTCCTGAGTTAACTAGAGATATGGATTTAGGCTGTTTTCTTTTTATTCATTTATTGTTGTTATTATGGTTCTGAAGGAAGAAATCCCTCCTGAAGTTAGCACTAGGGACTCTATTTTTTCCAAAGTTGAACGTCGTGTACCTGGCAACCAAGAACAAAAGTGTTCATATTCCTTCTTCTTTTCCATTTTTATCACTTAGAAGAACCAAACAGTTTCTCTAGGAGCTTTTAAAGCAGTTTCCATCTAAAAACCAGTGGAGGAGACACGGGGCTGGCAGCAACAGCACTGCCTTTGGGACTGCAGCTTGCACAAGGCTGGAGCAGAGCCCCTGGGATTGACACTGCTTCCTGATAATTAGTTTAATACCTGAGGGTGATCTCTGTATATAGCTGTGCACTGAGCTTTTCTTTGCTTCCCCCCAGCTGTGGTCCTCAGTGCTGGGCAAGAGGTGCAGGGGGTGCTGAACACCAGGGGAAATCACAGCCTCTAAACCAAACCCTTCCAGACAGGGAGCAGAAAAACAAACACATGCCTGGGCTCTGCATTGGGATAATTATTGCCCTCGGAAGGAAATTTTAGCTGTGGTGAGAGTCTGAGCTTAAACAGCACAGTCTAAATCAAAAACTTTCTCCCTCTCCGGGGAAATATCCTTCCTATTAGTTTGTTTAGCTGCTGGCAATAACCGGGTTGGCTCAATAAAGAAGTGCCCCAAGCCCCGGAGTGCCACAGCTGTTGTCCCTGCTGTGTTTCCCTGCTTCCTGCCCCTGCAGGAGCAGGCCTACGGCGTGGGGATTGTAACACCCTGGGGGTGGCCTGTTCCATGATGAGTTTTGCCTCCTGCTTCAAGGGACCTGAGGCCAAGTCCTCTATGGAGATGGAGGCATTTCTGCTGTTTGCACAGGAAATAAGCAAAAACCATCTGCGGGGCCTCCACTAAACCATGCAGGGCCAGGAGCCTCCAACAATAAATTCTTGTGTGAAATACTTCTGCTCTCTGGAACTGAACATTTAATCCAAAATATTTCCCTGAAACCACAGGAACGGATGGGGAAGTGTGGGCTTTTCTTGTGGCACACACACTGGTGTGGGGAGCCCTCATGTCCCATCTCTGCGTCCTGTGGTAGCTCAGGTCTTGCCCATCCATTGTGGCACACAGCAGAAACAGGCTTTTAAATCCCACCTAATATTAGGGAATGTGTCAAGTGCTGGGAATGAGGCACCAGCTTAGTCTTGACTCGGCAAATAATTAACTGGTGAAATGCAATGAAATTGCATCAAGTCTCATTCGCAGGCTCCCCCAGGGTGTTCTGCGTGATATAGAAAAAGAGGAATTTAGAAAAAAATAATAGATGTGGTATCAAAAATCTGCCAGACTTGGGAATGAATAATCAGTAGTGCAAACTCACTGCACTGTGATCAGCACTGGGGTAGGATCAGCAGGAGCAAGCTGGCAAGTGAGGAGCTGCTCTCGTCCTCGTCCTCCTCCCTCCATGTGTCAAGACTGGGTGCATTGACCCTCAGCGAGTGGTGGAAAGCATTGGGATGCTGGTGCCAAGAAAGTGATTGCAGGGCTGTCCCTCCCAGGATATGAAAGTTCAGCACTGGGAGGAGGTTTCCTCCAAAGATCCCTTGTTGGGCCCTGCAGTGTCCAGGACATGCTGCTTTTCAGGGGTGTGCTCACTAGGATAAATTAATGACAAATTCTCTTAGGAAACGTCTGGCCACTGACAAGCATTGTGGGTGTATGTTTTCAGATTGCTCCTGCCAAAGTACTGCAGATGTTAAGGGTAGCAGCTCTGAAAGAAAACAATCTGTAACTTCTGTGTTTGTCTTGTGTTAAACACCACCCGCACTTCCCGCATGCCACATGCGAGGGGGTGAACGAGGGTGAGGGCTGTCCCTGCAGTTCACACTTCCCGCCTGTGCTGCTACAGAGGATTATTCACCCTCCACTAAACTATGCTGCTCCTGTATTCACCTCTCCTCTCCTACTTTTGCGGAGGTCAGTAATCAGCACCGTTCCATTGGCCAAACAGTGAATCATGCCAGCAAACTGATGACACATCCCAAAGGTTTCACGGGTGACTGAGCATCCGGGTGAGACGCCGGCGCTGTTACCTTGTGCCGGATGGGAAGAATTGCGTGAGGATAAAGTTTTATAGGAGGACAGAAAGGTGAGGAAGCAGTTCCACGAGAGGAGGCAGGCGCTTGGCAGGGAGGGGGTCGGATTGCGGCGCGTCCCCCGCAGCTCTCTGTGCCGGCTATTGGGGGTGCTGTTGTATAGCGCATCCCGCGCCTGCCGAGCCCCGCGCACCGCCCACCGCCGGCCCTGCTGCTGGGAGAGAAAAATAAACAAGGGAAATCATAGCCGCTTTTACTATTAAACGAGAAATCAGCTCGTGCAGTGCTAAGCCCCTGGTCTGTGGGCCCAGCACAGCCAATCTGCTTTTATTGTTTTGCAGGACTCCTCTGCGACCGAACGATGACAAATACCAGGAATTAGTGCAGTGTAATTACTCCGTATTAGCTGAATTCACAGTATAGACACAGATCATAAACAGCCATTGATTATTCCTAATTTCACATTTTTACCGTTTTGAATTGTAGCAATTATGCCTGTCCGAGGGAGTTAGCTTCTCTTTCAACCCTGCAGGTTCACAGTCACTGCCCTTCTTTTCAGAGACTTTTTTACTGCGGGAAGAAGTACATTCAACACAAATCCCTCCCTACTTCTACAATAAAATGCCCTCCCCTTCCCCCCTCTCCTCAGTCCCTAAATCCCTCTGATTTGTAGCCCAAAGGTTGCTCCTTTTGCTTCCAGCTGCCTCAAGATGCAGGTGGGTGCTTGGTGTGTTCTGTACCAGCTGGGCCACAGGTCATTTCACCCTGGGTTGTTGCAGGGGCATCAGCAGCCCCGGCTCTTGGTGCAGGTGTTGCAAAGATGCCTGTGGGAAGGAGTCTGGGCAGCACCAAGGCTCAATATTTATCTCCTGTTGCTGGTTGGTCCATGCAAGCAGTGCTTCTCTTTCAGCAAAGATCCTTCTATTTAAGGATCATCTCTTTTTTGAAATAGGCCAGGACATGATTTCCAAAAGCTAATTTGCACCTCCGGTGAAATCGTATTGGGGGCCTTTGTCTCCAGGGTAATGCCTGCACTCTTCCCAGACAAGATCTGTGAGAGAGGCTGGCAGACCTCAGAACTTCCTTGCTACAGACTGCAAGCAGGATGAAAAAAACGTATGTAGATATAAATTATTAATATTTGCATGGGAAATTTCTAACCCTATTAGTATAATATTGTTAAATTTGTTTCTTGTGCACAGGCAGTGATTTCATTACAAAGGGTAGCAGAGCGTAATGCCGGCTCTGCTCTGCTGGTTTTGTCGATTAATGATGAGAGGGAAAGAATCTGTTGTTTATCGATGGCAAGGCCTTTCAGGCTTTTTCCTTTTGCTTTGTCCCTAGTATGTACTGCAGGATGGTGGGTGACTGCCACCAGGCATGTGCCTCACTCATAGATATGCTGGCATGTTAAGCTGGAACTGTGGGGCTCAGCCCAAAGGAAAGGAGACTCAGGGAGATCCTTACAGCTCTCTACAACTCACTGAAAGGAAGTTGTAGCCAGGTGGGGGTTGGTCTCTTCTCCCAAATAACGAGTGACAGGACAAGAGGAAGTGAACTCAAACTCCACCAGGGGAGTTCTAGATTGGATATTAGGAACAATTTCTTCACCAAAAGGGTTGTCAAGCATTGGAACAGGCTGCCCAGGGAGGTGGATGAGTCACCATCCCTGGAGGAATTTAAAAGACGTGTAGATGTGGCTCTTGGGTCATGGCTTAGAGGTGAACTGGGCAGTGCTGGAGGAACAGTTGGACTCGATGATCTTAGAGGTTTTTCCAGCCTAAACAACCCTATGATTATAAAGTTCTATAAAGGGATGAGAGTCAAAAAGCCTCTGGTCCAAAGCACTTCCCACTGCTGGCATCGGACAGGGAGTTATTTATTCCAGGCAGTGGCTGTGGCCATCAAGCAGCAGCAGCAGTTTTTTATTGCATCCATTCTAGGACACTGAAGAAAGATTATGCATGCTTGCACCATGCCAGCTTTTTATTAGATTGCAGGCAGGGGTTAAACTGATCCTTGTCAGCACAAATATAATGCCCAGGGTGATGGGAGCAGCATAAATTGAGGACAAGAGGTGGCCACTTTTACCGCTGCTCTCAAGAATGCTCTGCTGTTTTACTGCATCGTTTGCTCTTTAATTGGGACATTTCCTTTTGGCCAGGGGATGTCTTTCCTTTTTTGCCAATGAGGTACAATAAATAAATGGGCTGAGACACAGACTCTGAGGGGAGGTGAAGTACAGAGGGCAGATGAGTGACTGTACCAGAGCCCTTTGAATGTCCCCAGTTTGCCACAGTGGCATCTATTCTGTTACATCTTTCCCAAGCTGGGGACATGGGCAGGGGCTGGCTTGTGGTGGCAGGGGGTCTGCAGTAGTGCAGATCACACAGGTGCTTCATCTATTGGTCACCTCCTTTTTTGAGAGTACTCATGTCATGAGGTGACAGACCTTAGTGCTGGGTCAGTGGAGTGTTTGTTTGTGGCCTGTTCTGGTATGTCTGTGTCATTGAAAATCAAATATTCAAAGGAGCACATGACAGTCCCACACACAGGGCTGGCCAGATCTGCTGATGGGTTATAGCAGAGCAGGAGATGGGGGTTGGGCACACAGCCACCCCAGCTTGGGGCTGCAGGGAATCTTGGGGGTCAGTAAGGTCCTCATTCAGCTGTCCTGTTATTATTTACCTGCACCAGTAGATTAATTAGACATCTTCCACCCTTTTTCTGCACCCTCCCTGTGCTGGCAACAGAGGAAATCCTGCTTTTGTGCTGCTAATGGATCTCACAGATCCAGTAAAACATTACAGTGCAGAGAAGATATCTCTTTAAAAGTGCCATAGAAATTCAAACTCTCCACTGAGAACAAAGCCAGTGGGGCTTTTTGCATCTCTTGTTTTTATTGTATTCTGTAACATTTGTAAAGTAGATCACTTTTATCAAGGGAGTCTATCTCCTCTCCCAAGCTGTAATTCCTAGACTTCTTAAAGAAGATTTCTACTCACAAAGGAAATAAAAGATAGAAATATGATGCTCTCTGACATTTGAACACACTACTGAGAATCTGAATTAAAAGGAACAAACTCAGAAAGTATCATTTATACAGCAATCAACTTTAAAAAGTCACCATCTGCTATGAGTTACCACCTGGTGTAGCTGTGTCTTTATTGCCAGACAGAGAATAGGAAATAACTCAGGGAACTCTCCTGCACCTGCTGGGTTTTTCCTGGCTCCATGCACACTCTGAGCCATGGTGGCTGGGGAGCTGCAGGGTGCCTATTGCAACTCTCCTTCTACTCCAGCTCACTACAGAATATAAATCTGAATACAGATGCCATTAGCAGGGATGATTTGGGGTTGTTCAAGTTATAGCTTAGTATCAGCTTTTCAAAAAGTCTAAAGGGCAAAAGAAATGACCACAGCTGGAACAAGGGACCTGGATAGGTTTTATATTTAGAAATCTGATCTTTTTCCTTGCTTGCTGCTCACCTCCTTGCTGTCTCTCACCCCAATGACATTTCCTGATTTCTCATAGCCCTTTCTAGTTTTGTCTCCCTATTTAATCATAACTGATGTTAACATTATGAAATTCTTTGCCCTGTGCAACCTGACTAGTGCTCACCTTCCAGTATTTTGCCTCATTTGGTCTTCCACTGCTCATCAGCTCCTAGTAAGGCTGGGAATTTTTTGATATAAAAATTTCCCATCAAATTATATGTCTTCCACCAAGACCACTTTGTGTTCAGGTGATTCTTAGCATGGCTTAATCCTCTGTGCTGCTTCTGCTCAGTGTCACTCACTCTGTCTTGGTAATCATGATGGTTTCCCTCTGACCTCTCCATGCACAAGACTCAACTATGGCAACATGATTGCATGCACAACTTCAAGTCTTCATTTTTTGGGGGGAGGAACTGGGAACTGAGCTACATTCATGAGGTGTATCAGCTGAAAAAGTGTGGAAAGACTTGTGCAAGTTATTTCTGCATTGTCTGGCTTTAGTTTTATACAACAACACCAAGTGCTGGGAAGCTGCCATGGCTTTTCCCCACCATGTTTCCCATCCCTGTGCAACATTTATCACAGACTGCTTGGTTCAGATGCAAGAAAACAAGGCACAAGAAATGAATTAAGGAAAAAAAGTGTCCTTGCAGGTTTCCCTTGTGTCTGTGCCATCATTGAACCCTATCACTACCAGGGCTGCTGAGGGGCATCTTCATTACTTAAGCTGATGCAACAACACATATCATGGCAGGCAATTGCATTCCTCTCCAATTTTAGGACTTATAAGCCTCTTACCCAATCCCTCAGGAGGCCACTGTGCCCTGTCTCCTTTCCAAGGTCTTGTCCTGTTGCAGAGTCTGAGTAAGGGATTATAAAAAGTCATGTTACTTTGTGCCTGGAAAAATGCTTTTGTCCTCATCCTCACTTATCCACTCCTGTGTGTGTTGGTAGCTTTGTGCTGGTTTTGGGAATGAGAGCACCTGCAGTCCTTGTTGACTTACTTTAAGGGTTTTAATTGCATTTAATCACAAAGGTCTAATTAAAGTTTGAAGGCTTTATTTGAGGGCAGTTAATAGATAAATTAGTTAAATTAATTGTGGTTTGTTGTATACAGAGATACCCTTGGTTTGGCAGAAGGGCAGCCAACACACTCTCTGATGACAAATATTTCCAGCCTGGCCTGTGGGTCTGGAGTGCCCAAGCCCTGGGGCTTGATGGTTGGTGTTACAGGATGTGGAGTTGTGAGTATCTTCTGCTGGCTTTCTATCATCGTCTTCATCATCACTCATACAACCTCATTTATTGCAAAATTAAATGACTCTTTAAAAGCTAGATAGGAATCTGCTGTGGAGCATGAAAACAACCTACACAGGGGCAAGTGCCAAAATGGTCTGTTCAAGGTTAAGTTTTACATTTTAAGTTTCTTTCAGGTGGAGGATAAACATTAGGAAGATTCAGAAAGCAGGGTGACACTGCCTTGAAGGACACCAAATAACATCTCTATTTTCCCTTGTAAATCAGCTGCCTTGGGAACCCACACTACCATTTCATTGGTGACCTTCCTGGGATTTATCACCAGGAAAAATCAACATGCGTGAATTGTCTATAATCCTTCCTCAGATGGAGGGGGTTGAATGAGCTGGGATCTTGTTGCTTTGTTGAGATGAAATGTAATTACCTTATGGGCTTTGCATGGTGTGTTAAATTCTGCCACTATTAAAGCGTGATACAAGCTATAGAACTGTGCTGGTTGCTGAAGATTTATGGAATAAAAGGTACAATTTCACACTTCACTGCATTTTATTTTGAAGTTGGATATTGATGTGCTTTTCAGTTGTTTAGATGTATTTATTTAGCCTTTACTCTCGGTTGAGACAAGTAGGCTGAGAGATTTCATGAGTGAGAGGCTGGAGTTGCCTTCCTCGCTTTCCAACGGAGATGCCTGAGAGAACATGAAGCCCCGTGCTGGAGCCCTGACCGAGCATCCCTTAGGGTGACAATGCACCAACAGCTCAAGCATTATGGTTTTAGAGGGTGAAAAGTCTTTCTTCTGTCTGCTGTATTTCAACTGTTTATGTTTTCCTTTGCTGTACTCAAGAGGATGTTCAGCCACGATACAGTTCACAGCCAGTTTGGCCCCAGAGCGAATGGCTGATGCTATCAATGGAAATGGTAAAATTTGCAAAAGTGCAAATTCTTCCAGAGCTTTTCAAGTCAGACTGGCCAAACATGAGGAACAGTTGTCACAGAGATTCCCTCATGACTGAGGCAGTGCATGATGCTGTTCTCCCATCAGTAAATGGCACTCCTAGAGCATCCAAAAACTCACCACTGTGAGAGTCCTTACAGCTGGACTCCTGTGTTTGACTCAAGAGAAGTGGTAACAGAACTAATTACTCCCTTTAATGAAAACACACACACACACACAAACACCGTATAGCTGAGACAAGCTGGGTGAAAACTCCTTGCACTTCTGTCTGTGCTTCCTTGAAAACTGAGTGGCTTTAATATTCATCAACTTCTACATAGAGCACCACAGAGACCAGTTTTCATTTTTAGGAATGACTCCACATGCCATCTGGTACCACTGGCTAATAGCCTGAAAAACTCTACAGAGAAATTTTTTCATGCAGCTCCATAAGAAGGATCCATCTTTTCTTTCCCCCCTTTTGCTCCCACCCCAACAATCACCGAGGATCCATTGAGGAGCTGCATGAAGGAGTGGTGCATTTCCTGAGGTGAAGAGTCAGGGTGAAGGCAAGAGTCAAGGCCTTTGGGCTGCCAGGGGTCCCTCACTGCAGCTCTGCCATCCTTGGAAAGGGAAAGTGTTAGTCCAGACTAAAGACACTCATATTTCTCCAGACAGTGAAACCCAAACCCCTCATGCTGCCTGCACTGTGGTGAGCTGCTGTTCTGGACATCTCAGCAATTCCTTCCCAAATAACCTGATTCTGAAGACTGTCCAACTGGTGGTCAATGGTGGCGGCGGGCCAGCAGTGGTAAGGGGTGCTGCGACCTTCTGGAAGCATCTCCTTGATGCAGCTGCTCAGCTGGTGCTGCACACACACACACTCACTCACACTCACCACAGATGGCTCTATGGCTGGGGCCAAGGACAAAGAGCTGGGAAGGATCTTTGTATGGGTTCCTCGGAGAGGTTTATTTCAGCCACACATGTGAATGGTTCCAGGTACAAAAGACCAGGATTAAAGGAGGGTCCAGGGTTAAGTATGGGGAGGATAGGGTGAGGGGAGCATCAGGGCCCAATGCTCCTGGACATATAGGGTAGAAAGAGGCAGGGAGGCCAATGGGCCAATCAGGGAAACAGAACTGGGGTACATCTACATACATAACAGGGCATCCTGGGAGAAAAAGAAACCTTTCTTTCTCACCCTGACCTGGGGAGTGTTTCTTCTCCTAGGGTCCATCCCTCCACGGGATCTCAGGGACCCGTGTGTGGCAGGCTCACCAGCCTCCACAGTCAATAGCTGCTGCCCTGGCACACCAGGGATGTGTGCTGGGGAGAGGTGCTGTTTGTCCCGATGCTGCCAGGCACACAACATGTGGAGCACTGGCTTCAGACCAAACCCGGGGCTCTTCAGCACCTTTGTCCTTCAAGTGACTCTCCCAGATCCTGTGCTAAGCCACTTGTCCAGGAGGAACACCTATTTCAAGAAAGACTTTCCTTTTGGACAGGATTGACTAAAAGTAGTTCAGGTCCAAGCAGTTGTTGATGAGCTTCCAGTGTGCCTCAGGTGTAAAGCTCCAACATGAGGGAACCGTTCCTGGAAGAGCTGTCTCGTAATGTGGTGCTGGAGGAAGAGTTACAGGAAAAGGCCACCCTGTTCCTGGCTCTGTCCATAGCAGGTTTAGGTGACAATAAGCAGCTCCCTGGCCTTGCAAAAGCCTCTACAGGACATTTGGGGCTTTCCACTGCCAATGGTCAGCTGCCACCCAGCCACCGACACCTCTCTGGTCTGCACACGCGGCCAAGCAGCTCCCAGAGCACCCCAGGGCTCTCTCACCTGCACTCACACACCCCCAGCTGTAGAGATGCACATCTAGAGAGACTTCCTCCTGGTAGTAACTACTGGATCTGCTTCAGAAGAGAAGTCCCTGAGCAAATCCAGCACTGAGTTAAACTGAATTGAAGCTGCTTTAGAGTCAGAGGAAGGGCTTCTGTGGCACAGGCACCGCAGCCATGGTGATGCCTATGCCTTTGTACTCCCTCATTAGCTGTTTTCTGTCTCATTACAGGTAATAAATGACTATTATTAATATAATTTTCATTTTTTCCCTAATAATTCCCTGAACTCATCAGCCTTTTCTGGTAATAAAACACTTCCCTTGTGCCCTGTTTCACCTGCTTTAGTATTACTTCATGGGAGTTATCTCCTAGAAAACACTGCAGTGCACTGGAAAACTGTGGGATAGAGCTCTGTGGGGTATGTACAACACACAGCCCCGTCCCAGCCAACCCATGCACAAGGTGCTGATGCTGGGCTTCACAGCAGCATCTTGAGTTTAACTATTTAATAAAGGCTCAAACTGCTTTCTTAGAGAGCCTACATCTATAATTATTTTCTTCATGAAATAATTTTGGTTTCACAGGTAAACACCAATCTCAGCAATTTCCACTTTTAATACACAATCTGATTTAGGACTAAACATCCTTTGCCTGCTAAATAGGTATTTATTACAAACAAGCCAGCCTGACACCCTTCTTCACCACCCAGGATTTTGCCCCCCCCCATACAATAATTATGGTTCTGGAGGAAAAAAATATGTAACAACACATGCCTGAGGGGGGCCTGAGCAGTTTAACAAGGTTTAATTACAACATTAGCAGTGTGGGTGAGGCATACAAGTAAACAAGTCATAAATCAGCTCATAAAAGGAGCAAAATAACCCCCTTCCACCCACACTGACTGCAGATTGCACTGAACAAATGGTGTCCTGGGTGTTGCTATTTGGGATACACAGGAGGTTTTCAGATTCGCATGCCACCAAGCTGGTTGCAGCCAAGTGCTCAGTGTCACCTCCTGTCCCCCTAGGACTGACCCTTGTGGGGAGGAGGTGCTCCAGCTTTTTGCCCCAGGATCAAGGGGCTCCTGTCTGCTTGGCCATGGGCTATTCCACTCATCAACCCACTGCAAATGGTGTCATCTCTCCAGCTTGGTTTCCCTATGGAAGCAGCGATGGTCTGCAACACCTGGACTGGTTTGTCAAGAGAAACGTTGGGAATTTCCGTGGAGATGTGGTAGTGGGTGTCACCCTGCCCACACGAGGGGATTGGCATCAGATGCTTATCCAGAACCACTGTGGTCAACAAACTGTGAGTTAAGAAGGATTTACATGACAGTGTGAGAGAGCTCTTAAGAGCTGTTAGAGTGTGCTCAGTGATCCAGATACAAAAATGTGCCGATGATAAAAGACTTTAACTGCTTTAAAATATAGTTACGGGCTATTGCATAAAGGAGAAACAGTATCTTAAGTATTCACTGGCATTGACTGTCTTTACTTTATCATGTGTTACAGTGATTTATGCAAGATACAAAAAATAATTGTCAAAAACGTGGAAGAAAAATTCAAAGCGGAAAACACAGCCATTTGCTCTGATAACATCGGGTAACATGTTAATGCAGGGGAAGAGAAATATCAGTGCTGCGAGTGGAAAGGGACCATTCAGCAAACTAAACTCTTCATTGGGAAAAAAATTCCACAGAATAATAATTATCCATTAGCTTTAAAATAACCTACAATTAACAGCTGTTTTTGTAGCATATCACACATTTTTTCCAGGGAAAATAAATCTATCACTAAGTGATTTTTTATTTCTTATGCTCTTTATTTTCATGATTGGGTCAAAACAAAACCTTGTTGAAGATAGAAAAAAAGGTGCCTTAGAAGGATAAAGGGTTATAATTCAGTCAAGGTTTCATAATTGCACTGCATACCCACTGCAGTGGAAATAGAGCCTTGAGACTGAATTAGTGCCTGAAGATTTCGTGCAAAATCCTTCATTGTTACAGGGCCTTGCCAGTTCGTATTTATGTGGTTTATGAGGTGTCACGTAGTTGTACATTTTAATCTTCTCGCACTGAGTTTATTGCTGAGAGGACTGAGGAGCTGTCAGAGGACAAGCAAGGGAAAGCACATTTGTGAATTAGCACCCTTATTCTTATTTGACTGGTTTCTTTATGCAGGGCCCTACAAATGTCTGTCACCAAGATTTTCTGAGCTCTGGGGTGACCATGGATGGGGGCCAAGCCAGCAGAGCCCAAGGAGGAGGAAGATGTGTCCCAGGGAGCGAGGTGGGGTGCAGCAGCTCCCCTGGGCCACCAGCCACACCAGGGCTGGGTGCAGTTCCCTGCCACAAGGAATGGCAGCAGCGCTGCAGTTCAGCACCAGGACTCTGCCTGGCACTCAGTGCTACAACTCCAGCTGTAAACTTGACTACAGATACCTCATTCCCATTTAAACAATGTGTCATTAACCTGTAATAGTAGCAAAGTGTTCCCACGATTACCTTCAATGTCATGAGCACGCAAAATGATATCAAGCCCCCGTTTCACTTGGAGGAAGGTATAAATACCTTACATACCTTCTATCTGTGTGTGTGTAGCTCTGTGTGTAGCTCCCAGGTGGCTCTGGAGGGGAAGTGGCAGCAGGAGATGGATGATGGATCCATGTGAGCTGACACGCTTCTCTTGGGTATCTCAGCACCTGCTGTGTTGGTTTGCTCATGAGCTGGAAGTTAACAGGAGATATCAGTAAAAGATCACAGAATCACAGAATGACTAGGTTGGAAGAGATCTCCAAGATCATCGAGTCCAACCTATGCCCTAGCACCTCAACTAGACTACGGCACTGAGTGCCATGTCCAGTCTTTTTTTAAACACATCCAGGGATGGTGACTCCACCACCTCCCTGGGCAGACCTTTCCAGTACTTTATTATTCTTTCACTGAAAAACTTTTTCCTAATATCCAACCTATAGCTTCCTTGGCACAGCTTGAGACTGCCCTCCTGTTCTGTCAGTTGCTGCCTGGTGGAAGAGAGCAACCCCACCTGACTATAACCACCTTTCAGGAAGCTGTAGAGAGTGATAAGGTCACCTCTGAGTCTCCTTTTCTCCAAGCTAAGCAACTTTAGCTCCCTCAATCCTTCTTCAGAGGGCCTGTGTTCCAAGCCCCTCACCAGCCTTGTTGCCCTTCTCTGGACGCACTCAAGCATCTCAACGTCCTTCCTAAACTGGGGGGCCCAGAACTGGACACAGCACTCGAGGTGAGGCCTCACCAGTGCCGAATACAGGGAAAAAATGACCTCCCTGCTCCTGCTGGCCACACTGTTCCTGATACAGGCCAGGATGCCATTGGCCCTCTTGGCCACCAGAGCACACTGCTGGCTCATGTTCAGCTGGCTGCTGACCAGCACCCCCAGGTCCCTTTCTGCCTGGGCACTGTCCAGCCACACTGCCCCCAGCCTGTAATGCTGCAGGGGTTGTTGTGGCCAAAGTGCAGGACTCAGCACTTGGACTGATTAAACTTCATCCCATTGGACTCTGCCCATCTATCCAACCATTCCAGGTCTCTCTGCAGAATCCTTCTTCCTTCCAACAGATCAACACATGCTCCCAGCTTAGTGTAGTCTGCAAATTTACTGATGAAAGATTGAATACCCTTGTCCATGTTATCAACAAAAATATTGAACAAAACAGGCCCTAGGACAGACCCCTGAGGGACACCACTGGTGACTGGCCCCCAGCTGGATGCAGCACCATTCACCACCACTCTCTGGGCCTGGCCATCCAGCCAGTTCCTGATCCAGCAGAGAGTGCTCCTATCCAAGCCCCGGGCTGCCAGCTTTTCCAGGAGTATGCTGTGTGAGACAGTGTCAAAGCTGAAGTCCAAATAGACAACACCCACAGCCCTTCCTGCATCCACCAGGCAGGTCACCTGATTATAAAAGGAGACCAGGTTGGTCAAATATGACCTATCCCTCCTAAAGCTGTGCTGGCTGGGCCTGATACCCTGGCCATCCTGTAATTCTGTATGATGACACTCAGTACAAGCTGTTCCATTACCTTACCAGGTACTAAGGTCAGGCTAACTGGCCTGTAATTACCAGGATCCTCCTTCCTACCCTTTTGGTGAATGGGTGTCACATTGGCTAGCCTCCAGTCGTCAGGAACCTCACCAGTGAGCCAGGACTGGTGGTAAATGATGGAGAGTGGCTTTGTAAGCTCATCTGCCAGCTCCCTCATCACCCTGGGATAGATCCTGTCTGGGCCCATAGATTTATGAATATCCAAGTGTCTCAGTGGTTCTCTGACTGCCTCTTCTTGGATAACAGGAGGACCATTCTGCTCCCTGACACCACCTACCAACCCAAGAGGACAGTTATCCTGAGGACAAGCCATCTTGCCACTAAAGACTGAGGCAAAGAAGGCATTAAGCACTTCCACCTTCTCCTCATCTTTACTTACTCAGTTTCCTGCCTCATCCAATAAAGAACAAAGGTTGGTCTTACCCTTCCTTTTACCATTAACATATTTGTAAAACCTTTTTTTATTATTCTTTACAGAAGTTGCCAATTTAAGTTTGAACTGAGCTTTGGCCTCCCTAATTTTTTTTTCTACATGCCCAAGCAGCCCTCTTAAACATTTCCTAAGAAACCCGACCCTCCTTCAAAAGATGATATATCCTCTTTTTATTTTTAAGTTCCTTCAAAATCTCATTGCCCATCCAGGCTGGATGTTTGCCTCATTGACTCATCTTTAGGCACATAGGGACAGTCTGTTCTTGTGCCCTCAAGATCTCTGTTTTGAAGCATGCCCATCTTCCCTGAACTCCTTTTTTCTTAAGGGCTGTTTCCCAAGGAACTCTCTGAATAAGTCTCCTAAACAGGTCAAAGTCTGCCCTCCGGAAGTCCAGTGTAAAGGTCTTAGTGATGTTCCTCCTGATTTCACCAATTATTGAGAATTCTATGATTTCATGATCACTGTGCCCCAAGCACTGTGATCTCCCACCAGTCCATCTCTATTTGTGAACAACAAGTCTAACATAGTCCCTCCCCTGGTGGGCTCGCTCACCAGCTGCAATAAAAAGTTATCCTCCACTAAAACACTCTAAAAACTTTCTGGACTGCCTTTTTTCTGCTGTATGAAGTTCCCAGCATACGTCTGGTAGGTTGAAGTTGCCTACAAGAACAAGGCCTGATGATCCTGAAACATTCTTCAGTTGCTTATAGGATGTTGTCCACCTCTTCTTCCCAGCTGGGTGGACACCCAGTAGGATGTCAGCCTTGCTGGCCTTCCCCTTAATTCTTACCCGTAGGCATTCAATTTCATTGTCATTAGTTTCAATACCTATGACATCAAAAACCCCTCCATCTCTTCTCCCTTTCCTGTCTCTTCTGAAGAGCTTGTAACCATCTAATGCAGTGCTCCAGCTATTTGACTCATCCCACCACGTTTCAGTGCTGGCGACTACATCATAGCTTAGCTGCTGCACCATGACCTCCAGCTCTTCTTGTTTGTTGCCCATGCTGTGTGCATTAGTATACATGCACCTCAGCTGGGCTACTGATTTCACCCCTAACTCAGGCTTACTGCCCTTGGGCCTGCTTCCAGACAGCCCAGCTGCATCCCCTTCCCCCTTCAAACCTAGTTTAAAGCCCTCTCAATGAGCTCTGCCAGTTCAGGAGCTAAAAACCTTCTGCCCTTAACAGAGAGATGGATCCCATCTGCTTCCAGCAGGGCAGGTGCCATAAAAATTGCCCCATGATCAA
>VZTN01010880.1:26382-43013 GCA_013400515.1 Erpornis zantholeuca | reverse complement strand
CATTAACAGGAGATAGTCCAGGGGCAAGTTATCTGTGAGTCATGGGCAAGGCACTGATGGGCCATTAACAGAAAATAGCCCTGAGGGGGAGAGGCAGGGAGCACTGCCCCACCTGGTTTTTCAACAGTTCATGAAGATGGTGATAGAATACATGTTTTGGTCATGTCTTAAATTTCCAACCCAGGACAACCTTACAGACTGATCAGACACTTCATTCTATTGGCACGTGGGGATTTGCAGATCATATTAAATGAGGTGTAATGCACAGCGAGTGATCAGGGCACTGTAATGTACCAATGGCACGATGAGCTGCCAGGCCCTCACCACCCTCAGCCCTGCTGCCCTGGCAGACACCCATGGGCAGGATGAAGCTGTTTCAGGCAGAGATTGAGGATTCTCCGTGGTTTGCACTGGGCTGACTGTAGAGTCCCAGTCTGGCTCAGGCTAAGGGTCCCTTGCTTGTATGAAACATGTCCCTCCTAATAACATCTGTCGTTGCTGCTTAGACCACAATGTCCTGGGCTTGTATCTGGGGTCTCGCAGCAAGGCCAGCGTTTAGCTCTGGTCCCTTCGGTTCCACCCCAGAGAAGGCAGCACTGGGGCTGGGCACCCTGGGACCCTTGATGCACTGGGAGAACTGTGTTGGACTGCAGAGGAGCAGCAATTCATTGAGGATGGCAGGAGCCCTTCATGGGTGTCCAGAGCCTCCGAAATAGCCCCTGTCCATCCCTGTTTTCCTCCACTCAATCTCAGCAGTGTGGTGGGCAGCCCCAAGCAAGGATGTGCCTACACACAGTTGGAATGACTCAATTTTACCCTACTAACATTTCAGAGCATTGACACAATGTTATTCCTCCTCAGAGGCTCCTCTCGAGCCCCAGTAAGAAAACAGCAGCCTAATGTACAAGAAACTCTTGCATGGGATGTTTCCTGAGCTTTATGTATTCATTAGAAAATTACTCAGTGCGGTAATAAATGCATCCAGAGCTTTGATATTTTGCACATCAGGTGGTAAAACAGTAGCTGTGAATAGATTGCCTGTATGAAGGTTTCTGCCTTCAGTGCTGCAACAGCAGATGGTCTAATAAATATGCAGTGCTCTAAAACGACGTCAGTAATTTCTGTGACCTCAGGTTTTTTGATCTCCCACGCAGATAAAATGCACAATCATCCAATAATAAACTTTTTCATCAAAAAACCCCTAAGAAGTGTAATGTAAACATCTTTTAAAGTACACTGGCACTTTGTACTGGGAGCCTAGCTGGGTTTCTTTAGGAAAATTGTTTTATGTGGCTCTCTGGGCTAGTGCAGAGGACCCACTATTGGCATAGCCTGAACCTCTTCTCTGGCAGTGGCCAGGTGAGGATACCTATGAGGACTGGGATGAGAACACAGTGTCAGTCCCCAGGAGCACTCCATCCACAATGCAAAAGTAAAATTGCTTTTCATTCAATGGCTCTTGATAGAATTTTTCTTCTGCTGTTTTCTAACCTGTTTCTGTAATTTTTCAAACCTGTCTGTTCTTCAAAACTCCCAGTAAAAAGAACATGATAACAAATTAAAACCCTGAGATGTGCTGAAGATGCCACAGCTTCAGGGATGGATCACCAAATGCTCTGGCTGTAGCAGAATGTTCTGCCCCCCTGCAGCCCATGCTGGACCATTGTGCCTGATAGCCGGGAGCCACCAGCAGCTGTTCAGGTGTTGACATCTCCTTTCTCTTCTAGTGCTGAGAGGATTTCTGTGCAGAGATCTTGAAGGATACCAGTGCAGGGGCTGTGTAAGCAGAGGGACTGATCTGGGCCACATTTTGGCCCAGATCTGGGACAAAACTAGAAAAAACACCTTTATTACAAGCATAATTCTGGTATGCTTAGAACAAAAAAAGGTGAAACTGCTGGGGAGTTGTGCTCAGCTGGGATATCTGGTATTTGCATTTGTGATGGTGACCCAGCCAGAGGCTGGGGCAATCCAGGAGAGCAGGGTCCCCGAACCAGCTGGACGCTGGTGAGACAGCTCCGAGGCATAGAGCAAACCCCTCTTGTGAGCCAAGGTGAAGAGAAGCTTTCCCTTTGGGCAGTGCATTGCTATGGTGTACTAGTTTGAAATCAAACCAGTGGGAGATCACAAGTCAGAATTATAACTTAATGGAAGAAAATTAAAAGAAAGAAAGAAACGCAGTAATACAAGGATACTAACAAAGTCAGAAATACAACCTGACACTCTAATGGTGGAGGCAATCCAAGCGAAGCAGTTCTGTTGACGCGGTGATCCTGTAGAAAGAAAGGTCTGAAAGTCCAGCAGTAGCTCTTTCCCTCTGGGAGTCCAGTAGGCAAGTGCTGCTGTGGTGTTCAGGATTTCAGCTTATATCCATGATGGAATAGTTGGTTCCTCCCTCTGGGCGGAGCATCTCACAATGGTATGGTGAGTCATGAGATAAGGCACTGATGGGCCATTAACAGGAGGTAGTCCAGGGGGGTGTTATCTCTGAGTCATGGGACCAGACATTGATGGCCCATTAACAGCAGATAGCCCAGGGGAGTAGGCAAGGAAAACAACACCTGTTCCAACAGCTCATGAAGATGGTAACAGAATATACTTCAACCCAGGACATATGGCAACACCCCATGCCTGCTCGGTCTCTCCATCCTCCACACTCTCTCTCGTCCCCTTGTCTTCCTTACACGTTCCCCAGTTCAGTTCCTCCTCCTGGCCCGTGGGCCAACCCATTCCTCCTCCCCCTGTGTGGGTACCTCTCTGCCAGTCTTTCCTGAACCCTTCCTGACCCCTAGAACCTTCTCCCTTACTCGACCCACCATTGGTCCCTGTCCCTTAGTTCCACCCTTACCTTGTTCCTGTTGGCCCTTGTACCCTGATCCCTCCTATGTACCACCCCCTGGCCCTCATCCCATTGAACCTGTTACTCCTCACCCCATATACTTAAACCCCTGCACACCCTGCTCTGCGAGGAGTTACCATCATCATCATCACCTGCTATTGTCACTGAACCTTTCCACAAGCCCAACTGCAATAAACATCACTGTTGAAACTCACGAAGGCTTTTCCCTGCTCTTTGCCACCAACACAGATAAGCTGCTATCTGGTGTCCATGTGATTATGTGTGTGCATGTGACAGCTACAGAGTGGCTCAGTAAAAAGATGCTTCAGGAAGGTTGCAGCACCATATCACACACTTTGCGCTGCAACAGCATTGGCCTTGTACTCACCTCCAAAAATGTCTCTCAGCTCCTCAGCATCGCCAGCCTGAGTCCACTCTCCTCTGCCCTGCAGACTGGATGGCACATGGAATGGGATTAAAAGCATCACAAGGCTGTTGATTCACCAGTGATTTACCACAGGAACCTTCATAATCACTCTTACCATGTAGTTTAATGCCCACAGATTATTTGTCCGCTTGAAAACTGTCAAACTTGGAAACAGAACTGCTATTAGAGTGGTGTGATAATAGAAAAATCCTGCTCAGGTCTTTGCATTCTGGGCTGCTGCATGTGAGCCCTTGGGAGCTCATGGGTGTTCCTGGGTTTCATACAGGACTTCTGCATTTGTGCTGGTGATGATGCCTGCAGCAGGATCCCCAAACATCACAGTCAGAAATGCCTGTACAGTTGCTAATGAGCAAGTTAAAAACCAAATAAGAAGAAATGACAAATATTGTTGTTACACTTACATATTCCCAAAGGTATTGTGAAGCCAAGCTTTCAGTTTATCAGGGAACTCAATTTAAATATTTTTTTTCAAGGTGCCAAAACAGGTGGTAGATAAGGATGCCAAGTTTCTATAGTAACCATGAGAAAAGCAGTGATTATCAGCAATACCACATAGGAAAGATAGACTGGTTTGTCTTTTAATTTTACATGTAGCCCATTGCTTAAAAAAATTAAGTCCCTTTTTGAAAAAAAGAAATAACACGGAAAAATAAATTGGATATGGAATGCATTATGCAAAATTATTTTCAAGGATTTTCCAGCCTGTATATCCTTGCCACTTGACTCAGTGTTTAGAGGGTGTGCCTCTGAACAGAACTCTTTATGGCTGAAGAATATGTGAATAATAAAGCATGATTTTTCATATTCTCTCACCTAGTAACCCAGGCAGCAGAGGAGAGAAATCAGTATTGATTTCTTACTGTAAGCTCCTTAGGACAGAGTGTGTTCTTTGTTTGGCATAATGAGGCTCAGAGCTACAGACAACACTTGGGTACAGCACTGCAAGATTATGAAGTCCTAGAGCGACTTGGAGGAGTCCATGTGGGTGCACAAAGTACCAGGTTGTCAGTGACCTGTACCTCAGGGCTGCTGCTCTCCACAGACATGTGAAGGCTGAAACCTGGTAATTTGGCTGGACTTTGGAGAAAACCCTGGTGGATGGACCTAAGACAAAAAAGACTAAGAAATGAGGAGAATCATTCCAGCAACATAGAAACACACTGCTCTGGGCTGTGTTTTGAAGTAATAAAATGTGTTTTAAAGATTTCTTCTTCCTTCTGAACTATCTGAAAGCTGGTTGACTGTGTTTTTTAGCAAGCAGAAACAAAGCAGAGATATCAGTCACATCTCACATGTGTAAGGAACATAGAAAGGCCTGAGTGACCAATTGATTGACTCGTGATCTGCTGACTCCAGCAGCTCTACCAAGCTAACTTCAATTCCTCTATTTTTTAATGCAGATGCAAGGAATATTAATTAAGCCTTAATAAAATTTATTGCATTTCAAAATTTCTGTTCCCAAAAAATCATAGCTGATGCCGCGTTTGTAGAAATAAATCTCTGCAGCTTCATTAATCTGAAACTTTATGCCCAGACACAGGTATTTTTACCTGTTGGAAGGCAGGGTCTAGTGAGAACTGTGTGATTCTCATGGGCTCAAACATTGCACATGACTGCTAAGAGCCAACCTGTGTGTTCCTCACCACTTGCCATAACTGCTGGCTTTGACAAATTGGCTCAACAAAGTGCCTGCTGCGTGTCAGCAGTGCTTTAGTTTGAGGTTCACAGGACGATGATTAAGAAAAACATTGTGAGCAAAACTCAGAGCCCTTGTGAGCCTCTCATGCTGCTCAAGCCAGAGGTGTTGTTCACAGCATCAGGGCAATCAATCCCCACGGATGCTGAAGACATAAAGCTGCTAACTACAACACAAAGGGCAAGGATCCCAAACTGCTGATTTTGAAAAGCAGGTAACAACTGCTTACCTATAAAATACTGCTGTGCTAATGACAAGAAAAGAGATCCTATTTGTACTTGACTGTGAACTGGGAAGAACAGACTCACCCTGAACCTACTGTCACTACTCACCTGACTCCTTATCTCATTAAAGGTAGGGCTAAGGGCATGGAGTCTCCAAGGACTACTTTTTGCCCAAGCTTTGGATGCCTACTGGTACACCTCTGGTGACAGGTTAGTGACTAGCTGATGTGAAGCCAGTACAAGCACAACTGCTCAGGAGGCGCTGGCAGACAACCACTCTGACACCATTTTGCAGCCGGTATTTAGTCAGGTTCTTTTGTCCTTAGAGAGTGGCTAGCTCAGAAGCATCAGGGACCAGTCTGGACTCATAGTGGTGCTGTGGAACACTCAACCTCTCCTGTGAGACCTGTGGCTATGAAAGAAAATCAATAACATATTTTAAATACCCTTGCCAAAGGGAGTGTGGTCCTGATCACTAAATGATGCCAAAATGGCTAGATATGCACAGGCATGTACAAGCCAGCATCTGGTTTTTGAAAGTCAAAATTAGGATTTCATTGAACTTTTAAACTGATGATGGCATTAGCAAGAACAATACAAATCTTTCTGGCTAAGGTGGGGTAAGTAAATTATCTTGGTGCAGTATCTGTCTCCCTGTGGATTTCAGTGCTACTCTTCCTCAAATCAATTTGTGATGATATGTCTGTACCTGCCACAGAGCCAAATACACAACCTGGTCTTATGCCAAGCCACTGCTAACAACGGCATTTTCAATTGATTCTAGGATATTCATTAACTGGGATCCACAATTACATATAATTTACAGGCATATAATTTTAAATCACTTGCAGTGAGCTTACTAAGCTTGCTTTATGACATTCAAATACATTAGTCTTAAAAATTCACTGAGTAGTCAGCTTGAAAATAATTACAGTGGGTAGCACTGGATATAATCAAGTAGAAACTTAGAGCGAGAATCACCAGAAATGTCCATAGATCACTTCTGCCACGTGACTTTCACATTCCCTTCAGCTATCTCCAGGGAAGTGTTATGTACTGAAATGGTGGTTTCCAAAGCTGTTCCACTGACTCAACTCCACTATAACAGAACTCCTTGGACTTCTTGTGTCATGGACAACTCCTAAACAACACCTTTTCTCCTATACTCGGCAGCTGATGTTTTAATGATTTATTTACCCTTTAGGCAAGTGTCCTGTTGGTTGGAGGATGCTCTTGGCAAGCAGCACTGCACTTGCTCTGGGGCTGGGAATGTCGGGCACAGCTCGGAGCCAAGTAACAGCCAGAAATATCAGAGTCAGGTTAACTGATTTTAGAGCAAAGTACAGTACACAGTATCCATGCACAGTAATAAATCAATGAATAAATAAAATAAATAAAATACATACACAGTATTTGACTAATTTGATATAACAATTTCATTTTCAAATGCTATATATGGTCTGTTTTTTATCTGTATTCTTTCGCTGTGATCAGTAGAGGCATTTTACATATCATAAAGCAAAATTCCAGTGATGCAGGCAATTTAAAACTCTAAGTTAAACTTTAGGATCCTCACCGAAAACTGCACAGAAACCCAATACAGATGTGTTAAATGAATTGCATTATTTTATTGCAAGGTGTAATGGAGAAACTCACACAACCATGTTCGACCTGCCCTCTGAGCACAGCCTGCCACATGAATCACATACACACCTCCTTGCCTTACCTGTAACAAGGCTCCAGTGTTTAAGTGTTGGACCAATCCCTCACTGCTCTTCAGGCCTGTGTTGTTACAGCTGTGAAGCCGACTGTAGCTGATACCCTCAGCATCTCACACCAATTAAAAATACAGAGAAAGCAAGTAATTTTTTTGAGTAAAACCATAATTTACACATAAACACCACCAACCTTCTTGATTCAGCTTCATTTGTTTTCATATGGAAGCTGTAAATATTGGAAATAAATTAACAAATAACTGTCTTAGACACAAGGAACGTTTATGCTATGTGATTTTCCACTGCAGTACAATTTAATACAAAGCTATAAAAATAAGACACTGCTTGCCCAATATATCAATTTAGTTGTAAAAGTATTGTTTAGTTTAAGTTATATAATAAATGATATGGCTCAGTCAGATTTTGTGAGAAGTTAGAAGATAGCTATGAATACAAAATAATATCCTCTGATATTCTGATTATGCCAGTTCGTAGTATTTCTCAGAATTCAGGACAAAGTAACAGTTCAGACATGGATCATACAAAAGAGTCAAAGCTTCCTCATCTTCAGCACTGAGGTGATCTTCACCTGTGTGAAGTGGAAAAAGTAAGAATAAATCAATCTTATTCCCTCAAATAACATGGAAATATCTTTCTGTCAGATGTGAGATTTTTTCTTTCAAATGTATAATCTTCTGACTTCTGAATTGTTGCCTTCAAGATAACAGCAATTCACATTTTTATTATATTTCTGAAGACTTGTACTTAACTGAGGTGAAAAGAGGTCAGCTGGAGTTCACTTAACAACTGGACTTTTCAAAGCCCAATGGAGCAGTTCACCAAAAGTACCTTTACTAATAGTGTATCAAAGTATTCTTAAGTGGTGTTTTTCTCAATAACCTTAATAATTTTTTAGCTTGAACAAAGACAGTATGTACTTAGGGCCTGTAAGAATGAAAGAATTTGAATGTCTGGTATCTGCTATGTCACCTAAATATCCAGGACAGTTAAATCTGTACAAAAGATCTTTTAGTATCAGACAGGAAAAAAGATTCTCCCAGACAATAAAAAATTTAAATCTAGCTTGTCTAAAGTTATATAAAATGCAAGGAAGTTTTCAGGTAACAGAAATGATTATTTAGTCTATAACACACTGACAAAGCCCTACAGGCTTTTCTTATGGATGTTTTATATATTGTATTTTCTTTTCTGAACCTGTCTTTCACATAAGCTAAATTTAAGTCATATGATCTACAGCTTTTTGATAGGAGATAATTCACAGTTGAATTCAACCTGTATCTTGAATTTCATCATAAATGTTCATCCCACACTTAACCTGCTAATACTGAGTGCTTTGTATGCCCTAATGCTTCATGATAAGTAACGGCCTATGCAAATTGCAATGGTTCCACAATGCTCAGAGTCTATTTACAGCCAGGATCACACAGCAATATATAAGTTACATTATCTGGAGACCATAAAGTACGTTGGTGCATTTGATGCATACAGAAGTGTGCACTTTATCCTTTTAGAAGAGATTTCAGTTTAGTTTCCTCAGTATTATGTAACAAATACCATCAGAAAGAAACTGTTTTTCACTGTAACCAAAGATAAGAAGGTAAAGCCAAATCGTGTCCCTCCCTGCTGTGGGTGCTTCATCAGGCCTAGAAATGATGAAGGTTAAATGAGGTTAACTGGGGTATTTTGTTTGGACAGCTCTTGGGAAAAGTTAATGCAGTGCAGAAAGAAGGTGAAGAACTGAAGGTCTTTTTCTACATTTCAGATCACAGTACACAAGGAAATAGTGTTCATGCCTCACTCCCTCACACAACCTTACAAATTCACCTGAACCCATTCTATTATTTCCTCCGCCTTCTTCATTATTTTGCTTTTCAGTGCCTATGCTTTGCTTCAAAATTATTCTCTTTCTCCCCTAAGCTTAAATGTCCCTCCCTCCTTACCTTGGAATACACAGTATACTCCCTGGTTTGAGTTAGGAATTCTTCAGTCCCATCAGAGGTATACATTTTTCTCTGTGTGCCTTGAATTCGTATCAACTCAGAATTATATTACATCCAGGATTAGCTGGATTTATACCTTTATATCAACAATTCCCTGCAGGTATTTTCATGTGACGAAAAGGAGAACTTAGTTTTCTAGACCTACCTTGATTTTACAAGTCAGGCTTCTTTCTTTTAGCAGCTCACAAGACCCCCAAATGCCTTATAAGGCATTTCTAGATGTTGCAACAAATTTCCAGTGGCAGCATGGAATATTCAGTTCTGAGCAGACATATGAAAACCTCACTGCTGTTCTTCTTCCTAAATAGAAGTACTACTTCAATTAAGTGATATTCTTCTAAAAGACTCCAATAGTTTGTAATGGTTGTGTTAGAAGCTGTCTTTCTTGTTTCATGTGGGCAACCTGACTATATGTAAGAAAGAAGTGCTTGTGGTCAAATTAACTGATAAACAGGTGACTTTCAAAAAAATTTCCATAGCTGTTCATATTGTCACCACCCATACTTTAGGGGTTGAAGCTGCTCAGAATTGCATGAAAAAACCTCCTGGCAGTTTAATTTGCATCTCAGGGTGAAAGCAAAATCAAAGCTTTTGTTCTTAAATCACTAAGAAATTCAATGGTATTTTAGGTGAGAAAATAACTTGATTTTAAATGAAAACTGAGGTTTGTGATATACATTACAGAGGGATGAGTATTTTTTTGTTGAGCTGAAAGAAGACTGAAGGTAGCTAGTATCTGTAAGTACCTGTTACATTAAATGAAATGCTGTCCCACTGAAATCAGGGGGCCTATTGTTTTTCTGGAAAAAGACTTGATCAAGACATCTAAATCCATGTAACAAAGAACAGGGCAGGCGTGTGGCAGCTTTTTCTGAACTCAGGAATGAATGTACAAATAACTGTGTTGTTATTTGGATTATGTCAACAGTGTTTGCATAGTCACCACAGTCTGGAGAACTAAACTAAATCGTTTCCCTTTTCATAGAAATATATTTTTACAATATTCTAGGTTTTAATATAAGAAAACATCTTGTAGCAAATCTCACTTTAAGATGCATGGATCATGTTCTGACGCAGAGAGAAGACAAGTGCACTGCAGCAGCTGTCAGCAGATGGTGTGCTGGAAAGAACACTGCTGATATTTTCTCCAAGATGATCCTGGAACATTGAACTACAGTGCTCAAATCTATACTGTAGTTATGTACTGAAGGATTACCATATGAATACAGTCAGCACCTGTAGCCCAAGAAAGAAGACTGTGTGGTTCCTAGAGTTTTTATAACCTTATCTCTTGGTCTTAAGACCAAGATACCATAAAGTAATTTATGGCTCTGTCACTGTCACTTACTGCAGAGACTTTCTTGTTATGTCAAGATAAATGAAACTGTCTATATCTCAGAAATATCAATGCCCAATAATGGAAAAATTGATGGAAATTTATCACATTTATAAGTCTACATTTTCCTTTTATTTTATTGGGAAACCTGTTGAATAGAAGACTATTTCTCACTGCATCTCACCATTTAACTAATGGATGGTGCAAATGTTAGGAAAGGAACTACAGAGTGAAATGTTTTCTTAGAAAGGAATCACCTTCTCCCCCCAAAGTTAAGCCTCAACTTAAAGGTTTTTTTTAAATATAAGAATTGACAAATCTTTATTAATTTTCTTTAAGGATACTTTTAGATAAAACTCCTGTCTTAAATACATTATGACTCATTGCAGATTTTTAGTGCTGATAATATGCTTTTGTTATCCCATGATACTTGGAACACTGGAAAACTGCACAGACAGAGAAAACAATCTTGGGGCACTTCCCAACATGAGAATTAAGTAATTTTCTAATGTGATATTAAAAAATAAAAAAAAGGTGAGGGTAAGCAGGGCAGCAGAATTTCCTGCAATGAATTCGCGCATTCAGTTTGCTGTTCAGATTGGGTATGTAACTGTCAGTAATGAACCAGCTCTTTTGCCACACAAATAACTGACCTAGAGTGAAATGATTAAGGAAAAGAAAATTTCCCAAAGTCCTCGAAATATTTCACAGGACACAATTTATTTAGCACCTCTTTCAAAAATGATACTCCAAACCATCTAGTTACCATGGTCCATCAGGATTTTTTTTAAACCAAGGTATCTAGGAAAATATCCAGATTCTAATGTTTGATGGGGACGATCTAATCTTTATCAACAACACTGCAGCTTCTCTGCTACTTTCATAGAGAGGGGTGTCCAGTAGTTCAGAAAAAACCCAAACTGTCCTCTTTGGAGAGGGAAGCTCATGGAATGGCTTTGTTGTTCTCTCTTATTGCTTGGAGAAATGATCACTTCATTGCAGCGGTTTTTTTTGAGTATCTGGAGATAGAAAAGTTTCTTATTGAAGTTATCAAAATTACAAACATCCTGCATACACAAGTCAGAATTTGACTGAATGAAGGTACAAAAATAAAAAGCTATGGTATATAAACAATTTCTGTTCTCCAAATGTGCAATCAGAGGCGCATGGTGTAACATATTTCAGCTTAAAGGAAAATGAGTTTAGGAACAATTCACTAAACACTTTGGAAATTCTAGTGTATAACAGGAGAAATACAAATTCCCAAATATACTTCTTTTTAAAAGCTTTTTAAAGATAATTCTAAAAATTTACAAAAATTATACGCTTACTGCAACAAGCTTTGGATTTCATAATACTAATGAAAAAAGTTCTCTGGGACCTTTCATGAATTTTTATCCAATGTGCCTATAGCTCAAGGATGACTGCTCAATTCTGTTTGGCTTATTTAGGACCCTTAACACAACGTATTACTTGATTCTTCAAAGCAAGGTCCCTTCCTGACAGAAAAATTGTATTTTGCTGTCACAAACAATTACAAATCTACGTCTATGAAAATGTTCCCAATTTGGGGGGCATAATTTATTTTAGACAGTAAATCGCTGAGACATCTTTAAACCTTTGACAGCCAAAATACAGGGGTCAGATTTATGAGAGCTCCCAATGAATTCCTGAGACCTGAAGAAAAATGTAAATGTCTATCCTGGAAGTGTCCAAGGCCAGGCTGGATGTGGCCTTGAGCAGCCTGGTTGAGGGGAAGGTGTCCCTGTCCATGGCAGGGGGGTTGGAACTGGACGCCAAGGTCCCTTTCAGCCCAAACCATTTTATGATACTCTATGATGATGATTCTACAGTGTTTCCTAACATAACTGATAAGAAAAAAGGGCATTTGAGGAAAACAAGGTATTTTCTTTATTCTGTTGTTGACTTTCTAGTTTCAGTGAAGGTCTTTACCATTCTCTAAGCAAATGCCATTAATAAGCAAAAGCCTGTACCTCTGGTGACAACAGTCCCCAGGAAATCACACGAAGATTTCACTTAAAGCTAGATCTGCAATTTTTCTTCATAAGAGAAGTATCTCTTATGCAAGTCTATTTGTGCCTCTGAATTAGAATGTTTAGTCTTTGTGTTCTTTCTTACACAGGTTTGCCATCCCCATAATCATAAATTCCTTATTTTTAACAAATAAGATGCATTTTTAATGAGTTAATCTGTATAGAGCCAGAACATCAGGAAACAGCAACAGCATGTTATTCTTCTAGCAGAAGTAAATAATACTGCATGGAAAACTCTGCTACCTTGAGCTGAGATTAATAAACAAGGGAACTTGAAACCAAAAAGTAGTAGGATAGAAAACTATGAGAAGGCATGACCAGCACTACAGAAAGAAATGTCTTTCTACCTAGGTTCTTTTTACTGTCTTCATAAATTCCTACCTTGAGTACTCTGTTTTGTTGACGATTTAGTGTGCTCTTCTAGTTGTTGGCTTCTAGGAATGATGGGGGGACTGAACACATTTAACCAGTCCCTGAAAAACAAAAATCAAAATATCATTCATAAAAGCACACTTTGTGCTCCTATTTTTTCTAATTCTTTTGATTATTAAAAAAACCCCCAAACAACAAATCACAGGTTGTCAAGTGTTCTGAAACAAAATCAAGCTGGATTTTATTATTATAAAAATAAACTTTACAGGTAATATAATTTTTTAAATGTTAAGGCTTTCTTCCTTCCTTAGCCTTTTCACCTGTTCTGTTCACATTAAAATCGGTGGTTTTAAGTCAGGTTTGCTTTTCAGATTTCAGCTGGTGTGGCTCTCTCAGCACAGGGTGTACAGGAGGTGTGATGTGTAACACATGAAAGCCTATAGGACTCATCAGAGCCTTTTTCTGAGAATAAAGGCTTCGAATGAACAACCTGTGGGAGTCAATTAAAAATCCTTACCCCCTCTAAGGAAGGAGGCTCAAAGACAATCACAAGATGTGTTTGGTTTGGTTTCCACTGACTTTGCAGTGCTTGATGCCCCTGCAATAGGGTGACACAGAATGTGGTGCAACATTCCCTCTCTGGATGGGTGTGAGTTAAAGCTGAGCTTAGACAGGAAATGGATGCCAGTAAGTTTTCTGAAGAGGAAACATTGGATTGAGTCTGAATTTTGTTGTCGATTTTGGGGGAAAAAACATTCTTAAGCAAATACATTATAAATAATTCTTTATATCAATTTCCTATTATAAAATGTTGTATGTAATAAATAAAAATTTGTTACCGAACATAACACAATTCTACCCACTGGCAAGACAATATAGAGGACTCTTATCACAGGTGTCATGTATCTATTTCACTTCTGTCAAGATTTTGATGGGATCTTCATCATAGAGGAGAGAGTTCTTTCTTGTCCTATTCATGGACAAATTATGTCTCTCCTGGACACTAGACAGATAACTTCTAAAAATTATTTTCATGTTATCATACATTCATGAAAAGTTCAATGTTCCTTTCACATCCCCTGCTTTCTGAAACATTGTCTTTGATAGTTACAGCTCAGAGAGGGGAAAACAGAGCAGCCTTTTTTATTGTTATTATTGTCACTTCTTTTTTTTGTAAACTGCAGTGCAGTGGCCAAGGCACTCATATTATGCTATCAGTCAGAGAAAGATAGCCTTGGAAGGACAAGTCCAAGTCAAAAAGACATTCTTTGTTCAGGTGACAACGTCTTGTAATTCTTTTCACATCTGACATTAATCTCCACACACTGTGCATAGCTGATGTTTCCTTACGTTCCCATCTCTCCTCTCCAGCAGTAAAGTGCTGTAACAAAGCTCTCATATCATCATTAACTTGACTGAAAAACTGCAAGTCAACACTTGAACAGAGAATTTGAGGGTCCTCAATGAACCACCTCATTTTGATAGAACCAGATCCATCCTTTCTAGATCACCCTACTTCACTGCAAGGCAGGAGATATGCAAGGGGATAAATTCCCATGTTTGCTTCATGCTGATGGGAGCAGAGCAGCTCTAAAGAGTAAATTAAACGTGGTTTGGGATTGATTCAACTTATGTTTGGCTGTTCCAACACAAAAGCATTATGCATGTGAACTTGTGCTACAGGCCAGGGAGATTAGCCAGAGCTGTAGAGGTAACTTCAACATCCATGGCTTTGTCTAAAAGGGATAAATTTTTCCAAAGCTTGGCAGATTTCTTTACATTCCAGACTGTAATTGTCTCAACTTGATTGTCCAACACGAAGGAAACAGGTAATACACTTATATTTTCTGAAAAGCCTTCATGATCTCATGTACAAGTTGCTTCTGTCAGAGAAATCTGGCAAGGCTCAGTCATCTGGTACAATTGCTAAAATATGCCAGCTGCTTTTTTTTTTGTTAGTTTTTCTGCTACTCCTGGACTTGTTATTGATTCTACATCATCTCCTTTTGGCATGTGTGCATAATCTGGGTTGAATCTGGGGACAACCACCTATCTGTTTGCAGTCAAAATGGAAAAAAACCTAATTTTCCGCTTCAGGAAACAGAACTGTTGGTGTAGAAATCCAGCAAGCAGTATAGCAGATTTAAAGAAAGAGATACTGAATTTTCCATCATGTCGAAATGTAAAAAACATACTTTCAAATTTTCTTACACTGTCATATTATTTTCACATATATGGCCAACTTCACAGCCAATCCTTCTCTTCTGCTGTTAGCTAAGGCCAGTGGGAGTTGGTACTACCAACCCACACAGCCATAGGCTTGCCTAGACATCTCATTATTAGCTGTCTGCCATTGCACACCATATCAGCATTCCCTGAATGCAGCCAAAGGCTCTTTGTTTACACCAAAGCTTCAGAAGTTTTTAGGAACAGTTAAATGCAGGCTGATACCTGGTAGCATGGTAGAATTTATTTCCCATTCCTGTCCCCTGCATGTGTAGTTTGATCTGCCTCAAAATCAGCCACCATAAGCATGAGAATCTGACCATCCTTGCAGGATGTGGGCTGACAGCACAAAGCAGCAGCACGAACCTGATTCTCTACAACTGCACTGAAATGCAAAGTCAGCAAAGGCAAAGGTGATCTCTCAGAAAAACTGCATCAATTCTGGGAAAGGTAAGGAAGTACTGTGAGTGCCAATCCACACCTCTGCTTGCCAAGCTACCTTTCCTTACACATTCACTACTACTTTTGCCTTCTGCAAAAGGCAGCCAATGTTTGAGAGCCAGAGAACTAGAATATTTCTGCTAGGACATCTGTGGAAGCAAAAGTGCAAGGAGAGAAAAAGACAGTGGTCACTTTTATAGAGAATTACGTAAGTCAGACCAACAAACACAGTTACAAAATATAAAAGCTTTAGAGTACATATGTAGTTCTACAGGTCTGGCACAAACCAGAAGCATTTAAAGATTCCTGTTTTTCATATAAACATGTATCAGGGAATCCCTAAAGAAAATGGTTGGTACTCATAAAGCAGATAGGATGTTAGCAAGAAGGAATGAAAGATATTAAGGTAATTACCTCCAGTGAAAAAGAAAGGAAATTAATTTAGAAAAAAATAAGGGAATGAGGTAATAATATGTTGTTAAGCCAGTATTTGTGCTATAGTAATAGTTCTTATTACTCAGGAAATCGGTGAATTTTATTTTGAAGTCTCATATCTGGAAGATCTGCATGAAATATTAAGTCTGAGAAATCAGAGATGGGATGATTTTTTGAGTATCTGGGTGATTTTATCTTTGATTTTGTCCTTCATTTACTGGAGTCAAATATTATATAAAGGTGTTGTTCAGTTTCATATTCTTATTTATTTTGATGTATCTGACTCAGTTGACAAATAATTACTTTTTCTAGGAGGTGCAAGTGTAAGATCTAATGATTTTGATGATTCTTGAAGGAGACAAAAAGTTTTTATCAGTGACAGAAGCAACAGAGATGTGTTGGAAAGTTAAATATTTCCTATTAGGACAGTCTTGATTCAGTTCATGTTTCTTTCTCTCAGTGTCCAAGAAAAACAAATAGTTTTGATATTCAAACCCCTCCCACTAAGACAAGTAATCAAAACATTACAGTATTAGGGATTCATTGTTGACCTAGTATTACTTTCAAGGATAAAACATTTTACACAATATATATTAAAAACTGGTTTGCTACTTCTGTAAGTTAGTTAGCAAAGTCTAAATTAACCTCCTAAAATCTTGGAGAGAAATTGAAAAAAAAAATCTCATGAGTGCTGAAATCTTCCTGGTCTAATTACAGTAGAGANGGTTTCAGTGAATTTGAAAAAAGCATCCTGAAAAATGTGTTAGACCTTGACAAAAGGTCAAGGACTAGCATGGAGGCAAACTGGCAATATTCTGAGAACA
>VZTN01010880.1:0-26296 GCA_013400515.1 Erpornis zantholeuca | reverse complement strand
TGACCTAGTATTACTTTCAAGGATAAAACATTTTACACAATATATATTAAAAACTGGTTTGCTACTTCTGTAAGTTAGTTAGCAAAGTCTAAATTAACCTCCTAAAATCTTGGAGAGAAATTGAAAAAAAAAAATCTCATGAGTGCTGAAATCTTCCTGGTCTAATTACAGTAGAGAGTAAGTGCTGGCAGTTGATGCATGCACTTCTGAGGAGTGGGTTTACAGTGGGGATTCTGACAGATGCTGCAGCTGAGCAGTCACAACAAACGTTCCACAGTAAAATCTGCAGTTGCTTTTAGGAAGCGACTAAAGCAAGGGTGGGGGGGGGTGGGAAATGGGGACGGGATGGGATGAATGACAACGACAGAGNGATGAATGACAACGACAGAGGGTTTCAGTGAATTTGAAAAAAGCATCCTGAAAAATGTGTTAGACCTTGACAAAAGGTCAAGGACTAGCATGGAGGCAAACTGGCAATATTCTGAGAACATAGACTGTGGCCTGTGTTCCTGTTTATTGTGATTTTATTCTGAGTCAATAAAGAATATATATTTTTGAGAAGTTATTAAAGAAGCTAGTTTATCTCATTAAAACAGAAAAGCTAATCACACATTCTGACTAATTAAACCCACTATATTTATGGTATCAATGCCTCCAGCTGTAATCAATACAATCAGTGTGCAATAAACCATCTAGAGCTTCCTGGTAACAGTGTGGAATGCCAAATAATTGTCTTTTGACATTGTGAGCTGCTTTGTAGGAAGGCTCAGAATAGGTACCACACACACTCAACAGTATCATGTACCTTTACTGATTGCACCGAAATTCTTCATTATTCTGAAAGCTATTCTCCATACCAAAATATAATGCAGATATTATATAATCTTGTTACATTTTTCTTAAAAAATATTACTTAAAAATTCTTTAAAAATACTTTCAGATAATAGAGGTCGTATGGTGAAATATCACATGACAGCCGAACTGTGATGGAAAGCAAAAGAATCTTTTAGCCTTATGAACATAATTTCAGCGTTATGGCAGTATGTTAAATTTTGCAGAAAAAGGGCCTACATCAGCAAAGTCTGTTGAGAACATTAGTGATGCTTTATTAAGTAGCACTTACCAATGACAATGTATTAAAATTATTACCATCAACAGAAATCCTTAGAATCAGAAATTTTTCACTGAAATCTTAATGAACACCTTTGATACTTTGATTTTTTTCACAGATACTTTTGCAGACTGGGAGACTGAGAAAATGTCAAATCACTTAGTATAAAGATTTTTAATATTGCACTGACTTGAGACAGCACATTTTATTGCATTTCTTTTGGATCACATTTAATTTGTATTATTTAAATCAATGGGATCATTTAATCCACTTTATTAACAAAATTGAAATGCTTCAAAGTTTTAGTATGGTTTTGTCCAACAATCCATACCAAAATTAAAAGGAATATTTGTTCAGCCTTGTAGTATACTGCAAAAGTGCAAGGCAAGGGCTCCATTATATCAAATCAGGGAATGAAAAACCAGCGTCGGTTTTGTATCATTACCAAGGGATCAGATTGACAGTCTATTCAGCACCTGAAGGATACAATCACTAAAAATACAAAAGATCGTATTTAACTGTATCTACTTAGTAAATTTTTATGAACTTGAGAGGAGAATGGACTTGTGCCTGAGTGAAGGAAGAGGAGCACACTTGCTGAACTGTGTTTTTACAGTGGATTATTTGACTAACTGTGGAGGGCCAGAAAATGTCAATGTATGAATCAAGTGTAAAAATATTTTAGCAAAAAAAGGACTGATTCCTGACATCTTGTGCAGCTATCAACTTAAATCTCAGTGCATACTTCTGCTGTATTAGCAATATTTAATACCACGAGAAGCAAATCCTGCTGCAAATGCTCAAAGTGCATAAGTGATCTCTTACCATGATGCACTGAATGAAGGCTCCCAGCTCACATCTAAAGTATGGTTCAGTTCTGCTAAGATAGAGATTCACCTTCCTCCTGTTTTTAATTTTAATTATATATATTTAAGAAAGTTTAGTAGGGACTACCTCAGTTCTTAGATAAATTAATAAAAAGTCACCTGGCTTTGTTTTGGAGCATGAGTTGCTGGTTAGGCTCCTCTAGATTAAAAGATGTGAATTTGCAATTATTTCCATGTCTGGTCAGCTTCAGGCACATGTGTAGCTTTGTCGACTTAAGCCGAATTACCTACATACACCTATTTTGTTTCTGCTTTGTCATATGTTAATCCTGTATGCATAATGGAAGGTTTGGGTTTATTTTTTAAGATAAGTACCTCCACAGAAATAAACTCTTCAATAGTAGCTTCAGTAGTGAAGCAAGGACTTTGGCAGGCTATTAATAATGAGATTTGTTTGACATATGTACAAAATGCAAACATTATTTGAAAATATGTTTAAACTAATTTCAGGTTCTGCTACTATATATGACTGTAATATTTATGAAATCACCTGAGTTTTAAGTTGTCCACTATTGTATCTAAAATGCTTTATAAAATTCATATTATTGAAAATAAGTTTTTATGTAAAAATTTCATAAACTAATACAAATTCAGTATTAATTTATACATCAATAACTGTTCAGTGCTACTCAATTCCATTTGGGGAAACCAGCATTTTTTAAATGAAAAACTGAGTTCACAGAAGCAAAAGATAAACTACCAAAAGAATTCATAGCATACTTATACATAAAAATCAAGGATCTTTGAATGCATATTTTAACAAAAATCTTGAAAAAGAACATAAATATATATCTTCCTATGGCTTTGCATGTATTGGAAGTTCTATTTTGAAAAATATTTAAGGGCAATCTAGCAATACATTGATGATTTAAAAAAAAAAGCAAGCTATGAGCTACATTGTGTTATTTTCCTGGAGTGCTGCTGTAGTTTCAAGATATCATTAAATCAGCACAAACCAACACTTATGATTTCCTGCACATTTTTCACAGTGAGCTGCATTCTGACTATGAGTAATCTGTTAATCTGTTCTTTGCCTCACAATCTGTCAAAGTGACAGATTCATTCCATCCCTAATACATAATATCTTCATTTACTGTATGCCTTACTGGAACTTTCTTTTTTTTCCTAGCACCAAGATTGAGAAAATCACAAGCATATTTAGAAAATGCCTTTTCCCTTCCTTCAAACCACTTCAGCAAGTCCATTTTGCCAAACACTGCACTTCTAATGGAGGCAGGGACCTCCTTAAAAGCTAAACAGTTTAATTGTCCATGAGTTAGTAACATGAGATCATAAAATGTACAAGTACAACTGTGCAGGGAACACTTGAATCTGCTCTCCAAGTCTTAAATCCCTAAATGAACTATCTTAGGGGTGCTAGATTGGATTCAAGGATAACAAAGGAGATGTGAACTCTACTTACTAAACAAGATACTTAGATAATGCTAGGTGCCACTACAGGTATGTATGTACACTATAATCCTGCTGACTGGTATTTGTTGAAAATCTGACTTGATAATGCCTTCTAGATTCTCTTTTATTTTCAAAGTGGAAATGATAACTTTGCGCAGGTTATTAAAACCATACACAGTCATCTACATCTAAAAATAAGAATTACCTGAATTTGGAGGTTTAACAACTTAGTAATTAAAATATTTTGCTATTTGGTCAATGTTTTATAGTTAAATACATGAAATTTCTATCATAGATTCTGTTAAATGGAAGAAACATTTAATTTTACTTAAAGACTGAACCTTTAGATCATCACCTTGTTAGTTTGCTGGCTAGATTATAATCTTGATATTCACTAACAATATAAATGCACTAGTAGAGAAAATCAGTGTTTTAACATCTGCTGTAAGTAAAGTACTAGCTCTTTCTTCCTTGCTAGTTGTGATTAATTTATCAGAAGATCAGTTGTATAAATAGGAAGTAATGAATTTGCAAAGATGTGTCTAAATTCCTTTCTGTTGATCTCATCTAAGCAAGTAAATTCTAGTAACTACATTAGATTCTCATTGATCAGTGAAAGAAATGGATTTGCACATTTAATCAAGTGTCTCTTAGGTAGGATGTACTTACTTTTTTACATATTTTTAACAGTTAAATAAAATGTTTTAAAAAAATCTATTTTACTGTTTCTATTTTACTGTTTCTATTTTGCAATTCAGGAAGCACCTGAATGTAATGGACTAAAAAGTCTTGTTGCAATTAAAGTAATACCTTTTCCCATACCCAGCCACCAACAACATCCAAGGCTCTCAGAGCTTTCAGAAGAGGGACTAAGACCTTAGGTGCTGACTTGTGGCTGGACCAAAGCAACCTGTCATCCATAAACACCGGAGATACCCTGGAAAAAGCCACACTGGTAAACGGCCATAGCAACAGTTCAGCTAAGTATGGGAAGAGAGATTGTAACAGTCTGGAAACAGGGATCTCATCCTTTCCATCCAACATATCTGAGAGGTATAATCTTTTACTGCTTATTCTCCATCTTTACATATAAGCAAGGCCTTTGTTTAAATGGCCCAGAAATATCCAGAAAAAGTGTGTGACTGAGAATAAAATTATTCTCAGTAAGTCGTGAAGCTAAAAAAAAAAAGTAAAAAAAAAGTAAAAAAGAAGCATATATATAAAAGAGATAGACTACCTTACACTGACATGAATGTAACAGCATGTTTGAAAGTATGTGCCATGTTTTATATTTAAATCCTTAGTGCATATGCTGCCACGCTTCCCTGTTCTCAGATTCCTATACAAGGGAAAGCCATTTTTGGATTATTTTAACAAGCTTTAACATGTTAGCCACTCAGTTCTCCATAACCTTTCTGCAGCTAAGCTTTTACCATCATGATTAAAAAATGTAACCTGTTCAATTAGATGGTTCCTGTGCCATTTGCTTCTTTTGTCATGTTCTTTTTCATGCACATTATTGCCTGACAAACGCAGCAGAACTTTGCTAATTCAGATTAACGACTGGGAGATCTACTGCAAATTACTCAATTTTGTGGGTAAGTAACTGAACAAGTAAAATAAAAACCAAAGTACATTTTCTGATACATTGTTCTTGTTCACTTACTTTGAGAAATGTTGTGTGATTTTATACTACTTCATAATGTAATACTGTTTGTTTTGCAGAAGTAATGGGATTGTATAACCTGATCTTGTAATGAATGACAAGAATAAATATGCTGCTTTGTTTGAAAAACTCAGTCTTTAAATGTGCTTCTTAACTAACTCATTCTGCTATTCAAACCTTTGCATGGAAATACAAAGACCTCTTGTGCCTGAATTTCACACCTTGCATGAGGAAGAGGTTCTGGTGTAGTGCAAATAAATGTTATAGCTACAATTCCTCCTTTACTGCACCATTTTGTAGGTGAGTTTAATTTTACAGAATCTCTCAATGGTAAAATAACACATGCACCAGCTATTGGAATGTTTAGTTTTCATCTGGGATGGATGAGAGTACTTGAATGATAGTCTCAAAGCTGAAGATACTTTTAATATTTGAAAGTTTACAGGTGATGTGTTTTTATGCTGGAATCACTGATATTATGCAAATTATGCAAATTTCAGCTGCCATGATAATGACAATATATATGGTAACAATAGGTTCTAAAAATAGACTTCTCTAGAAGAAAATTTCAAAGAAAGAGAAAGAAATAATTTATTCCCTAAAACCAATAGAGCGGTCAGAATGCACAGAAAGAGGTATTCATTGTATTTACATATAATTTATATTTATAACTAACATACCTAAATTTTACCATCAAGTTTGAATATAATTAGAAAAAAATTTTAGTTAAAGGCAAATGTTTATGCATTTCATGATTCATGACCTGAAGTGCTGTGCATGCATATCATTACAAAAATAAGAAAATCGCATTGCTGGATGAAGTAGCAACTGAGGATTTGGGTTCTGTTTTTTTCCTTAAGATAAAACAAACAACTTTATTATGAAATGTTATTGTGCTCCTCAAACATGCCACTCTCCATATCAGTGAAAAATTTTGTGGTGACAAATCTCAAATCTATAGCATTTACCATAAAAGGTAAATGATGAAAATGTTATTATTTTTCTTTGGGTCGATTGTGTTGTTTAGTTCTTTTTGGTTTTTTGATTGTAGAGGAAAGAATAATGATGACATCCCAATCAGTCTAACATAAAAAATGTAGGTTACAATGATAAGACAACCTGCTTTAGTCAGCTTATAACAAGCCCACATGATGGGAGGTCAGTGACTTAATCATTTGTCAGAGGCTGCAGGACTTATCAGCTGATTTTAGATAAAAGAAACTGAAAAAGAAACATCTTGGTAAAACCTAATTGAAAATTTGGCCATGCACATCTAGCATGAATTTATTTAAGTAAAATATACCTCTTGTGAAAGGACACTCAATTAAATGCTGAAATATATGTGCCCTACTTTAGTGCAGTTTCTGGAGAACAAGTGTTTGAACAAGAGGAACAAATTTTATTTGGTAGTTTAGGAAGAGTTAAGTAGGATGCCAAGACAGGATCCAGTGAGGCAATGTTTATAAAGACAGGGTTTTTCTAGTAAGTTGAAACCTTTCTCTAAGGAAGAAAAATCAGCTTTTATCAGAAATAAATTTTCTGGAGAGCATCTGTAGAAGTTTATAGAAGTCTATTAATAAATTAGGTTCAAGTGACCTTTTTCAGAGAGCAGCTCTGCATTTCACAGTTTAGTATGGCTGAAATTCTAAAACACTTACTATCTTACAGGATTTCCTTTTGTGAAACTTCCAAACTTTCTATGACACACAAATAGTTTGCAGGCAAAATCTTATTAAGTACATGCTGGTTACACAGAAAATCCTAGTCCTTGCACTGGAAGAACAGATAGTTACAGCTGCCTGTTTGGAAAGAGGAAAGCAATTCCTGAGTTCTGCCAGGAGCACGCAGCACATCAGTCAGTGGGAATTGCATGGCCAGGGCTGGAACACTGCACACCACCTCACTCTTCTGTGCAGCCTCTGCACTCAGCTGTCTCCTTTCATTAACTGGTTCTCTGCCTTGTAGAGCAGCACAAACTGAGGTGATTTGTATGGCAGGAGCAATATTGTTGGCAGACTTAAGACCTTTACCCAGCGGAACCAATGGACAATGAGTCGAGCTTAGTCTTTTTATTGACTGAATTTCCATTACCTTCACAGGCTTTCTTTCCTGGCTTGTCCTTTTATCTTATTATGGACAGAACCTACATTTACTGGACAATAGCTTCCACACTGGTCTCTTTTCATTTCCCAGAAAATATTACTACTACCCTTTTTAAAATTACAAGACCCGTTCTTTACAACAAACTATTTGTACATTCCGTAAATGCACCACGTAACCGTCTTCCTACCATAGCATTTACACCCACATACCTAAAGGGGCTGTATCAATTTTTCACATATTCTATGTGTTCCCTACACAGCTGTAGCAGGCTTACAAAGTTTTAGACATTTTTTAGTTGCTTATACAAGATTTGTTAAAATTGCCTTTAAAAACAATTTAGAAACTAAGTTATAGAATTACCATCAATTTTCCTTCCCTCTTATTTAGGTACACATCCTCTGCATAAAACATTACAGAGTTTTCCATTATAAATGAAAGGTAATGATGTGAATAATAGTATTCAAGTCACATCATCTCCAGTTTTTATATCATGATGCAAACTGACCTCATAATTTTGTCATCTTCTGTATTTACAGCCCAATAATGCTTTTCTGGCAGTTCACAAGGGCTACTGAATTTATGAGGCACTTACAAGTCAGGTATTTTATGAATACCACCTGCATTTCTCAAAAATGATTTCTAGGGAAATTTAAGTCTACTGTGTGTACTGGATGAAAATAGCTAAAAGAACTAAGTCATAAATTATACTATTTAGTTTTAAATTTTATTATATGGAAATACAAGTTTTCATTGTTGATCATATTAACTTGATAGGATAAAACACTTCATTTTTACAGATAATGGTGTTTATTTGTTTTTTCAGTATATAAAATGTACCAAGTACAAAATTGCTTTAGCACATGCATTAAAAATAACTTAATAAAACCAGACTTATCCAATGTACGGGCAAAAAGAAGACAAACAATGTAGCTTGCACTAAAATATAGGCAATTCTAATGTCATCAGAACTACAAAATCAATTTTGGAATAAAGAGTCTGAAGTTCTGTCTCAAGGTACCTCCTGTTGCACTCTGTGGACTATAGTCAATTATCTCTGTCTGCTTCATCCATTCAGCAACGCATAAGGAGATGGCTCCTTTGACAACCCAAGGCAGAGAGGTCTTCTAGACAAACATAAGTACCTTGATTTACATGTGAAAGGGAACAGGAATCCAGGATTATTTTTTAACTCCAGTAATGTATTGGAAATATATAGCTGTGTGTTACAATAACTGATGCATCTGGGTGAACTTGCACAGAAAGTTTTGTATTTTTCACTTCATAAAATCTAATCAGAAGATTTTGAATCCATAAAATATGGATGGCAAGTGAAACAAGTGGCTGAAGACGTCTGTGTGAGGAGAAACACATATTATCCTGCACAACTGACTGACAGTGAGCTCTCATAAAACATTTCAGACTGTTGGTAAAATATAAAGAAATCGTATCTGAAATGTCCTCTCCTCCTACCCCTGCCATCCAACACACATAAAACATGGACAACTTGGACAAAAATCCACATTAATGACACCAAGTGAAAGTGAAATAGGACTGCTTTTTAAAAATTAGTACAACTCTTGTTCAGGCAGTTAAAAACTTGACAAAGTGATGTTAGGGTTTTACAGGTACAAAGCAAGTCTGAAACTGGACAATTAATCTTGATTGTCTCAATAGTCTCAATTTGATTAATTTTCCCTAGCCACCTTCTCCCCTTGTTGTCTCACCTTACATTAAAGTCACAGGGATTTTGTTGCTGATTCCAAACAAAATAGATCAAGCTAAAAACCTGACAGAAAAATATGCAGTAGACAGGATCCCTTTGCTCTATCCCAGAGTATTGTAACCCCCTCTCCTAACTGGGCTATATATTAAAAAAACCCCTCTTTCTTAATAAGTAACATTAAAATCTTTTGGAACAAATTGATTCCCTGACACCTACAGTCACATACGGAATTCTAGTTCTAAGCCTTCCAAGCGGAGAGGGATAGAGGGAGAAAGAAATAGATGAGAGTATATGTATGTGAGATGAGGATGATTTGCTGAATCACACATCAAAGCAGAAGTAGGCACAAGGCCTGTGTCAGATACTTTAAATACACAGTGGTACATCCAGAATTCAGTTCTGTGTTCCCGGACGGCTCAGACATACTGTAGACAATGACTAAAATGAGCAATAAAGCCCTCTGAGTAGAGGTTGCAATTGAAAAGAGATTGAAGATTAAATTGAAGAGTGTCACATTTAATATTCAGAACACTCTAACTGAATCTTTATGGCCTGGGCTATAAATGGAATCTTACCGTGGGTTGGAATGAGAAAGTGGGCTCATTTCTTTCTGATAGTGATGCTCCTGATTGACAGGCTATGGAAAACAAAAAATAATAGATTGTTTAGAAGTATGTCAGAGATCTGGTATGAACATACACATTTGCAGCTTCTGATATTAGAATTTTACAGTCTTTTTTCTTATCTGTGAAATTAAAAGTGGATATTCTGGTCCTAACTGTACAAAACCACAACTTTAAAGATGAGTCTTGTCTGGGTGGAAATACATATCAAGTAAAGAGTCGATCACACAGTCATTTCTCTGCTGCCTGTGAGAGTGTTGGGACAGTCATGAAACCTCAGAGATGGAGGGTGATAAAATCTTGTCTAACATGAGAGTCTGGATTGAACATGTGTAGGAAGCATGAGGAAGGAACTCCTGGTAGGATCTTTGCAGAATGAACAACTTTTAAGAGTAGAAACACCAAGGGAGAGGTAAGAGGACTGGCACACGAGCTTAAAAACACCAATAACAGTAATTTTAGCAGTCCCAAATGAAGGTTACTGAAGCACATATGATTCTCCATGGCACTGCAGCTTTGAAGCCTGGATGAAACTGTTCAGGAATAGATAATAGTGGACTGTATGAATTTTCATCAAAATATAATTTTCCAGACTTCAAATCTTACCTACCCATTGTAAGTACATGCCCCAAAAGTTTCAAACTACATTTGGTTTATGGCATTAAAAGGAGTTATTTGCAAGAAAGATCAGTATTCATAAATGTAAAAATTCAAGAATTCTAAAATTCATAAACACATTTTCTTCCAGAATATATGTAGTGCTACCAGAAGAGACTTCCTCCACCATTATTACACACCTCAAAAGCAGTTCTAAACTGAAGTTCACTGAAGGAAATGCAAAAGAAGTGAAAATGTAAGCATACATTAACAATACTTGTACAATTTAGTACACAAAATGCTAAAATAATGAAGAGTGGAATGAAAGGAAATTTTTTTACAAAAATCAATAGAGAAATGAGTATGTTCTCATGGTTTCAGAAGATGGAAAGGGATGTTGTAAAATATATCTTCAGGATGAATGACATCCTAATTACTACCAAATATGACTCACTGCCTGGTGGTGGATAGTGCAATTCCCAGATGATAGCTAGTTGAAGATTGAGGACAAGACAGAGAGTGAATTAGTCAGTCTATGAACCAGAATATCTGTCTAAATAATTTTTGGTCTTATTTCACAGTAAAGAATACTCTGCCTCAGTTTTGCAATTTGATTTGATGTGAACAGATCCCTCCAGGGGTTGTCAAACTGAGCTCACAGTTGGCATAATTCTGGGTTTAAATAACACTCCTCTTGCCTGTCAGACTTCAGTTCTGCCAGACCATTTTTGTGTTAAGTGGCTTTCTTTTCCAAAAATTCACAAAGAAGGCCAGAAGACCTTCCACAAATTAGGTATGAACCTGGAAGTACTCTTTGAAGTATTTTTCAAATTAAGGCATGTGACTGAATTTATATTTAGGAATTTGCTTGTGGAACAAGTAATCTTTCTTCTCTGTGAGTACTCCTTACTGGAAAGACATGTCTTAGTGGTGCCATAATTTGGATTCTGCTAATGCAACATTATACCACTATTATACCACTACAAGCTTCCAGGGTATATCAGTGAGCAATTAGGAGAATCTTCCTTCTCCTTTGCGTTTCTGACTGAGAAACAGGGACCATATGCAGTAAGAAATACTGACTTCTCTAACAGATAATCTTTCTCCAGAATGTTTGTGTTCTATCTGAATTGATGTCTGAAGTGTAGAAACAACACTCCAAGAAGCTGAATTCTCTGACAGAGCAAGAAAGTCTTACAGGATCTCTAGAATAAAGCAAGGCATTTAAGCAGGAGTGTTTTGTAAGCTTTGCAAATTTTCTTGGATAATGTATATATGTGTGGGTATAAACTTCACATTAAACTCTGCAATATATAGAACTGTGTCTTTCGTAGTGTTGCAAAGACAGCATGAATTTTCATAGGTCTCAAGATTTAAGAAAACATTCAGGTAAGATATGGTCAAAAAATATATTTTAAAATATTTAGCTCTACATATACATATTATTGAATTGAAACTGGGCCCCACACACGTTTTACGAGGGTTTACAATCTTCCTTCAAAGTAAACCTATTTTAAAGTAGAAGTTTCTCTTATTTATAACTGAAAGCTATGCTGGGTAATGTATAATATTCAAAGTCATTTTATTCTTTTTTGGCTGTCATAGTTTACAGCAGCTGCTAAACCACTTACATTTCAGCATTTTCTCCTGACAGCATATATTCAGTTCTTGGTAAACTATCACAGAATACAAAATCACAATTTTAGTATATCTGTTTTGTAGATGTTTAAGGACATCTGTTCTAACTGTAACTCAGTAATATGATTGATCTGTGTGCCTTTACATTCAAGAGGGTTTCTCAGATTCATTAAAGTCAGTAACATGACACTTTTCAATGACTCTGGAAATCATGCTAAAAAGTGTAAGTGATGAAAAAATTAAACTCACTTAGAATGTGGTTTATATATAAAATAGTGCTTGGACACATAAATTCACTTTCTAACATGATTATACCCTGCCCTACCTTGCAAAACATCAAAGGTATTTCAAAATTAAAGATACACAAAAAGCTGCCTTCTGGTGGTGCTGTTGTCATACATTCCAACTAAAGGACACAAATGCATAAAATGAAGAAAAATTTGGAAGAAAATACTCCTTATTTATCTTTGAAAAACATAAGAGAAAGCAACTGATGCTACTGATTTAAAGAATCAGAAAGATACAACCAGGAAACACATGTAAGCATGAAAGTTTAATCATGACAAGAATTTCAAGCTGTCCTTAATTTCTCAAATTCCAATATGAGGATTATTTTTATTTCTTTTCCATATACTGGAAATCGTTTACCTATGCAACTGGTAATTTACCTATGCATTTACCTATGCAACTATGCTAAAATTATTTACCTGTGCAACTGGAAGATGGCTACAGACCTATATCTATATCTGTATCTATCTTTATAAACTTTTCTGCAGTTTGTACATCTGATTTTGGAAGGAATGAGCATTTGAAAGTTTTCTTAAATGATGGTGGCACTAAAGATCGGGGACATAAAAACAAATCTGCTTTTATTCTACAGAGATATGTTTCTACATAATGAATTTATATAAGGAATAAACATACATATAAGAAACACTTCTTTATAAAAACTGGAAGCTGAAGAAATGATGAGTTTACTAGTACTGGGGGATGAAGGGATTGAGAGCAGTCCTGTGGAGAAGGACTTGGGAGTATTGGGGGATGAAGAGCTAGACATGACCTGTCAGACCAGAAGGCCAATTGTATCCTGGGCTGAATCCAAAGGAAGCATTGGCAGCAGGTTGAGGGTGGGAATTCTGCCCCTCTACTCTGCCCCTGTGAGACTCCACCTGGGGTACTGTGTCCAGCTCTGGGGTTCTCAGCACAGGAAAGACATGGACCTGCCAGAGTGAGTCCAGAGCGGGGCTGCAAAAATTATCAGAGGACTGGAAGACCTCTCCTCTGGAGACAGGCTGAGAGAGTTGAGGTTTTTCTTCATGGAGAAGAGAAGGCTCTGGGAAGGTCTTACTGCAGCCCTTCAGTTCCTAAAGGAGGCTTTATAAAAAAGATGGGGACAGAGTTTTTAGCAGGGCCTGTTGTAGTAGGACAAAGGGCAACCGTTTTAAACTAAAAGAGGGTAGATTTAGACCAGATGTTAGGAAGAATTTTTTTACAATGTGGGTGGTGAGGCACTGGAACAGGTTGCCCAGAGAAGCTGTGACTGCCCATCCCTACAAATTTTCAAGGCCAGGTTGGATAGGCAGCTGAGCAACTGGGTCTAGTGGAAGGTGTCCTTGCCCAGTGGTAGGTGGGATGGATTAGATGACCTTTAAAGGTCCCTTCCAAACCAAACTATTCTATAGTTCTATGATTTTAGGTCTTACAGAAAGAGAATGCATGACTAAAGACTTTTTCATTTCAGCTAACCATTTGAATATTGGCACAGCACTGCTACTCTCAAGTCTTCTGAAACATTTTAAGCATATCAAAGTATACTAACATTTAACATTAGCATACCAAAATTTCCCCTATTACTCTTTTAAAAGCTTGTGTTAAAAGAATATGGGCTGATTAAATATCATCTCCATTAACAAATGTTGTTAACAGCCTTCTTAGATACCAAGAATGTGGGGTGATGAAATAATCACCTCCATTAACAAATGTTAACAGCCTTCTTAGATACCAAAAGTCTACAAAGTGAATTATTACCCTCACATAGATACTCCGCATTTTTCCAAATCCTGGAACAGAATTACATCAAGCAGTGTTAAACATACAAGTCCATACTCAAAAAACTTCCATCATATCTGTGAATAGCTGGTACTCTGGCTGATATCTCAGAAAGGAAAATATGAAGTGAAAGAGCAGATCCTGGGGACTGACTGACACTGTTCAGAGTTGTTCTCCATAAAGGCTGAGGTAAATGGGTAGGGAAGACCTGGAAAGCTAAATTTCTTTGTTTGTGTGAGGGACTAAGTGGCTAGTCTTTATCTGAGAAAGATTAGGTTTGTTTCCTAAGGTATCCCTCCTTGGAAATGAGTTTCTTGCCATTTAATCTTAAATTAATCTCAATGTCTACCTTGCAAAATGCAGAGGAGAAACCCACCAAGGCTGAATGTGTAAGATACACCAAACTCTTCAGTCACCTGAATGAAATGTGAAAAACTCTCTCAAAGGCAAAATCTTGCCTTTTGCACTTGAATTATGTAGAGAAATAGGGTAATAAAGGGCTGTTACGAAAAACTAAAAATATATTAAATTGCAATTTCTCTTAATAACCTATTATATCTGAACACTTTTTTTAGATTGAAGCTACAGAAGTTGATCAAGGCAGTAAGATCAAAGAATAGTCTTTGCAATCACACTGTGCTTCATTGAATACTGAAGCAGTACATTTTAGTTTAAAAGTTCTTTTTATTTTAGTCATGTAATTTGTACTAACCAAACCTGATGTGTCTAAATATTCTTATCAATTTCCTTATAATTAAACTACTAAAAAATTAATGAGACCACTATTCTCTATATTTAATTGAGTTCCATTTGTCTGGTCTTGCAGATTTGTACCATGTTTGACCCTATTCAGTGAGTACAGAGAAAACACATTGGAAATATCATTAAATTAAAAAAATGTGTAATGGAGATATATATCAAAGAGTTAATACCAACTAATGTTTTTCTGATGTCCTGCGAAATAGTACTCTGTAAATTTGTACAATGTACTCTCTTATTTGTACAATTACCCACTTATCAATACATTTCTTCTCATTTGAAACCTTCATTTAACAGGGTATTCCAAAGTTGTAGCACTGTGTTGATCATTCACTATGGAAAGTTGCTGCTACAGGCCTCTATTTGGACTTGTAGACCTTGAAGATAATTTGCACCTAACATTTTAGAGCATTTACTCGGCAATAGTTTATATTGGGGCAACACAGCTGCGTTTACTCTTCTAATATTGGATCTGCCTCAGAGTTGTGCTGTGTGCTTTACTTAAGCCACATTCATTGTTTATTATTGTTTCAACTGTAATAAAATAATAGTTATATTGCTGATGTATAAATGGAGTATGAGGTTACCTAGTTTTACAGCAGCTCTTGCTAGTACCTTTATATAATTCCTGAAATGTTATTCGGTGCTTTTATACATTCAATACTTTTTGGTGTACTGCAACAAATACTCTGCTTCTTCTAGCAGTACTGTCACATAGTGCAGCTGTGTGTGATTCTGTACCACTTTGTACCAGGACAAATAATGATCCAAGGTGTAAAATACCTAATGATCACATACTAAGTGCTCAGAACTACTGCAGCTTTTTGCTGCTTTCTCTGCTTCAGTTCTTTAAACATTTAGCTTTCCAATAATGAGACTTTATCATTGTAAGAAGCAATTATTTTCCATTACTCACACTGTAATGCAGCTGCTGATTGGTATATCTGGGTTTCATTCATTTTGGAACTATTTTTAAGTACTATATCACACACCTGCAGGTTGTCAGCCACTATTGTGACAAACTGTACAGCCTACATGATTATTCAGGATTCTAGGAAGGACTATATATAATAGATTTGCTCTTTATCCATGCTGGTACTAGAGAACCTGCTGGAAGTGCATGTATCTTGGTTAAATGTTTTACTTGGTAAGTTCTAAGAGCCTTTGGTAATACCTTAAATTTCAGGTCTATTCAAAGAAAAATTAATATTCAAGACCCCTGAGAAAATACCATGGGTTTAGACTTACTGGTGGAAAACAGGAGTTCCAGGTTGCTGTATCATCATCACTGCTTGTACTTATGTTGACATTGCAGATATTGATCTGTGCTGTGCTCAGCCCATGGGATATCCCAGCATTCCATAATTCTTCATTGTGTTGTCTCTTCGTGCTGGCCAGCATCTGTAACTCACATGAACTCAGTCTATTTGACTGGTACTTTTCCCTGTCATACTCCTGTGAAATAAAATGGAAAAGTTAACAATATAGACAGGATCACCAAACAGAAGAGATGAATCAAACCCAGAGAGACCTTGGAGAATCTCTCAGAGAATCTTCAAGAAGCTACAATACAGAAAGAGAAACAAAATGTTTACTAGAAAAAATTAGTTAACAGATTTCTGTTCAGCTATGAAGGTCAAGCATATTTACACATAATTACAGGAAGGAAGAACACCACAAACACTGTAATGAACTGAAGTTTTTATCCAGGGTGTTTGGTGAAGGTGTTGTTCCACTGCAATTAAAAAGAGAAGATAAAAGCAGGCTTTGAGAAGTTCAAAAATCCATCAGCTATTAGATGCAAACCTTGAATTAAACCAAATCCCACAGTTATCATAGTATCATCAACACCATCAACATTTAGTTATTGGTCAAACGCAGTATAAAATTAGTCTGGAAAGCCATGTCAACACTAAATTTCAAAATTATTGTTCTGGCAATTTGCTAGTGTATGAATTTCCAAGAAACTTCAACGTCTTTTCACTTTTCTTCCAATCCACAGGTTGAATAGTTAATGTAACCCTAATTGTTACACCAAACTTGATCTAGAAGCCAAAAGCTGCAAACAGTAGTCGTTTTGCAGTTGGTACTTAAGCCTCACTCAAAACCTTAAGATAAGATGGTTTAAGTCACCCAATCTGCTGTTGCCATCATCTTTGTTTAAAGAACACCTTCTTTAAGAAAAGCTTTCCCTTTGTTAAAGGGTCCACATAGATTGCTCTTTCACAAAGGACCAAGTTTAATACTTGAGGCATCTAGTTTTGGTTCCAAATATAAGTAGAAAGTATTTTTGCTTGGAATGTGAATCCAGCCAGTGACCAGGACTTGAACAGATTTAGATCACTGGAATATTGGCCAGTCAGCTGTGAGACAATATACAACAGTATCCCAAAGAGGGTCAGTGCTTTGATTCTAATGAAGAGAATGGAACTTTTAGACCAGGAGTGTGTCATATTCATGGCAGAAGGGAGGATCTCTTGGTTTGTTTTGCTGTGAGAAGGTACTGGGTAACTGAAGACCTCAAGAACACAAACAAGTCAGCAGTACACGTGATACGGACACTGACAGCTTTTCTTGCTATGAAATGCAGTATGTAATGTTTTAGTGTGTCTTCTAGGGGTACAAAAGTCACCTTACCACCAGAATTCATACTAAAAGTATGATTACAACTCCTTTGCTTTCTTCCTGTGTATATAACATACAAGGTACAAGAGGATGACACAAGATACAAAGCATAAGATGACAGAAGCAGTTTGTACAGTTACCATTCCTTTTTTTACCCCTGGCTTATGAGGTTCAAGCTTCATTCCTGAATATTGTGATTACTACTACCATTTTTAATCCTAAAATAATACAAGATGTCTTCTCTAGACCTTTTCTGAATGGCTGTTACTAGCTCAGTGACTACTAGTCATTTGTTCACCTAACCTGAAGCTTGCTTTGTTACGCTTGGGGAACCTGCTTTCCTCTCATGCATCAGTATTCTACCAGATCTGCAGCTACTGTTAACTTTTATTGACCTTACTGAACATGCTGATTTCCTGTTAATTTTCCTATATATAGACTTTCTGCAGTTATTTCATTATTATAAGAGAAGCTCTGTCTTATCTTTCTTCCCTCATATAATTGGTATGCAGTCATTAAAGTGACAGAATGAACTGGTTCTCTGCAGAAAAAAAACACTATTGAAAGAACATTTTTTCTCATTCTCTTTTTAATAAAAGCACAAAAATTGCCCAAGCTTGCTTGTCTGTTCCTTTACATCTATGAAGAAAGATGCATAGATTTTTGGAATTTTCACAGCATAATTCTAAACATCTGTTGTTTCCCCACCCCTTCCCCATCTTATTTCACATTGTGATTCTGTTTTCTTTTCCTGTAATGGTCTCCCTCTGAAAATAACACACTCAGGAAGGAGAAGAGATGGTATGACCATTTTCTGTGTTAAACATCCCCTACAATAAACTACTGAAGGAGAAATAGTTTGGATGATTTATTCTTCAAAAAGCTTCTTCACAAATTTTTTACTATCTTTGTTGGTTTTCAAAGAGAGAATTTGAAAACTGAATTTGAAATTAAGTTAACTTTGTAATTTAGGAGAATCTTTTGATGTAAGAAGTAATTTTGCAATAGTCATAAATTTGTCTAAAATTAATATTTTGTTTAGTAATTAAAAGCCTATCTTGTCTATTTACATATCCTTCCATTACAATAAAGTATTTTTATTAAGTACTTAAAACTTTTGCTAGTTGACAACCTCTTGTTTAAAGGATTTTTTTCATATATAATGACATTTGCATTCTTCTAGGTTCAAATGATTTATTCAGAATTGTTTGAATGTCGTTATACGTGTGGAAAACTTTAATTACCAGCTATCTACATGCCTGCAATATTACCCAGAGGGCTATACTTCTTCCTTAATTAAAAATATTTGAACTTAATAATAGAGAACTCCATTAAAATATGAATAAAACATTGCAAGAAACCTTAAAGCATATTAAGCAGCTGGCAAATCAATTGCAGCAAGAACTTGGTTAAGCAGTTTTTTCTTTACTAGCCCTCTCTATAAGCACAAAAAGAAGTGTCTAAGATCTCCAAGGAAGGGCTTCTGTAAAATTTTAAGACTTGATCAAATCAAGTATAAGACCTAGATCTGCCAGACACTTTAATCTTATGTTTTGTAGCAATAAAATAAAGTCCGCAGCTAATGAGTTTCCATACATTAATAATAGGATCTGTTCTTGAGAAAAAATACTTACAAGCAACAAATTACATGTGTAATACATTTACAGCTACAAGTGCAGCATGGTAATAACCTTATTGTCTAAATTAGTAATCAGCTATTGCAATTCACCTAGAGAGTCTACATTTAGCTGTGTTCTACAGGACAAAGTTGATGACTGCATTAAACACTGATAATATCTTTTAGGAAAGTAATAAATGTATAATTTCATTTATTATGGACAAATAAATTACAGTTATGATAAGTAATAAACATACTTGAATTTTAAGTGGAAAAAATTTTCTAACACTTGAAAAGATCAGGAAACAAGGAATACACTTAATTCAAAGATGTAAGTAGTTACCAGAAAACAGAAAAACTAAATTCCTAAAAACTGTACTAGGAGGGAAAGGGAATGCAAAATATAAACAAATTTTATCATACGCATTCACTGCATATTTTATCATACACATTCACATCATCACTAAGAAAAAGAGAATCAGATTATCAGTATCAACTGGGGCTTTTCCTATCACTGAAAATTACAGAAATATTATCTTCTTTCCAAACAGAAATGAACCCATGCATTGCTTTCTTCCACATTTTCTACACCACTAGTGGTAATTCCAATGTCTTTTCCAGATCATAAACACATAGAACATATACTGCTATTTGTAGGATTTTCTCTGCTTTTTAATTTTTTTGCTTTTCATGGTCTTTAGAATCATCAGCCACTGATATCTCTCATTATCATAATGTCTCAGCACTGTTTCTGATTTTCACTTGCATTATTGTGTTTCATTCCCCTTGCTTCCCCCTAATCTACTTCCTTCCCAAAGGAAACCAGCCTCCACAACCTTCATGGAAAAGGACGTTCTGTTTTTATCAGGAAAAGCACAGGGCCTTCACCAATCCAATAAGCTACTTGCAGAATACAGGAAGAGATTTCCAGAATCCCTCTGAGAGACAACCTCACAGCACTGTGAGACACATAAACCTCAGCCCCTGCACCAGGACTAAAAGAGACTCATTTCACAAAAAAGCACTGAAGCATCACTGGCATGGCAGGATGAGCATTTCCCCACCAAGGACACACAGAAAAGCTGAACATAAGCTTTCCTAGACACTATTCTTTAACCTGGTGGCCAATTTGGATTGCTCCTCCTAGCTCTGTGCCTGGATTTCCATACCCCCAGTCAACTGCAGGGCTGTCCATCCTCAGCAGCCAGAGCAGCTCTAGGTAGGCAAGTAGAATGTTTCAGTGGCATGGCCCTGCCCCAGCAGCAGCAGCCATGTCCCATAGAAGTCATCACTCCTACTTCCTCTTTCATAGGGGCTGTCAAATCAAGTAACTAAAATTAACTGTCTCAACAGGTCACAAAAATACTACAGACCAAAATTCCTACAGCAGAGTGACAGCACGCTCCCTTTCCTACAGCAGATGAGACAAACTACAAGGACACAGAATTATAGATGTCCATTTCCTTCATGTAAATGAGGTACAGATCTTATTCCAAGACATTAAAGGAGAAAAAATTTTCCAAACAATTAATAACTACCCCATAGAGCCCCTCAAAAAGAGAAGTGTCTATTCTTTTGGTCCCAAGAGGTATGCAACACCTGGAGACCAAAGATATTACAAGAAATTCAAGATATAGTAAAGATATTAGAAAACAAACCCCACGCTTACAATAAGGATCATGCAGTAGTTCAATTCAACATCCTTGGGTAAAATTATAAAAAAAAAATCACAAAACAGCAATCCTGGGACTAAATACCATAAAACTCCTTCCCCTGACACCTGCAAGGGAATATGATATGCAGTCATGAAGTGGCAAGTGGCACAGGTAAGAATATGAATTTTAAAAAGAGATTATTCATTGTTTTTTATAACAAACAGAAGAATAGGAAAGCACCAGGAATGAGACACAGCATTCAAAACAAAAAAAATGAAATACATATTTTTTCCCACAAACAGCAGTTACAGGTTTGAAATTCACTGTCACAAGCTAAAAGCCATATAAACGCAAAAAGCGAACACACAAATCTGTGGAAAAAATTCCACCAGTTATTCACCACAGACACCACCTTTCCTGAAGAAATGGCTAGACTAAGAACTGCTGGAAGGAAGCCTGCAGGGCCGTGCTGCTGGGTACCCCCGGGTGCTTTCCCTGTCCTTGCCCTGTTATTCTCTGCAGCTATCTAGGGCTGACTGCTAGACAGAAGCTGCCTCACTACTGGCTCTCAATCACATAATTTATTATTGCTCAGGGCTGACACAGAGGGACCATGAAGTACCCAAATTAACGCTCCTTCTGTGGTCATTTGTTAATACAGCAATTTAAAATCTGCCAATTTTCCTCTGTAACCTTTCAGGCCCAAACTATTTTCTAACTCGCATATTTCCAAACTGTGAGTTGCTCAATGACACATCCTTTTATCTACAAACCATTGTGATTTCTGTTATATTTGAAGTATTATTTTGTGTGCCACAAACCCCTACAAAATCAACTTTCAACAGACTGAGCACAGTAAATGCTGTTATGATGAAGCCAGAATACATCTGAGTGAAAGATGTACTATTAATCACTGCATGCTAATGGGTATATCTAATACAGCTTCCCTATACAATCTACTAATTTAATTTCAAAGCAAAAATCACTTACACAAGTCTGTGCTGTCAGACATGAATTTTCTTTTGAGACTTTCTTGAAAGATGTTTTACTGACAGATCTTTCTAATTGATCTGAAACTCGTTCATATCTTTCAGTTTCTTCAGATACATTTCTAATTACTCTACAGGATTTAGATTTACTTTGAGTTGGAGAAAGAGAAATGATAGGCTTTAAACTTCTCTGAAAGCTAATAGATTCAGTTTTTCTCATGGCAGAACTCTGTGGTTTTGATAAGACAGTCTCTTCAAAGTTGTATTTGCTGTGTTCCTTATTCTTCCAGTATTCATTTCTCTGTGACATCTTATTTATTGGGATCTCTTTAAAAACTGCTGAATCAGATGTTCCTTGTCTACTGTGGCTGTTCTCAATGCCCTCAGCACTCTGCATGAGTTCACTGTTGTCATCCTAAATTTAGGAAACAAAGCAAGAGTGGTTGATTGCTGCTCATCATCACACAATTCAGTTTTACATAACCTTAACACTTCAAAATCTCTCTTTAATCTCTGCTTCCTGTTTCTAAATTTGCAAGGATTCTGAAAAACAGCTGCTTTTCCTGGCAAATACACTGACTATACCATAAACATATTCTTATATCTGAAGCTGATTACTTTTTTCAAAATGTTGGGCCAAATTTTGAATGCTGGTAAACCTCTCAAACCTTGTCTTATGTGACAATCCTAATTTTAAGAGAATTTATTACACAAAAAACTAAGCAAAGAGTCCATGACAATGACATCTTTCCATTGAATTATTACTATTCTGTATTTTCACATTGCATCTTCAACGTAAATGTAGAAGAAATAACTCCTGCTGAGGTCATTTTTCTCTGCTCTGGTAATCATATGGTACTGGATATCATATTCATTACCATTTGAATACAATTTAAGAATTTTAGCGGTTAGTTTATTGACCTTAAATGCATGCTTCTAACAATGTCTCTGCAAAATATCCCACAAATCAAGTGGGATATACCCCATCTCAGCAACAATCATCAGGACTGAACAGATGGAAAGAGAAACAATGTGTAAGTGCATCTAGTGTTTGCCTCAATGTTCTTATTCTCAAGAAAGGATGAGAGGCCTCATCTTCATCAGGTGATGCTGCTCCTCTGCTGTATGTTCCCACACAGGATGTAAGGCAGTTATCACCTGCAGTGTGCCTCTCACAGCTGAGGTGCAATCCTGCTGCACATGAAAGTGATCCAAGATTGTTACTGACTTCAGGGAGTCCAGGATTACACAGCATGAAATGTACATTCAAAAAGATAATCCCTCAGTTTTATTAACGGTACACATTTTGGAAATTTATAATTTCATTCCCTCAGTTATTTTGTAGAACAGTTAAATTCAGTCCATCTTGCTATTATGCAACTCAGTTACATTTTACTTCTCTGCTGTGAGCTACAGATTCAAATGCTAAGAAACAGATTTTATAGTTAAAAGTGAAATATACTAGAATGTTCATAAAGGTAGCAACTTTAGTAGTTACTGTAATGACATAATGAAATTATTGCATGCATTGACAATTCAGCGAATTTCTATATATTATCAGATGATACTAGATAGATATACTAAAAAATGTTTCTTTTCTTTCATTAATTTCGTTGCTGGAAGATTCCCACATTGCAAAAGAATTAAAGTTGGTGATGCTCAGACAGGATATACAACAGAAATACCAATGATCGAGTGACATTCAAAATCTGGAATTCTGTAATTCACTTTCAACAATGTCAATGAGCAGTTTTAAAAGGTACAATGAAGTCTTATTTACTGAACTCTTAAGCAACCATAAAGGACATGGATCTCACTCAAATCTATGATGCAGGCCTTCCAAAAATCTTTTTTGTAGTAATGATGCACAGTTCTGGCATCTCTCTGTTAGCATAGGGGCTGACAGAGTTTCTTTAAAAGAGTCAACTTGTTACACAGGGTACACATGCATTGAGTCCTGTATCCAGTCAGATACAACAACCTGACAAAGACAAATCCATCCATTGGTATATGGGGAAAAGATGATTTATCCTCTCTGTCGGGCTTCAAGACAGAATCTCATCTTAGGAGTTTTAGGATGAGGACTGCTTTATCAAGAGTTACATGTACAAAGTGGCTTACCTCCTCACTGCTGTCAGTTCCTTCAAAGTTATCTTCACTTTCGGTTTTCTCATCTTCTCCATTACTGTCTGGCTCCAAATCCAAAGGGAAAACACAACTTTCTGGTGACATATTTGGAGACTTTCCGTGAGGAGGTGATCGAGGTTTTGATGAAAATGTGAAAACCTCTTTATTATTCCTGTGATGATCAGCTGTTTCCCTGTTGTGATGTTCAACAGAGGCATTCTGGGCTGAGGGTAAATTATGGCAAGCTGAACTTCCAGTAGCTCCGAAGTGCTCCTTCCTATCCAACTGAAAACTCTCAGTGAACCTCTCTGGAAACACCCATTTATCTGAAACACAATTTCAATACCAAATATGTAAATTGTGAGCTACTCTGATCATCCTCATTTTCTCAGGAAGTTGTACAGCGAAGTAAGTTCTTCTAATACAGAAATATTTTGCCTATCAAAGAAGAATAAGAGTGATGAGGCTGCAGTGAAAAAGACCAGGTTGATTTCAAAGTGCAGCAAGGTTAATCAAAACATTTCTAATCAGAGCTGAAAAAGTACAGAGGCTTTGGTACATGACATGTAAGCCTGCAATTTGCAAGCCTGAAACTATTTACCCGTCAAGATTTGAAACCTGCAACTGAATTTTATTCTTGGAAAACATAATTTTATTAAATATGCCATTGATCTTTTTCTGTAGGCATTTTTTGTGTCTGACATTTAAAAAATAATCACACATTGGTGGAAAGTTCATAATATTACAGTCTTCTCCTTCTTTATTGCTGGAATTCCACACTTTTACATTGAGAACTTATGGTTTAAAACTCAATTTCAAACTACTGTTCTGATAAAAAAGTGTCACATGAAAAATGTATAAACGTGTATAAAGATTCACCAAGTTTCCCTGAATATAGCCACAAATAATCTGACAATTTTAAAACAAACAATAAACTACAGAAATGGATTTAAAGATTGAGTGCACCAGATACACATGAAAAGACCATTTTTATATTCTTATTGTTAACTTATATTTTATTGTTTGGAATGATGGTATAGAAAAAAATGTCAATTTGATTGATTACAACTAATCTCAAATAGCATCTGAGAAAAGGAGAATTGCTCAAGTATGCAATACTCCCTTATCTTCATTAAAGGTAGTGTGGTGTGGATTATTCACTAGATATTGAAACTTTCCAGCTCCATAAAACAAAGTTATCATCAACCATATTAAAAAACTCAATAAAAAAACCCTAAAAATGTAATAATAAAGTTGCATTGAAATAATAAAATGCTTGCCATCACAGAAGACAGTAAATTTAGTGTATTTTGTGCTTTACTGTGATATTTGAGTTTTAGTTTTGTTAGAATTACCACTTCAGGAACATTCGGCAGCTTGGGTGGATGGGAGGAAGTCTGAATCACCATAAATGAAAGCAAAAGAAAGAAAAATGAGATGCCAGGAGAAACAGCTGTCTTCTTATTGGGTTGCTGTGATTTTTCCTATTTACTGAAGACACCCAGTAAAGCTACCAAACTCGAGTTGATATCCAGCAACCAGTGAAAAGTAGGGACTTGACATATTTTGTATGATCATGGCTTGCTTCTTCTTGTTCCAGAGAAGACCGATTTTCAATCTTTACATGAAGATCATTTTTAGTAAGAACCCCCAAGGCTTTTCAAGTAAATTCTTGTTATATTAGAAAATTATTCTGGTTTAAAACAATCTAGTTGATTGGGCTTTTAATTATTATAACTTGAAAGTTGAACATGCAAGCGATTCCATTTATTTTATAAATATTTTGGACTAGTTTTCCCAAGAGCATCAAGAAATGAGTGAGACTTCAAAACTTTTAGGAAACACCCTTCACTGAGTAAACCAAGTGAATTTTAGTGCTGATCTATTCTAGAACTACAGGTTCTTCAAAGGAGGATATTAGAGCAGAATTCTCCTATCTACTATAATTCAAGATTGTGTCACACTCCTCTGATAACATATTTTTCATAGGTAATTGGAATTACATGTGAAGGGTGGTACATAAATAAAACAAACAAAATCGTAAGAGAAAACAGTAATGAACATTTCACAGATTTTATGCCTTCACTATATTTGCTATCTATATATACTGCCTTTATTAAGCAACCATTTCTCCTATAAAAATTAAACGAGAAGAGGGATCTTCTCATGAACTTTTCAAGTGAAGCTGAACACAGTATTTGGATGTTCAAGAACAAAGACTCAGGAACTGTTTTTTTCCCCAACCAAATCTGTGACCTAATATGATTCAAAAACTCTGTCGCACTAAATCAGTATTTTCAATTACTCAATTATTTATCCAGAAGGAATCTCGCCCACCAAGACTGAGATTGTTTTGAAAGCCTTTGGCCCTGGAGATGCTGCCTTGTTCACAATTCCAGAAAGGACTATGCAGAAATGCCACAAAACTATTACTTATTCCCAAACTTCAACTGGACAACTCTTCTGGATGTAAAGGTTCTTTTTCCCAGCTATTCTGGTTGCTAAGTCTAAAATGCTACTGACCCCTTTTCCTAAGGAAATGATACTAAAATTTTCAAATTGCTGCATTTTTCAAAACAACAACAAAAATATATTCAAAAGTTACCTAAGAAACTTTCTGTATTTTTTTGTATCTCAGCACTCTGCAGTCTTCTGACCAGTCTGGCACCCACCCTTCCAGGTTAATCTAGACACATTTTATTAAGTTTCCCTG
>VZTN01010879.1:360335-370863 GCA_013400515.1 Erpornis zantholeuca | reverse complement strand
TAGCAGAATATGAAAAGAAGTCTTTGGTATTTTTCTGTAATTTCAGCATCCAGGAACTGGATGAAAAATACAGTAACTAGGAAATAACATTTTATGTCAAAAATAACAGTATTTTTTATTAACGTTTAAGACAATACTTGGGAAGCTCTACCTGCTTACTAGCTGACCAATACTAATGTTTAAGTAGTTCTACAAATGTAATCAACCTGCATTTGAAAATAGACCACAGCTTAATTCTAATCTTCAAGTCATACAAAATTAATAAGGTTATAGCCACTTTTCCATTATTTTATTGGAAAACTATTCATCTAAGATCTTACATGTCTATGAAAGTATTTCATATTAGTATTTCATATATTTCATATTTCTAAAATAACGTAAGTACTGGCAGAGATTCTGCTTGTTTTCTGTGCTTGGTTAAATGACGTGCTAAATGTGGTACCAGAAAAAATAAAAGTTGACTTTATTCCAAGTCCAAACAATGTAAACAACCTATACGTAAAATTCTAGTGTACTATACCTAGAAAAAGCATACAACAGCTACATTATTCACTCAAGTACACCAGAAAGCACGCATGTAAAATATTAGTATATTCCAACGAGCAGAAGTCTATTGCATGCAGCTGAGCTACTGCCAAGGCTGCTGAACTCCCTCACAAATTCTACAATCCAACTGTAGTCACCATATTGAAAGACAACAGTCTTCTTTAAAATAAAAAATTATCAGTAAAGTGAATTATTAATTCTTTACTGTTGATAAGAACACACAGGATACCATATCTATTAAGTTTAAGATGGTTTGGTGGCTGACTACAGAAACCTCCCTACTCTCTCCTCCAGGAAGTCTCTCACATCTGAACTGCTGTCTGCAAATGCACAGTTAGGAACTAACGACATCCTATTTTCATGGTCAGTATTCAAAGGAGGCACCCTCAGTCAGAGACTGCCCTACTGCTTATAAAAAAAAAAAAAAAGAAAAGCAATGCCCTACCTTCTTTTCTCTACACCAGAATTTCTCTTAATTTCAAATTTCTCTGCACTTCCAAGATAATCAGGGGTAAATCAGCAGTGTGAAAAAAGGGAAGCAGTTCTTTTCTCGATGGTTTTGTTTAAAAAAAGAGATATAATCAATAAAGCTCAGATTTGCATGTGTGAGCAGTACCCACCCCATTTCTCACAATGGGTTATCTTCCAGACTATCTACACTAGCCTCCTAAAATTTGTCTGGGAGAAAGACATGCCACTCTAAGATGTCCTCTTCATTCTCACTACACTTCACTCAAATCTGGAACTATTTCCTAATTGGGCATACCATGTTTGCCAGCCCAAACAGTACCATTAAGTATTTTTGTGAAATACCTTGTCAATGGCTTGTTGTATATAGCTAAGAGCCTCAATACATCCCGATGCTAAGGTTCAGTTTCCAAATAACCCAGCATACAAACAAAAAGCCAAACAAAATGAACAAAAACCTTAAGCAGATTCAGTTCCCACGAAAAGAAACTATAAGTAAAATATTAAAAAGTTAAACATGTTAACGCAAAGTAAACGATCCCTCAATCTTGGTTTCTCACACACACCCATAAAAGGTAAGATGTAAAAATTTACTCCCCAAATTTCTATTTTGTGTTTGCATATTTTTTGTTCCCCCTTCAACAGCGCCTACTGAAGCTAAAACATTCAGTAATCCAATTTAAAAAATCTTGCAACAATGTCATTTTCAGCCCTCTTGTTTCCCCTTCCTTACAAGAAATGTAACTGCCAATATTCTGTGGCACTGCTTCCCAAATTCTGAGATACCATACATCCATCATCCTACAATACACAGAATAAGCATAGCCAATAGAATTTAAAAGATATGGAAGTATTAGTGTGATAAGCATTGGAAGACTACATATTATCCCAGCCACTCATGATAAATGTCAGCTGAAACAGAATTAAAATGGGCACAAATGCGGACAACAGAATCATGCAGATTATCAAGTGCCCTTCTTGTAATTGCTGGGAGAGCTTAAATTACTTTAATACACAGAGCGCAGACTCAGAAGGAATATACAGCTGTCATCTAAAAAATGGAGGGGCGAAGGGAGATGGAGAAATGAGTTGCACCAACACTGTTCTACTGCTTAGACAAAAACAACACGTAAATAAACTGACCTTAAGTACATTTAAGCTGAAGAGCGAGAGGTTCTGCTGCACATTAAAGCCCTACCTTCTTTTCTTTAAGGAGAAAAGACTTGCTGGAATCAGGAAGGATACTGTATCATATAGTTATGCAATAGAAGGATACCAAACTTGACAACTCATGAAATAACAATACATTCAATATTGCGTCTAGAGAGTCTTCTTACTTACAGAACAAAACCTTTCTATGAAAAGCTTTGTATAATGTAAGCTTTTATTCCAACATGTAATTTCCACTACCTTTGGAAAACCACTTTATTGTGTACATAGATGGATTTTGAAAGGCTTTTCCTTTTTCAAATTCTTCCTCAATGAACCCTGTGAAATCATTACTTTTTTCCTAGAAGCATTTTAATGCTTTGGTTGACCTTTTGTCATCCATTCACCCATTAGATCCAGGCTTAAGCTTCTCCCTCTCGTGTAGGAATTCAGAGCTACAAACTGTAAGACCAATCTGCCAAGGTACAGATACTCTGACAAATGTACCTACAGGGTTCAGCTCTTCAGTTATAGAAGCCCTAAGATAATGGCTTTTTCCAGAGCAGAGAATACTTCAACAACACAGTTACAGAAAGCACATTCTTACACACTGCCATAGCAATTACAAACAAAATAATCCATTTATGTGAAAATTTAACAATTATTAATGAAAAAAACTTTATAAATTTTATGGAGCTTTCCAACTCTGCAATTTGCAATGCAAATGTAAGCATATTTTGCATGGGGGAGAAGGGAGGGGAACACAGAAGCCTTATTCTATGGCATTTCCCAAATACTTTATCCCACATATTTCTTCACTTAGAGAGGGAAGACTCATTTCTGTACCACCATACTACTGTGTGCAACAACTTTGCTTCCACACAGTATAGACAAATGTGTCTGAACTAACTTGGGCTGTACTTACAGAACACAATGGTCTGCTTTTTAATTAAATTTTCACATAAGAAGTAGGAACATCTTATCCTTCAGACTCAAGCTCATTAGGTTTAAATTCAAAATCTTTGTAACCAGGTAAGGTGACTAAACCATCAGAAGTTTGCCTTACTCAGATAAGGAATCTTATAAAGCTGATTCAACATTTTAAAAGTGACTTCTGGCAAGGTTTGCATGCAACCATTTAACAAATTTAAATGCCTACTTAGGTGTGAATAGTGATAGAAGAGACATAATTTAAAATACACCATAAAACAGATAAGAGTTTTACATGAAAGACATATTCATTAGTGACAGACATTTATTTTAGAAATAAAGTATCTCAATATATGGTGAGCAGAAAATAAAACAAACTTTCAAGTTGCTTAAGGAAGTAAGTAGAAATACCTTACTATCAAGCTTTAGCATAACACTTCCAAGTCCTCTGATGGGCCGTGGAGCAAGAGCTTCCTGACGTTCCTTCACAAAATTTTCAACAAGTTGCCACCAACTTTTGCAGTGGTTAGCCATGAAGTTCAAAACTCCAAAATGAACCACGAATTTCTTAAGTGCCCAAACTGTAACCACAAGAAGGAAATTATGTATCAGAGATTTCAGATGAGCACCATAGAGACTACTTATCTATTCTACCCTGGAGGACTGATGAAAAAGAAAGGAAAAGACTCTTGAGTTTTATTACCCATTAGAAACCACTTTTGGAATTTTCCAGTGTTTTTAGTAATAGTCTACTCAGTGGCTTTGAAGTGTATTTATCTACACGGAACTCAGATGAAAGCAGAAGAAAAGTGAGAAAAGTGCCTGCACACTACCCAATAACGCAGCTAACAGACTTGAGCAAGGCCTGGGATAAGAAGGTGCCACTCCATGACTCCAGAACAGTTCATTTCTCACATTCACACACACAACATACCAAATGACTCCACATAAAGCACCACAATCAGGACTTAACAGCACGTTACACATAAAAGAAAATTTTCAGCCTAAATTCTTAAGCTTTAGGCTTTCTAAGCTTCTAAACATGTATGCATCTTTCCTTCAAGAACTGAAAGCACATCCTGCAGAATTTCACAGTAAAGAAGCATCCATTTAAATCTTCTATTGAAATACTAGTGATAGATTTTGCTTTTAAATCTTAAAAAAAATATTTGAGATTAGCATTTTATCTTGGCAACACAGGATACTGAACTCCCTATGACAACATGTAACTTTAACAAATCTTTTTTTTTTTTATTGTGACTATTCTCCAAACCAGATTCATAACTTACTGCCATAAATGAGCTCCAGAACAGTTGGCAGTACACTACTTCATCATCAAAAATTCACATCATGTTTCTGCTTGGAGATGTGTAAAATGACATACATAGCCAAAAAGGTTAACTTTCACTGCCTACAGGGCATTTATCCAAGTTCCTCAATAGCATGTTCTTGTTCTTTTGGAGAACCAGCGCAACATTTCCTGACATTTAGTTCACTTACCCTCTGGCACCACCATGTGGCAAATATGGGATTTATTCTCTCAAACTGATGATGCCAGGATGATTTTTGGCTTTTTCTTTCATACCCCTCTTATATACTATTTTATGTAGTTTTATGTATAATTACTGCTTTTTGCCTACATACTTGTAACTTTCCAAGTCTGATAAGTCAGCTGAGACCCACTGTACTGTTAAACCAGGAGACCAAACAGTCTGGAAGCACCAGACACCAAAGTCCTCTCCAGAACACATTTTTGTAAACTAAGATAGGCCCGTCAAGGGGGAAGGTTCCTCAGAACGGGGGGTTCACTCGAGCCTCTCATTGGGGAATCTTTGATAGATATGCTAACTTGCAAGGCCTATAATGGTGTGCATTTCGGTGTGTGAGGGGCAGTGTGTGCATTTTCGGGGCATTCAACCTGGAAGAAGTGCTGTACTCAAGGATCCTGAAATAAATACCAAGGTAAAAACCCCTTTTCCCCATAAATTGTGTTTTGGTTTTAATTTTGAGACCAGTGAAAGGTAACAGAACAAACAGAACAATCCAGTAATTAACAAAACGAGTGGCAAACATACAAAAAAGGAGAAAATACAGCGCTGAACTTAAAGGCTGAAGTTTTGTATGATGAAATGCAGCCCACGGTCAATACACAAACTGCTGTTCAGCAAAGCTAGGCAAGCTTGCATTTTACAAGTTGAACAACATCAAATGGCATTCTAACCTTCCACTATTATTTGTTTAAACAATATCTTCTAAAATCAATGAGTGTACACTCATTGCAAAGGTGGTGTCAGGAGGTGCTACAGTCAATCAAACAGCTGTAATTATACTATGTTAAAAAGAGACAGAGAAAAAGCTAAAGGACTGTTATTAGAAAGCACTGGGCAATACAAGAAAAAGGCTGCATAATAAGTTCCAAACAGCTGCAGGAAGCAGAAAATTACCTGAAGACAATTAAAAAAAAGCCAAACTATAAAACAGAACCAGCAAGGAAGCAAATGAAAGACCTAAATAAGAAACAATACCAGGATTTCCAGGCTGACATCACTGAACAAAATGCTGCCAAGTGTTCCACAACATGGTTCATTGCTTAGCTTTTCAATTCATAGCAATTCTTTCACCTTTTCATTTTATGGTATAATTATGGTATCATTTTTCCACCCTCTACACTAAGCAATTTTAAAAGACCATTTCATTCCAACTGAAGTACAAATGCATTCAAGGAAAAATGTTAATGGTACCAAGATGTTTTTAATAATCTAAATGCTGCTTTGTATGAGTCCTCTTTACCAATAAATGGAACTCTGGTGAAATTAACACCTTTCTATTTAAGGTTTTAGGGAGTGTTGTGCGATTTTTTTACATACTAGAAGCATCCTCTTTAAGATCTCAGAAGTGCCTCAAGTTATCAGTCTCCTTAAACTTGCACAGTTGCAAGGAAACTTGCTTTACTAGCCTTCTATTTTCCTAGTATTATCTCTTTTAGCCATGCAGATTGTCATCACTCACCTTCTGACATTTAATGTAATCCACTCTTCTAAATTTGGCTCTGTTTATCATTATACTGCCCATTTGTAATATTTCTATGATGATTCAGTTATATGCCATGAAAAAGCACTTCATGGCCCAGTGTCACTGCTAAGGCATCAAGTCACAAACACTTCCCAAAGTAATTTCTCTTTCGGCATGAGTTTATTGTTTGGGTAGTTATTTTAAACCTAATTGACTGTCAGGAGCAGTATTCCTCTCTTTCATTTATAGATGTGCACCTTAATCTAGATTTGTGTGGCTCAAGCTTAAAACCATTCACTGCTGTCTAGCTGCAGAACTGCTGCTTCCCTTTTTCATCCCACGTGGGTGATTCTCAGCAGTGGTTAAGTTACTCCTTGACTTTTCAATGAACTAGCCACACAAGATCTGCTTCTAATAAGTCTAAAATTCATTTTCTAATTCTTTTTTCACTTGTGATTGCGATTTCCCATGACACCCAGACACCAAAACTGGGAAGTTTCTTCTGTAGTAATTATACTGGAATGAAACAAAGGTCAAACCTCTCTCTGTCCTTACCCATTCAGCTATTTATATGTCTCGCCATCACATTACCCTTTAGCTGCTGCTGCACTGCCACAGCCAAAGGCGCAGCTGTTCCTTTCTCCATGCCTCGGAGCTCACAGCCCTCCTAATCTGTTAAGTACGAGCCCAAGTCACAATTTCCAGATGGACAACTAGATGGTTTACAGTAGCTTTGTGTACTGTGTGCACATCTCAGGGCTTTGGTACTAGGGAGGCCTCTGGGGTGGGCTCCATGGGAAGAGACCAGGGGTTGTCTTGTGCCAGACCCAGGTCCAGGTGGCTCCGCAACAGATCCATCACTGGGCAGATCTGAGCCCATCAGGCACGGGTGGGGTGCTTCAGTGAAAATCTATCTAAGAAAGGGCAGAAACCACTAGACAGGGAGAAGTGGAAGGGAACACAGAACAAGTGACTAGAGAGGAAGAAGGAATGGAGGGATGAACAGAGGTAACATAAAGACCAGGGAAGCAGAAGTGCTCCACAGTGGAGCAGACACCACTCAGAGGGACCATGGCTTATGGAGGATGCATGCTGGAACTGGTGCACCTCTTGAAGGGACTGTGGCCTAGGGATAAGGAGAATCCCAAGCCCATACCTTCCTAAGGGGAATGCAGCTCATGGATAAGCCCACTTTAAAAGACTGGAAGAGTGATTGGTTTTGTGGGTAGGTGGCCACTAGCCAACCCACACATAGTAAAGGGGGACCAACACACCACACTCAGTAAAAAAGAAAATAGCTACATTTAAGTGTTAAATGCATTTTTAAATGTTAAAAACTAGCATTTTAACTGAAGTTTAGAGAAAGTCCAAGCAAACTAGGAAACTCATTTTGTTTACAGTAGGGGGATAGAAAAAATATCTTCCAATTCATAGTAGCTCACACATACTCCTAGAGTTACCATCTTCCCTTTTCACTCCCCCAAAAGAGTACAGGAAAAAGTGGCATCCAGTTTTAAAATAATGTCTTTCGATAGCTATCATAACTACTCCAATTCTTGCCTGCTATACAGGAGAACAGATGTATGTAGATGTGAAGCAACAAAGCTAATTAACCTCAGAGCTAAAATTGGAACCAAATTTGTCTTGTGACTTGTCCACAGAGCCTAGCAACCCATTTTTTACAAAAATTAAAAGTTAACATGAGCTCTACTTCACTACTTAGTAACAGGTAAAATATTCTTCTTCTATTGGTGCAAAAATATGAAGGAATTCACATCAAGAGGAAGAAAATCTAACTGCTCTAAACAGAAGTACTCTTACTACTTAAGGTACAGCACAACATTAATTCAGGTAACTACAACAGTCAACAGACAAAGTAATTTGTGAGTTGTCCACTACATGGTAACAGACAGTGCACATCAATCTTCCTTTTTGAAGCTACAGTTCATCTTGTCTTAACAAGTCTTGAAAAAGTTTTTATTTAAAACTCATACAAGCCTTTCCTCCTATTTTATTGAACATGATGCCAAACATTTCTAGTAATTGGATCATTACCTGCAAAGGGCACTGGCAATAGCTGCACAATCCAAAAATTTAGCCAGATCTGAACAATGACAATGGCCCACACAAGAGTAACAAAGTAAATATCACTAGTTTTCTTTTTTCTAAGAAAAGATCCAATCTCAGGTCTTTGTCTGTTCCCAGAAGATGATGAAGAGGAGGAGGTGGAAGATAAGGAAGCACGTGGAGGTGGAGGCTGATCACCTTCTGTTGCTCCTAAAACAAACACATGCAAACAAAGAAGTGGAAATTATCGCATTAATATTCACCACAAAATAAAATCTGTTCCCTATTCCCAAATTACCTTTTTCTTTTTTGGAAGGTGGGGTTGAAGGGAGGGACAGCAGCAGAAGGCTGTGCTTCTGTTGTTTGTTTTGGTGCTGGGTTTTTTTTTGTAATTTCTCTAAAAGACTGAAATGGCCTTGGCACTGATCAGCATTTTGAAAAGCTAGAACAGGGCTGTACGAGTTCTCCCAAATCCTGCAACACCATGCCAAGCAGTGCTGAGAGGAGGACAGAAGAAAAGTTGCTACAGCCTCTAAAAGGGCTTCTGCCACTGCAGGCAAATTACAAGTCATATATTTTATCAAAGAACCATGAAACCATGAAAACCACAAAATATAATTAACCTCTAAATGAAATCTGAAGTCTTAAAATAAATGTCTGACTTCCCTTTACTTCAAGTACTCGAAAAGGAATCTTAGATTTGCTCAAAGCTCATTGAAACACAACAAAAAATATAGAGTATACATTAAAGAGAAAGCTTGTATCTTACAACTGTCTTACTACTACTTTTCCTGAACACTCACAACACAAACATAACACTCACACTATCATCCTAAATTCCTTGCTCTGTGTAACAAAGTAACATTAGTAACAGCAAGCACAAGTTAGCCGATAACAAATTTTGTCAGTCTCTCACCCATAAGTTAGCAAACAAGAAATTAAATTCAGAAATGTAAACTGATATGTTAAAGACCATATACATAAACAATAATCTTTTCATGCACAAATATTATGTTCAAATTAAAATTCTTGGATGCAGAACATGGCAATTTATTTATTGATTTAATCTTTCAGCTGCTGGATGACACCAAAATCCATCTTCAGCCATTCTATGTAAAATCTCTCCCTCAGAACACCAGTATTAACTTTTACTGAGGCTCTGTGCTGGTGTCAAAATGCACTCATTTCCCACATACCACTACTTGAGAAAAGTCTGCAGCCGTAGGGGAGGAACACGCACACATGAAAACCTGAAAAGTTACTCTGTGGTGAAGAATAAAAGGCAATTTGTTATGCTGGTACATACAACAGTTGGTAAACAATGAGCACAACTCTTTAAATGGACTTGTGTCACAGACACATCTTCTCCCATGAAGAAAAACTGTGTAAAAACTGTACAACATACTACATATGCACAGGAGTCAAACAACTCATGTTGCACACATGCGTTTTCAGCTACAGTGTGTCACTAAAGCCATTTCTAGCCTAAAGCATGACAGCTAAAATGTTCAGAAAGGCAAGACTCAGATGTCATACAGTAGCAGTAAGTGACAAACTGCATCCTCACACAGCAGATGAACACTCCTCTTTTTCTGCAGAAATCTGCACTGGTGTTTGACCAAGTGGAACTACTTGCGTGGCTTGTGAACACATCCCCCACCACACTAAGGCAAACAATGCAAATCAATTGATTCACCCAGCTGGGATTGACACTGGGATGATGACAGGAGCATCAGCTGGCTCCTGGTTATGTATTTGGTGGAACTTCAGAATATTCACGAAGGAATTATGGCATGCAACCTGAAAGAAGAAATGCTGCAAGCAGCTAAGCACAGCAGAAGCTTCAGGTGAGGAGGTTCTTGGCAAATCAATGTGTATCTCCATGGGATGATGTCCAGCCCTAGTATATGAACAACATTTTGGAAAAAAAGTCACAATTTTTCATAAGGGAAGAGAAAAAGTGACCTGTAAACAGAAATTTTCCTAAAAAGACAAAGTATTTTTGTCCTGTAGAAGAGGGTCTATGATTCCCATGTACTTCTCAGTCTACATTTAATAAAGCAGAAGAGTACTAACAGAAACAAATGGATGCACTAAAGGAGCACAGTTTGAAAGCAGGATACCCATAATAAAGAATTTTCCCCTTCAATTTATTTAACACTTCTTACTATTTTCCTCCAAAATTAATATAATCAACATAAGAAGTAACACTACAACAAGAAGAAACTGAAATATTTATCAAACTGAAGGAAGCACTGAAAGCCAAAACAGAATAAGCTGAAGTCTATGCCTAAGATTAAAGTTATTCAACATTTTTTGCCCAAAAACTTCTTAGTAGAGTCACCTTTATGAAATA
>VZTN01010879.1:345346-360295 GCA_013400515.1 Erpornis zantholeuca | reverse complement strand
TTCTTTTCATAACCAAAAGTTTGATTGATGTATTTTTGCAATGAAAAAAGCTTTAATTAAATAACAGTAATGGTAAAAGCAGTAACAATTAAACAGCCTTATTTCTTACAGTTTCCCTGCAAGCAGCATGTACACAGAATGCAAAAATACATGGGAAAGAGCTNAAAAAAGGAAATATAAAGGGGGACAAAAAGGGGGGGGAAGGAGAAAAAAAGAGGGAAAAAAAGAGGAAAAAAAAGAGAAAGAAAAGAGAAAAACAAAAGAGGAAAAAAAAAAGAGTAAAAAAAAAGAGAAATAAAGGGGGAAAAAAAGGCAAAATTCATAGGCTATCCCAAGCCAAGAAATCTTTTTCAGAATGTTGTTCTGCAGCACTTTTAGCAAAATTAAATTGCCACTACCAATGACCCAGTATTCTCCTCACGACAAGCACAGGCCTGCATCAAAAGTGCCACTTAGATGACTCTCATAAGCCAGTTCACAAAGCTGATCCACCCAGAAAACTAACAAAATTGCCAATGAAAAAAGCCACCTACTGCTGGCAAGATACTCGGCAAACAAAGGTGTAAGTGCCTTGTCAAAACAAATTGGAAAAAAAGAACTGTTACTACAGTGATTTTGAGTAACTTCAGGTTCTGTAAAATCCCATTTAGTGTGCTTCATGATATTTTGAGAGATGAAACCTGAAAAACACCTATCTTCCAACTAATGCAAATATGACAGTCTAAACAGCTAGCACAATACTCAGTAAAGAATTCTATCAAAATCAGAATATATGCTAACTTCCCTGAACCACAAAAAAGCAACTCTTCCAGGCAGTCTTATTAAGACCCGTTCTTTTCATTACACAGTATGTTCTCTGTCACATCAATTTCTTGCTGTCACAGAATTTTGAATTATCCTCCTCCCCAGGGAGAACAAAACAGTACCATACACAGAAAGGCAGGTGTCTGTATCTCTGTGCAGGGCATCAGTTAGGAAAACAGTGATTTTATTACTATTAATGAAGAAGTCTTCAGAACAAGGTACCCCATGAAGGTATGAAGGTACCCCTTCATGAAGAACCACATTTTTCTGTAATTTCAAGACAAAAATATTTCATACGCTTTTTCTAAGAAAACAAAGAAGTGAGACTGAGTCATAACTACATTTAAGGATTTCTACCATATCCAAAGCCAGCAAGACAATATAGTCTTGTCTACAAAGTACTGCAGTGGTATCTGCTTCAGAAATTGCAGAGTTCTTCTTTACTGTATACAATGGAAACTCTTGGAAGAGCAGAAGGGATCACTTGGACCACCTGAACTAGTATCATTAAACTCCTCACCCCCTGGACTGAATACCAGTATTGAACAATAAAATATGGAAAAACATGAGTGTTCACAAAAAAAAAAAATCAACAAAGCTTATATGCCTTGATGGTCTTTTAATAATCTAACTAAAGCCTGATTGTTCTGTAATGGATTTAATACAGTACAAAGAAAAACAAAACATTTGTAAGTCTTTAAGCCTGTAGGTAAAACCTTTCACTGTACAAGAATAATGTTTCATCACCATTCACAAAAGATCCAAACCAAAGATGGCCAAAATTATCCTTAATATATCACAAAACAGAACACTAATTATTTTCCAGATTGTTGGAAAGTTATTTTAACTGTTTTTAGGAGTTAAAAGAAAATGCCTTGTTTGCTCTTTTTCTGCTGTGAAGGGAAACAAAAACAGAATTCACAACACAAAAAAACCTCATCTGGTTTACTGTTTCAAGAAAGTAAGTCAAAAAACCATAAAAGACATATAAAAGACACTTTTGAAAAACTGCTGTAGTTTTCTCTTCTTGAAAACAGAAGGAAAACCACCTTAAAGAAGTGGAAATATAAGAACTGGCAAGTTAAAACAAAATAGCAAGAAAAGAACACAACCACTTATACAGCCCATTTGCGGGCATCTGTTGCTTTACCAGATTTCAAAATTCAGCTAAAAAAAAAACCCAAAAAAAAACTTGTTTAAAAAATTAATCATAAGACACAGAAATACAAGAGAGCTGTCACTATGATGCTCTGATCTCAAATTTCAGGACATATTTCCATAGGCTTCTACGTTTATATTGATGTTAGTCATGTAAAATGTAGGGAAAAAAGGTAAGAGTAAATTGTCTAAAGTTGCCCTTTTTAAATTTAAAAATTAAGTTTGGGAAGTTTGCATTCTATCAAATTGAATGATCTCTTTGGTCTACCTGCAGGAAATGGGTAAAACTTTTCAATTTCCAGAGATGTCAATAATAGCTTAATTTTCTAGTATCACATTTCATCAAAGACCTACCCAAAGAAGGGATGGTAAGGTTCAAAATCAGTGATGAACACTGAAACATGTTCCACCAACTCTTTTAAGCCAGCTGTGTTATTCCATGTGAAAGTATCATGGGACTCAAGCTACAAAGTCAAGTAAACTCACTGTAGAAAGGACTTTGAGCATGTCATAGTTAAAGAGGGGTTTTTTTGTCACTGCAATATACACAAAAATTCCTCCAGTCTGTCTGTACCTGGTTCAGAAATCCAGTTATATAACACGTAATTGCCAACAAATCAAAAGGCTAAGAAAATTAAAAAATTAACAATGAAGAATAAGACAAAAATCATACCTTCAGTCTAAAAAAAAAAAACCACAATAAATCCTCCCAGTCCAGCCTTCAAAATGTACAAACAGCCACATAAACTATCCTTTGCTGGACAGTTTTTACACTAGCATCTTCTTGACTTTTTTTTTTTAAACAGGAAAACAGAATTCATCATTTGGACACTATTTTGGACAGAATAAAGTGTTTACAGACTATTTTGAATATTTTTCTGAATTCCCTCCAGTTTCATGCCTTTAAAGCAAATTCAAATGTTTCTTACAGAGTATTCAGTCACCTGAGGGTTGGGAGGAATGTTCATTATTGGACTCATCTTCTGTCATTGAAATTGCCATGGCAATTGTTGAAGCAGCAATGGAAATCATCTGACCAGGAAGCTCTGCCCCTGTAAAACATATACATGCATGTAAGTAACAAAAAGCGTAAGCCTTAAAATGTTGTATTTGGTGTTAGATATCCACTGGAGCTGTCAGGCAGCAGAAACTATAACTATATGGCTACATACTGTTAGTTTTTAGAATGTATTATATGTAGTCAATATGATCAAACAGGAATGAGTGCTATTAATTTTAGTATTACAATACATCTGCAGCCAAAACTCAAAACCAGTTATTTGCTTAGTGCTTTTCTTGATAATGAACTGCTACATACCCAAGACTTTGCAAGTTGCTGGCAGTCTGATTATTAAAAAAATTTTTATACCAGTTAATCAACTTTACTAACCAACTAAAACCGCAAGAGAGGAAAAAAGTTTCCTTCATCAGGAACACACGATGCCTTCGCTTTTTGTCAAAACTGACCTGCAACAGGACAAACCTATTCTTCTCAAAACCTAAACACAAAACATATTTTTAAGAAACTACTTTAAGAACAAATGACTAGATATATGAAACCTGCTGGATGGAGTTATCTCAGTTTCTCTCATACTCAGTATTATAGGAGCTACTAAACCTGTATTGCTCATTTTTTTCAAAATTAGCCTCGATTTCAAATGTCCTGGGCTACCTTCATGCCTAGAACTACATATTGAAATCTATAAACTCAAGGAATTTGACTTCATAATGAGTCACCACTTTAACATGGAAAAGAAACATCAGTCCATTGCAACCACTTTCTGTAAGGAACCCAAGATTCACTTTGGCATGAGTAAATTACTTTGAAACACACTAAACATCCTATAGTAAATTCTGGCAATCCATATGCTATCGAATTTACAGGGATACAGCCCAGATTATTTCATGTGACTTAAGTGAATTTTTTCCTCTAACAATAAAAGAAACAGTGACTTTTCCTTACCAGAAGACTCCTTTCCATTCTGCTGTTCATGCAACATGCCTACTGTCATCAGAACAACTATAACCAGAAATACAGGAATTCTCCAGGAACCTGCCACAGAAGCTGAAAGATACAGTGTTGGGAGCTTTTTTTAGCTTTTTTTACAAGAAAAATGACACTATTAATAAACTCTATATTTAGCAAAACCAAGAAAGTCAGTATATCAACCAAAAAACAAAGAAGCCATAAAACAAATAGGCTTTCTGCATTAAAGGAAGAATAAAAACAAACATGAACGAGTTTCTCAATGAACAAACCAAGTTGTTACTGTTCCTAACTTCAGTGACTTTATGTTGATACACAGAACAATTTTAAAAAGAACATTCAAAATCAGATGACAATACACACAAAATTAAAACATGCTGGATATCAGAGGAAAGTCATGTTCCCCCCAAAAATGTGTATTTACGTTAGGTCTCCATGGAACAGGATTTTTCTTGGATTTTGCCTATTTTGCCTGTACTTCCAGCAAATTCAAAACTGTCAAAATGTAAGCAAATACAAAGCCACTATCTATAGCTTAAGCCTCAGGGAAGCATCCCCACATGGTGAGAACAACCCCTGAAACCTGCTGCTAAAGTAAAATAAATCACGAAGTACACTGTGAATCCTTCTATCACTTCTATTAAGTGCATGATACTTCCACCATAAACTCTGATATGAGAACGTAAGATGCTAATCTATTACATTAAATGTGTAACATAAGTCTAAAAGATTACTATAATCTTGTATTTATATAAAAATATATATAGATTACTGGCAAATGTATTTTATACCAGTGATATCATCCTGACATGACTCCTGATTACTGATAGAATTTTATTTTTTGCTCCTATTACTACTATTAAATGGCAGGCTTTCAATAAAGTATCACAAATCAAAGTACAAAGCCAGCCTCCTGTGACCCAGCCCATCCCCACTGTCAACAACTATCTAGTCTGTGAATCCAAAAAGGGAAAACCATGGGAAGTACAAACTAGGCATAAGGACTGAAAGACAGGCTGCTCAGCATCTTGATGCCTTCCCATTCCCTACTCCAATGCTCCCTTCTGGACACATGCAGCTGGAATTACCAAGCAGACAAAACAGTCTGCATTTCAGCTAAGACTCCATTTTACAGACGTAGCAGAGGAGCAAGCGAGAAGCTTTGTTGACAGAACCTCCAGTTATCAGAATGGTAACTTCTTGTTACTCACCTAAATGAAAGAGCAGCATAATCCAGACAGGAACAGAGACTGCTTTTAAGTAACGTTCGGTGCTTATATTCCACTTGAATGAAACCATCAGCAGGTAACCAACTACCAATGTCCATATCTTTAAGAAAAAGATACACATAGATATGTATACATACATGAAAAGAGAGCTCCATTGTACTCATGTATGTGTGTACACTCATGCACACACCCATAGCTCCATAGACAGAGAACTGAAGTCAGCTTCTAAGTCTTTAAGAAGCCCACATTTTAATTAATTATATGAGTTCATCAGCAGCACTGATGTGGCCACGGGGAGACTGGCCAGCAGAGCAGCACTCATTCCAGCGCGGAGCAGTTTGCCAGCTCCTGTTTCAGTCCAAAGAGACAAAAGGGGGCTTGTGCCAAAGAAGACTTTAGGAAGCACAACAAAAACTGCTGTTCCTCAGCGGTGTTGGTTCAGAGATGCCTTTATTGGAACTGTGACATGTAATGTTTTTTTAGCTAAAAAAAAAAGTGACAACTTGGGTTTGCTGCTTCTAATTGCCTTCTACAACTCCGCTCATCAGATAAATCACAATACAGATTTGGAGTTAAGACGATGAATGTGAGCTTGAAAATGCTGAAAAGAAAGAAGGAAGCAGAAACCAGAAGAGGCAACAGGAGGTGAAAAGCTGCAACTCAGGAGAAGATGTGAAATAAAAAAAGTATGAAAACCTGTGAAAATTAAAACTCAGTGTTGCATTCTTAAATAACTAAAGACACTTCTGGCTCAAATTCAAAGAACATTCCCTATCCATTACCAGTTATGTACACCTACAGATTTACACTTATAAATCCATATATCCCAATGAAGTTTTAACAGAATTTCTATTAAGAGCATTTGCTGAATCAGACATCACTTAAGAAGAAAGAACGCACAGGCAGAGACATGGAACAAGTAATTAGGCAGAACACACCAGAAGAGTTTTCACCTCTTTACTCTGCACTATACAACTCGTGCTGAAGAGGCAACAGACCCTGTGAAAAGCAGGTCTGTGTGAGTACTGCCATGTATCTAATTGGTGGAGAGGAAATCTTAGCTGTACTGAATTGAGCAGACAAACAGCAAGTGATGGTCCCTGATGACTTCAGAGGGAATGCCTGCATAAGCAAGGTAATTTAAAATCACCTAAGATACGTGAACAAAAGTAGAACCTTTGCACACTAATATTTCTCATCTAAGCAAATCATTCCAACTTTTCGCTTATCTCTAGTTTTGCATCAACAAAGCTGCATAATGCTTATTGCCAATAGGGAATGCAAGACAAATGTCCAAAACTACAACCCATGGACATCAAGACTAAAGTCATAAACGAACAAACACATATTTTTATCACAAATGCACAGTAGCACTCCTTTAACAGCATAGGTTTGAAACATAAATTTGCTCACAAGGCACTTCACAGGACAGCTGTAATTGCAAGAGAAACTCATCACAAAGATACTGTCCTACTCCCTAACATCAGCCACACAGCACCTTTGTATGATGTATCTTCCAGTTTCAAGCTGATTTTCTCTTTAGCTTTTAAATTTAATGATAAATTACAAACAGGAGACTCAGTACATTCAGTAATTTAAACTTTCTGTTTAAAAACAAGAAAAAAGTAGGAGACTAACAGGGTATAAGCCTATGTTTAACAGCCAATAAAGCAAAACACACTGCACTGCTTTTAGCCATGCATGTACATGCTGAACATTATAGGGCTTAGGTATTTAATAATTTTTTTGTGTTTTAAGTTAAAATAATTAATCAGTTCTCATTTCTAAAAGCAAATGACCCAAGTAAAAGTATTTCTTATTTCTATTGAATAGAGAGAAATAGCTTACTTTAAAATAAACCAGTCACCCTGTTTCAGAGATCAAACAATAACCTTTCTGAAGCCCTGTAAAAAGGACTGTGTAGTCAACTGACTGGTGCAGGAAGTTTAATTTCAGTGGCACCATGGAATAATCAGCTCTTCACTGGTTAATGTTATGGCCAAGCATGTCCCTACACTGCAAGAACCACAGCACAGGAACTAGGGTAGCCTATTTCCAACAGTTCATAGCTGAAAGCAACTGACAAAGCAAATTAACTTAAATTGACACGGACTAGGATTTCATCCCATACTAACTTGGAAACAGCATCCTTTTTTTTTTCTTAACCATTTAAAATCATGTTACATAATCCTCCCCACTGTTTTTCTGGGTGGTCTCCAAAGGTTTTGGCTGGAAAAGCAGAGAGAATATTAACAGCCTCTCTATTATTATATGTCATTCTCAAGAATTGACATAATTGAAATAAAGAAAGAAAGATACGGCCTACTTTCACTAAAATTAAACTACTGCAATTATTGCACTGAAACTGTAATTTATAAGATTCCATGCTAAACTGATATGCCTATATATTTGATTTATAAGAATGTACAGCTGACCAGGTAACTAATACATACACTTCAGATTTTCCAGAATGCATTAGCCATCATAAAACTATTTATCAAGCTGAAGTCAGTTGCAAATGCTTAAATTTCACCATGTACCCTGAGATTTTAAATCACTACTCAATCACAACTACTATTTACCGACATGCACAACTTCGATATATCACAACTTCGGGATAGTTTAATCCTTCAAGCTGCCCTTTTTCCTTCCCTCACCTATCTTTGTTGTCTTAAGACCTCATTTTTCACATCTCCTCTGCATTTTGTAGCATCTCTCACAAACTGAACAAAGTGTTGCTTTGCCTTTAGGCATGTAAAACTGCCTGTTTCTCTGAACAAATAGCTCTAAGACTGCAGTGTAACTTCTTGGATTTTAACATCCATTTCTGTGTTGAGTGGTAAATTTAAGAGGCAGATTTTGAGACATCTAAGGCAACTATGAAGGGCTTCAGTTATCTTTAAATTGTCAATTGGAGACAAAATTACAACATAGCAAGGTGCAGCTTTTATGTTAAACTCAAGCATCTGCTTCAGTGATTTTTCTTTGAAACTTCAGTTTTGGAAAGTCTAGGATTTATCAGCATGAACTATTACCAACATTACTGAAAGCTTGCTTCCCCTTCCTGTTGGAGTTGAACAATTTTTATATCTCTGAACCACTCTTTTGGGTTTAGCCTCATTTTTCAAGAACAAACTCTTACTATGCAACTTTTGACAATGTTTATACTGATTTACACTGGAGAGTAAAATTCTTTATTTACACAGTTCCCTCCCTATTTTCAGATCAACAAGTCAACCTCTAAAGGGAAGGTTTTGCATATGAGCGCAATCAATAACTCACTGCTACTGAAAGTGGCAATTCATTGTCTCCTACTGCCAGCTGGGCAGTCCCACCTCTTCTGCACAACAGCTTCAACACTCATCCAGCCAGCTCAAGCTCCCTAACCTCATAAAAAAACTACCTGTAATTCAGTCATAGCAGAACAGGCTCACAGAAATATAGCAGGCACCAATGACAGGGCAACCAAAGCATATGTCAGAAGCTGGATAAGCAAGAACAGCTTCCCACTGTAGAGGACAGCAAAGCTGTTGGAGTGATTTAGTCTTCCTTGGAATGTTGCCCCAACGACTCAACATCCAGCAGCAAACACATTTCCCACCTCCTTCATGTGCCTTCTCAGGCACATGGTGTGATTCTTGAGGTGGGCCTGTGCAGGGCCAGGAATGGGACTACAGTGATCATTCTGGGTCCCTTCCAACTCAGGATAATCTGTGATTCTATGAACCACCCCACAAGTAAACACAACAGTGAACACTGAGAAGATGAACCAACAGTTATTTCTTTTGATGTACACCCTGCCAACCTGCCAAAATTTTTCAGTTTTAAGCAAGTCAGCACCTACAAAATGGAGTGTTTGAACCCCTTCCTTTTTTAATTGTAGCTCTACCCTCTCCCTTGGCCATTTTGAAATTATGTTTTTTTCAGGCTGCCCCTTCCCACTTGGAAATTATATGGCAAGGTTTTTCAGAGTTTGTTTCATGATTTGGTTTGTTTGGGAGATTTTAATTGAGCTTTAAATTTAAAACTGTTTGATGAAACTACAGATCTAATTCAAATTGCTTTCTATTTTCCAGTCCCAGTGTTTCGAGCAAAAAAAAAAAAAAGAAGCCAAATTACCTCATCTCTTCCCTATAATATTTTAAAACAAAATTTTCATTTGGGAATAGAGATTTTCATTAGTTTTTCTTAAAACAGGAAGTCATTAAAAATATTGACCAAGAATTAACACAGCACTTTGGCAAACTTTTAAAACAGTGCTGCAGAGCAAAGATGGTTGAAGGAGGTGATTTTATGACACCAGTTCGCTATTTCTACATCTTCCTCCTCAGCAGTGATGCAAACTAACAATGGAAAACAAACCTACCACAAAAGCTGAGCAAAAGAGTGCTGGACTTGAAAAATGAAGTGACACAAGGCATTAAATGCACTGGTAAAAGCCAAACTGTGCTTGCGCTGAAAACATCACAGTGCTTTCTCTAACTGCCTGTTCATTTGAAAATGGTTTTCTAAACACTACAAAAGATAATAAGGAGGCAGGCGACAAATTACAAAAATGCCATTTCGACTCCAGTTTCCAGAAATAAAATTAATTTAATGTGGCTTTAGTGAATTTTCCTTAAGCAACAAGTGGAAACATCCCATCATTTTGCCAGACCCCAGAGTGTGGCAAAATAAGAATACCTAACTGCCTGTCCTTTAGAATGGACACAGCTTTGGTGAAACATGTAAGAAAATACCCAAGCTCCAAATAATCACACATGTAAGACTTCTGCTCACCTCAGAGCAAAGACAACCACTTCCTCCCTTCACTATGGAAGCCTCCATTTACCTAAAGCAGGTTCTAGGTGAACACAAGTAAGTTACTCCTTTTCCCATGTCCAAAGGACTTGAACTGTGCACCCATTCTGCTTCTTCTAGAACCCCCAAATGTGACATATATCCATACTGATATTTCTGGCATTAAAACAAACGTACTAAACCACATGAAAAAAAAAACCATGGTGTTTAGTGAGATCCCCCTTTTTTGAAGGGATAAAAATATGAACTTATAACTAGAATCCTGGGGTGGGGGGGAACTGACCATCGAAATCAACACTGCCATACATGGGTTAAAAATTATTTTCAATCTGTCCTGCAACATTTCCTACACTGAATTTAAGAAAAAAACATTAAATATAAGATATCCAGAAGACTGCAGCAATGGATGTGCAGAATACTTCTCCTTTAGCTCACTTTTTCTGACTTGATAAAAAAGCTACTTACGAAAAACTTGTAATAAAAATGTTATTCAGAAATCAAACTTATCAATATTCGCTTGCAAAAAGAGCACACCAAATTCTTTCCCTGCAGACAGAGCACCACTCCACTGACATACTTCATGGTGACACTTTTTCAAGAGATAGCTCCTTAATGCACACCATTTCTTCACCACCTTCTTTTATTATACAGAGCACTGCTAAAATTTTGCTGGACAGTCCCATAATAATCATTCCTTTCAGAGGTGGTACAAAAAGAAACATCACTGTGTTCAACCAATAAATACAAATCAGTAACTAATATTATGTAGCATATATCATTAGGCTTTAGGCTACTGCCAGCATCGAGGCTGTAGTTCCTGCATGTAAATCAGAACAAGCTCCTCAGCCTCTCCACAAAAGGTACCTCACTGCAGACTCTTCCAAAACTGAGGGTGGGTGTGGAAGGGAAAAACAACAGTAGAAAACAAAACACTATCAACATCCCAGACTTGCCCTGCCTCTCTCCATCGTTTTTAAATAGGCCACATGTGGTCTCTACACAATTTATCTCTACCAAGCAAAGTTGTGAAAACAAACCAAAAACTGTGGTTTTGGTAAGATGTGTTTACAGTCAGTATTTGGCTGTGTGATTTATAAGCACTGTATGACTTTTAAGCCAAGATGCCATAATAATGAAGGATTATAAACAGCAGAAAGAATACTCAAGAGCTTTTNCATCAAGAAAATAGAAACTGTATGCAAATCAAAAATCAGAACTGTGCCCATTCCTTTACTAGAAGAGAAATTGCCCCATCAAGTGAACTTGACAAAAGGTAAAAGCTTTTTTGCCCCCACAGGTGATATTCAATAGGACTGTGGAAGTCAAACACCTCAGAGCATGGCATCCAAGGAATGCCATGAAGCCCACTTGGAGAATTTCAGTCTGCAAGGGCTAGCTGGGGACTGCTGACATTTAATGCCAACACAAATGGAGGTTTCCCAGGGGGATGTCTTTCACAGAAATCCTGATGGGGAGCAGACAGTCCACTGGCCAAAACAGCTAACACATACTCTAACAGTTTTCCAATACAGCATTTACGGCAACGGTGGGCAAGGGCATTTCCAAGTTTGCCCAGCAGCCTGGTAAAGTTAAGATTGATTAAGTCCTCTAACTGCATGGAAACCCCTAAAACAACATGAGTTGTACCTAGTACTGTCAGAGATATAAAAGTACAGTGACACATGCATGTGAGTACACAGTTGGGACCCTGACCAATAACTGGTGACAAACCAAGGAAGACTGGCCAGCAGAGAAAGATTTTGACAGCTCTGTAATCAAGTTCATTACAGAAAATTCTGCTCATTATGATTACATCAAATTCAATTTACTAAGATGGTTACAGAGCCAACATAGAGCAGCTGTATAATTCTTTACATCTGCTGGGATCTACGAACTATCAATTTTCCAAATAAATACTAGCATGTGAATTCTTCTTCTAAAAAAAGAAGAAAATATAACGAATAGCTGGCATTAGATGTATACTAACCTAGGGGTAAAATGTCAACCTACAGAAGTTTGAACTCTTGCCACAAAGCAAAAAGATTGATACTGTGCTGGACACAGGCATACTTCTGACAAAACTAGTGAAATTGCTGCAGCACAAAAACGTGTAGGGCTGTATTCACTCCACTATGAAACAAACTCCACCCTGTCCAAGAAAAAAAAGATAGATAAAAACACTCCCCTTCCCTAGTATATGAAACTGCAATTTGTGCAGGGCCCTCTGCAAAAGAATTCTGCAAATAACTCAGAGAAGACTAGAGTCAGAACAAGGAATTTATCTGGAATTTTTAACCAGCCCCTAGATTTATGGCCCAGCAGCCAACTACATTTCTTGAGCAAGCTTCTTCAAAGATTATAAAGCTTGAAGGGAAAGAAAAGGAGACCATGGAAGCATGATGCTTTTAGACTAACCTAAGATCGTGAACTTGTTCTTCAAATGCAGTGTTTTGCAATCAGCTTCAAACAATCCAGTGATGGAGGTAGTTAGGGTTGCAAATTCCTGAATTGCAAGTGTGACTTAAGAACCTTGGACAGGAAGACACGCATTTCTGAATCTTCACTCATGAATGCTATGAATGGCTTTGCCAAATTTGAGGACAGAGGACAAGAAAGCTCTTTAACACACCAAGATATACCTTACCATGTCATTGTCACATGCAATTGCTGCATTTGAAGAACTTTCTTTTTTTCTGGAACTTAAGAGGAAAATTTCTGTCTCAGTATCATGGCTTAGTAGATATCATAAAAATACCTTTAGTTACAGAACACCAAATTAGTATTCCAAATCCCCATAATTCTAATTATGAGGGATTCTAATTATAGTGGATAGGCATCCACTCACTTCTCTAGTACAGCAGAGGGAATCAGAAAGGGAGAAGACAATTGTGCATACAGAAGGAACTGTGGAGGATTCAGAGCCCAGAGAAGAACAGTACAATGGAGACACTGACCCACAATATCCAAAATTCCTGTGCAGCTAACAAGCAGAACATATGCAAACAGTCCTGCAACATGGCAATTAAAGGGCTTTAAAGTGCTTAACTGAAGTTAAAGCTGACACTATTAACTGATCCAGCTCAGTGCTCCTCAGCAGCATGGATAAAATTAAATTATCCTGCTACAGCTCTGAGATAATATGCATCAAGTAACTGCAAAATTCAAAAAACTGGACTAGGAAAACACTGCAAAGTGTACAGACGATGCCAGACCAAGTTACAGTTATTTACAAAGGAAAGCCCACCGTTCTGTGCTTCTGCAAGCCCCAGAGACAGCTTGCGTATAAAGCAACTTGTTTGCTCAAGGAAGTCTGTGATCAATTACCTTGGCACACACCCAGAATCTTCCCAAGAACTCATGTCTGACGAGTTCTGGGTGCTTACTATCTTTTGTGCAGTTAAAATCTTACAGCCGTTTAATGAACACAAGAGTTAAATCAGAAACACCGGTGCCAACCAGAAGGATCAGAGACTGCTAAACAAAGTAGCACTGAGCATGCACAGACATCCAGCAGTGCATTACAACCATAGTTAGAAGCTTAAGAAAGTGCAGCTTCCTTCAGTACCCTTATATGTCCACAGTGTAAGTATGGCTTAATTAACAAAGTTTTAATAAAAGCCTGGAATTAGCCAGGGCAGTTAGTGTAGCAATATCATCGATTTGTTAAAAATAAAACAGAGAGGTCAGTGAAAAGAAAAGCTTAACAAGTAAACTGTGTGGCAACAAGTCAAAGCTTCTCACCAGCAGGTCATGCTTTAGTTCTGCCACTACTCAACTGAAAGTAAACATGGTAGTACCTTGCCTCTTTATAAAGTGAGAATGTATCTCACTTTATAAAGAGGCAAGTCCTAATTACACTTCTGAGGACAAAACGGACCAGAAACATGTCCTCTGACATCTTCCAGCAACAAATAAAGTCAAAAAAATCTTTTCCTCCAGTGTTCACTTTCAAAAGACTAAACACTTTCTCCTGTCTACTCTATTCACACTAGAAGCAGCAAGCCAAAGTATTCTCTGTCAATCCATTCAGGAACACTGTTACCCAGAGAAAGGGCATACTTTGTTCATTTTAAAAAATAGACCAGCTTTTGAAAAGTCTTTGACACAAAGAGATCTGAGTATGCCAGTTGTACATCAGTATTTAACAAGAGTACAACTTACCGATCTTCTATCTTCCACATATCCATTTGCTCCTGATATGTAGTACTTTTTTGTATTTTCAATTATAACTTACGAAGTGTAAAAGAGTTCTGCCAGAAGTTTTAACTATCCTACCTACTGAAAAGAACACAGAGAAAAGTAGTCTCCCCAGGCTTTGTTACCATCAGTAAAATTTTTAATTAAACAGCTTTACTTTTTAGCGTTCAAATTGAGTTTGTACTGTTTGATACTCTGAAGTAGAAGAAAATCCTACACAGTACACTGAAAAACAAGCCTTAAGGTGCCTTCACCCACCTCGGGTCACTTGTGGAACTGTGCTGCTATTTCACAACACTTTAATACACACCTTAGAGCTCAACAAGCCTCGATGTTTGCACAAGAACTCAACCGAATCACCTCTGACTTAACAGCATCTCCAGAAGCGGGGCATGACTAAAGCGCGGCCGCGGAACACCGACACTCGCTCAGTCACTCACCCACTGGCTGCTGAAGTAGTCGAGCCCCTGGCAGATGATGCGGGCGGCCTGTGCCAGCAGCACCTGCACGCCCAGGGAGCTGCCCAGGCAGTAGAGCCCGTAGAGCAGCGGGCCCCCGGCGCCCAGCAGCAGCAGGAGCCGCCGCCGCCGCAGCACCTGCTCGCCCAGCGCCTCCACGCCGTAGTTGGCGAAGCAGATGGGCAGGAGGAGAGCGGCCAGGAGCACCGGGGTGCGGGAGCGGTGCAAGCGGCCGAGCCAGCGCCGCCCCAGCGCCGTCAGCGAGGTCTTGAAGGGGTGCAGGAAGGTGCCGCAGAGCACGGCCCAGAGCAGCGGC
>VZTN01010879.1:326872-345218 GCA_013400515.1 Erpornis zantholeuca | reverse complement strand
GGGCTGTAGTGCCGCCGCCGCGCGGCTCCGGGCGTGCGCCCAGCCCGGCGGGAAAGGGCGGTGCCGGCTGGGAAGCGTGCTGGGAAATGTAGTTCTGCTCCGGGAGAGCCGGCGGCTGTTCTCCCTGCCCGCGGCAGGACCTGCGGAGCTGTCCCGGGGCCCTGACCCCGCCTGCTCCAGCCCTGAGGCTGCTCAGCCCCTTCGCCACCCTTGTGAAGAAGGCGGCCAAGGGCTGGAGCGTGAAAGAGCCTAGCAACTTACAGCACAACGTCATCCCCATCCCAGAAGTGCAGCCCCGTCTTGCTTCCCTGAACACTCTCCCTCCTGCTGTTCTAGGTTCGGGGAGCGGAACAAATTCAGAGATTTGGAGTGTCATTGCATAGTTGGAGAGCAAGAGTGGTTAGACCAGCTGGAGAATTTTGTCTTGTCTGAACATGTTCTGCACCAAATTATTTAACAAGGAAGCGCCCGCTCTTTTACTGGCAATCAGGCCCACTGAAGAGGTAGCTGCTTCTGGTTCTTTAGACCTGACATTTATGAGGCTGGGTAGCATCAAAGGCTATTTGCAAATAATCTAGAGAAGAGCTAATTTCCTACAGATGGCATACACCAGACCCCTGAGTCTAGGCATGAGGGCAACAGCTAACATTTTACAAGTGGTCTAAATGCATCTGTAATAAATACATGTCATCTGAGCAAGTTTTGCAAGGACTGAAATCCATGACATTTGAACTAGCTCAGTACTGGCACTGTGCTACTCAGTTTTCCTTCCACAGCTTAACCCTAGTGGTAATGCTGCCATTAAACCCTCAGAGGGATCTTCCTCTTTCTTTTCAAGGAAATAGAGCATATCCTCCACATCACAATACAGAGGCCACATACCACTGAACGTATAAAAAGTGCACACATATTTTCAAAAAAGGGGAAAAAAATCAAATTCCTGTATATTTTCAAATTTACGTGCAAGTTTAACCTTATGTAACTTCATGTTAGCTTGGAGTGCCCAAGGACTTTGGTGGAACATTTCTTGCAGGATGGAGATGTTAAAAAGCTAAAAATATCCTGAGCACTTGTAAAGTGGGAATACACCTATTCATAACCTAACTTTGAAATGCAGAGCAATACAAAGACAATGGTTAGATGAGACCTATCCCTATAATACCAGGGGTCACACACTTCCTGTGACCATGCCACATCCTGAAGTTGTGGGTGGGGCTGGGCCCAAGCCAGATTTTTGAGGTTTTGCACTGCAGTCCTGACTTGTCTCTGCAAAGCCTTTCCTGCCAGTTACAGAGAAGCAGGTAAAGGTTCCTCTGAGCTCCTTGTTTCTCCTTTGCTGAATAGATCTCATGTAGGTTCAACAAAGTGCTTTAATTTTATGTAGTGAAAGCACTTACAATCCTACAGGCGCTTTGTTTGATCCTGATAGTGATGAGGCATTACAAGCAGTTGTCCATATGAGAAGCTTTTATTGAACCTTAAACTGATACTGTCACTCACAGCTCTTTGATCAGACAGATCTGCCTCCTGGTAGGGTGTTGAAATAGATAGCAAGATTGCATTGCTATCTAAACTTCTCTCTTTAGTTCAGAAGCCAAACTCTAATGGCTCATTACAATACCTTTATTGCATTAAAGTTCAATTAGCAAGTGTCAATTAAGATTTACCCAGGGGGAGAGCAGAGAGTTCCAATCTTTCTGTTAGCTAAACAGAAATGCCAGCAAATCAAATCTTCATAGGCATATTCTTACTCCTTTGATTTTTCTTAACAGACTCAGTCAGCCTTGTTCTTCAGGAACAGAAATTATTATCACCTCTTTGACTTGAGCAAAGCTATAAATATTGATTTACATAAGACAAGGATCTGGTCCCTACTGTATAAGGCCTTTCGTTTCCAATTATGTGTTTCACTATCCATTATAACCAACTTCCAAATTAGAAAGGGGAAAAAAAACCAACAAAGCAATAAAATAAAGATTTCTAATTCTTGTATTACCACAACAGGAACACTTAAGGACAGGGACATGACCCATAAACTTCAGAAAACAATCTCTGAATCTCTCTGACAGCTGAGGGAGGATGTGTGATCTTCACAAGACACACCCCAGCCTCTAAAGCTTAATTCCACAACAGATTTCAAATAGTGACTTAACAGCTGATTTTGTCCAAGATTTGAAATGGTAAGAGATTTTAGATTAGATACCCATTTAGGTATAAATTGCACTGATATATAGTGATTCAGGCATTTTTATGGTTGAAGATAAGTAGCACACCTCTGGTTCACTGCCAGAAATTCTACAACAGTCTTCTTGGCTGTATTTTTCCTATTAGTAATTCCTCAAAAGCGAAGAGGGCAGCAAAGGAATGCTTTTGCATCAGTGGAGAAAATATGTATGCACCTAAAAGTATATGTGGTAAGTATTGACAGCCTTTGGTGCTCTCCTATGAAGAGGGAAGTATTAAATCAAGTATGAATTAGTGAAATAGAAACTCTTAATTTCTGTGTGCTTCTGCACTAGCACCCATGATTTTGTGCTCTGAACTGACACATTTTGAGTCCCGTTCAAGATGTCAGAGACACCCCTAGCTCTTTATTCACTTGATGTGCAGTCAACACAGACCAAAGTTCCAAGCAGTCCTACACATGATACCAAACTATGGGCACTGAAGTGGCCACAAAGCAGAGGACATAGACAATGCCAGCAAGTGCATGTTAATCATTATTTACACCCAAAATAACCACATGAAGCTGTGAAATAAGTCAGGAACAAAGCCACAAGGTGTCAGCACTAGCCTGCGTATTGAGAAAATAACTCCCTGCATGAGAGACTTTATTTTAACCTGCGTTACTGAACATTTGTGAACATTCAGTTGAGGTTAATCTCACTTCATTAATTCACTTCAGTTTAATGACAAAGTTATACCATCTTCAGAGAAATGAAAAATACTCAATGTAAACTACTATAGTTTCACTAGTAGCAGGAGCAAAGGAAAAACCTGTTATCTTAAAAGTTAATAATTAAGACATAAACTTTGCATCTTTAGTTCACCTGCATATACCTTTGCATTTTGGGATGAAGAAAAATTATTCTTTTATGCAGCTCAACTGCTAAGATGAGAAGGCTCCAAATTAAATGTTATTTACAAAATATTGGTGAAAATAAAATGAAAACAAATCCTTGGGAACACCATGTCTGATTGTACCCAGTGATTATAGCAGTGCCTGACTTTATTGCAGAAACAACTTTGTTCAACATCTCAAGGTATACAAAATAATCAGCATAGCTACACTTAAATGATTCACACAGAAGACTTAATCTTGTTCCGTTAACAAGGAGAATAAAATGCATGGTTGTAAGGCAGAGCAGTCAATAGCACCGACACAACAATGTTGAGTCACTGGAAATGGCATGCAAAACAGCACCAGTAGGACTTGTGGATGAACAAAATCCAGGGCACTTATCTTGCAGGGTTATCCCACATGATAGCTGTGTGCACAGAACAAGAGCTGGATATGGAGAGATCTGAGTAACAGAAGAATGTTTTGGATTCATCAGGTTTGTGACAAATTCCTCACCAATCCGTCAGCAGTCACATAGTGCAAGACAAACAGAATGTAATTTATATCTATTTAAATGTGTTTGGTATATGTAATGCCTCTACTGATCATGATGGCTTGGACATTGCACAAGTAGCTGACACAAGATCCTTTCTTGCAGCCTGCAGGTACAGGCTTACAGTAATACTACAAACACAACAAACAGACCACACACTGTAAAAGCAATGCATTTCTTGTTGCCCTGAGCCAACTCTTCTTCTCAGTCCACCAGTACGGAGGTAAAATACCTGCTCAAACCTGAGAGATCTCAGAGACCAAAACATCCCTGTCTGAGAGACTTCTACAGCTGCTTTTGCTTGCTGAGTATCATGGCACTTCCTCCTCTCTGTTGCCAATCTCTAATACAATTTCATTTTCTTCTTTTCTGCAAAAGCCTGTTCTGGCTGCTTCAGGAGCCACTCTGGCCAAGGAACAGGGCAGTGATGACAGCAGATAAACACCCAAATTTGTAATATTGCATCTGGATAATATTTGTATCAAATAGGTTACAAAAACACAGCACAGAGGTCACCATAGGAAGCTCTAAATTCTACACACTTATAGCAGGGGACAATTGGGTCAATACTTGGCTAAAATAGAGATGATCACATTTACTTACAGCTTCATTGTGATTTGCACGGTGAAAAAAAACCAGGTGGTCTTCTCACATCTGTTAATTTGTTACTGTGACCAGCCTCTCTGATTTAAATGAATTAGTCAGGCTAATAAATTCAAGCTCATGGAATGGGAATTAATTTTTAACACAGGCAGCAGCAGAGACTTCTTTAACCTCATAGAGACTTTTCCCCCCCTTTATAAATGCCATACCACACATTTTCTTAGACTAAAAAGGCATTTATTGCAACAGTTTTATAAATATTGTTGTCTGTCACTGTCAAATAGCTAACAATGCTCACTTGAACACCAACATTTAGTATAAAACAGATGTTACAAAGCAATACTTCAGGGCATGCACTGATTGTAAAGTAGTCCCATAGGTCACTGTAATTTCATTATCTATTCACCCAGTGTTATTTTTGCTGAAAAGACTAGAGCATAAATACAAAGAAGTTTGGCAAACTCTTCTGGACTACAAAACCCCCGTTCTGCACTCCTACCCAGCCAAATGCTCATTGACTTCACAAGGCTGCTGGGTACTGGCTTACAGAACAAAGCCTGGCATAAAGAATGCAGAACATCACTTAACACTATAGTTACAAGTTTCTTATTTGTATGTTTTATCTGTATATTAGTCTTGAGAATGCTGAACAAAGTCAAAAAGTAGAGGTGACATTTCAGGTTCAACCATTACACTTAATGTAATATGAAATGAGTGACAAGAGCTCGCACAGTTATGACAGCCTCCTTATTTGCAAAGAGGTTAAAGCAAACCAGACCTCAAGATATATACATCAGAAATACCAAGGCATACTAGGCATCTGTTTTAACCTAAATAAAACTCAGTATGCTAATAAAATGCCTAAATAAAGGTTGGAGACATCGCATACAAATGTCAAGGTCCCACTATTTCATTTTTCTAATGAGTTAATAGGTTTGGAATTTCATCTTTGAATCACTTTGTCAAGAGTTAAATGATAATTCCAGCTCTAAAAAAATCTATTGTGGTAGTTTTTTAAATATTTCAATATTTATCATTCGTTTCATATCACCAAATGTAAAAAACTGAAAAATAACCCATTGCCTTATATGTGAGCAGTCAAGTATTTCAGAAGCACACACCATATTCTGGAGTTAGATAACAGATTTTTTTTTCTTCCTGGGTTTAACTGTAGCATCTGTGCTTCCTTTCCTATTACCCTAATACTCTATATGACATTCTTTTGACTTATTGAACTTACCCTTGTTTCAGCATGTTCAGAGAAAAAAAAAGTGAAAATAACACTGCAATAAGTCTAAGACAGTGAGTCTAATTTTTGTACTGAAGAATGTGAAAGAAGATGTATGTATAAGAACTGCAAACATAATCCCCACACACATAATATCTCAGGTTTATATATATTTTCCTGGATCATTCTGTCTCCCCAAAATCAGCTAGCAGCCAGGGAATGCATAGAGTTCTGCATTTTGTCTTGTCTCCAGAGCAGAATCTAGCCTTTTGTTTGTAGACTCTCTTGTATAATCTTGTATAATTCTCAGACTTTATAGGCACACACAAATATCTTCAGCAAAATCACACTGCCTAAACAATAATTCTGTGAAGAATATTTTTCATTAATCTAAACCTTATGGATCACTATTGTGAAAAATCAGCAGGAATATTTTTATTCCTTGGCACAAAACCTAAGTGAATTTTTCATTTATTTAGCCTTCTACCAATACCACCTTAGGAAATTGAACTGAGTGACGTCAAAATGAGTAGAGAGATATGAAGCTAAATCACTAGTTACCATAAGATGTTCGCTTCCTGAGTAAGCATTGGAGCCATAAAAGATTTGCAGTTGCTCAGCACTTCTGAAAAATCCAATTACTTCTTTAAAAATGCAAATATGAATTTAAGAATCATTTAGAAACAGCTCAGAAAAATACTGGTAATTCTGTAATGCTCTAGTCTATAAAGAGTACAACAACTTAACAGAAAATTTCTTAAGAATGCCACATAATAGGAATGCCACATAATAAGAATGCCACATAAAAGTTCATCTTGCAAGGACATTCCTAAATAGCCTCTAACTGCAGATCAGAACGAGCCTATGTGGAGCAGCAGCTGTTCTAAGTTACAGGTTGTGAAGTCCTGCACTTATTCCAACCTCACATTGGTTTGGAAGAACATTCCTACTTAGATAAGAAACACAGAAAGAGGGCAAAAACAACAATTGTGAATGCCTATGGAACCCTGTCAGGGGAAGTTCGCATGGGACCTTAGGAAAAGGTTCTTCTCTGAGAAGGTGGCCTGTCACTAGAAGAGACTGCAGAGAAGTTCAAGGAGCATCTGGATGATGCTCTTAGTCATGGGTTAGTTTCAGGCAGTCCTGTGAGGAGCAGGGTGTTTGTTGGGCTCTAAGATCCTTATGGGTCCCTGCCAACATGAGATAGTCTATAAATGCTGTTCAAAATACTTAGTAATCCAAGGAAAAAAAATCTGCCCATTTCTTTACAGCAGATTCAGTGCTGTTGCCAAGTCATAACACAGATTAGCAAAGCAAGTAATGTCTTCTAAGTCTGCATTTTCACACCTATCAACTCCACAAGCTGCACACATCCTCTCTGACATTTTAAAATTGCGCTGCTTTTGCCTCAGTATCTGAGCCCAAATTAGGTAAGTTAAATAACCATGTTTAAGCCTATATAATTTTATCAAACCTACTGTGAAAATAGAAAAAAAAATGTTACCAAAGTGATTATTTCATATTAATAAAAAATGTTTAGAAAAGGAAGGCTTACCTAGATCTTACTCTGTATTTGCAAAAATCAGATACCTCAACATACAAATTGCATATAAATAAATAGATTTAAAAAAAAAGTAAAATCCTGGCATATGGTTAAAAAAATTATTTTCTTATTAGTTTTCATACACAGGGACTTGACATTTTCTTTAAAATCTTCCAGTTAGAGCTATAGCTATCCTGGGCAGGTTGAGGGAGAGATACCCAAACACACTGCTACAGAAATACTGATAATGAAATTTTCATTAGAGGAGCTAATGTACAAAGCTGTTAAGATAATATTTAGAGCCCCCATCCTTTGATACTCAGACTGCAGCCAGCAGGGAGCACCTGCTCACTGACCATTCTACAAACTGAGGAGGTACTCCCTGCTGCCGCCGACTGCCACTACTGCCCTGGGGGTCTTGATGGGTTTGTGTACCTCTGAAGGCCAGATCAAGCCTCCAGCTCTTACCTTGAGGCTTGACAGCAGAGGACATCTTGTGGCATAGTCTGACCTGTTGCCCACATCAGCCCTTACACAGCTGGGACCTGCCTAAAAGCCAAAATCTCATTCAAGTCAGACTCCCTTCCCATGACCACAAGTAAAATTTGCTTGGATGAAGTGTGCCAGACAGGCACTGCCACATGTAAACTTATACAGAAATAGAAGTATGCTAAAACCATTAGCCCTTCCTTGTCATTTGTCCTTACTACCAGTCTCTCCAGTCTTCTGTTCCAAACTGTCTGGAGTCACCAATGCCTCACTGTGCAGCATGCTAGCAAACTGCTTTGCCAGTTTCATTACATGCTGTGGAGTCAGGGTTGAAAGGGATTAGCAATTAATGTAAGCTGTGCACACCCACAGCTCCATGAAGCACAGAAACACTGTAATATTTAAATGTATTTCTGATTTTATCATAAATTTAAGGCTCTATGTGAAGTCATGTTTTGTATAAAACACTAACACAAGAGTTGCCTCTGAAAATAACTGATATTAGACCTTTTGTAATTTTCTAAAATACATATTTCCTTCTTGTAAAACTATTACCAAATACTTTCGGGAAATTATTTGGAGATGTTAAAACAAGAAAAGGGTGGGGAGAAGTACACCTGCAATAAAACAGTGTGGCAACCTGCAAAGTCACAAAATGCCATTTAAATGCTATTAAAGTTACCTAATTTGCATATAAACTTTAATTCTGCCTCTACAGTAGCAGAGGGTACAAACTTCCAATGGACCCAGAAAAGACCTGAAAGATCAGACTGAGGGTCTACTCTCTAAAATAAGAATAATTTCCTTTTTTGTAAATGTCTGATGCATTTGAGGAATGAGAAAGTAAGGAGAAGACTCAAAAAAAAAAAAAAAAAAAATAAAAAAAAGGAGAATCTGTGTCTTCCCTTAAACTTATAGCAGTTATATGATTTATAGCAGTAACTGAGAAATAACTGAGTAGGTATTTAGTACATGGAGGCAGTGGAACCTTTTTTTGGTTCACACCCAGGATATGGTGCCCCAAGTGAGCTGCAAGAGCACGGCCTGAATGGCATGCTGATGTACACCACATCAATCATTCTCTAATCCCTGTGTTGAAGATTAGGAAAGTTAGAGCCAAACACAGCTTTAACATCATTTAACCCAAACTGGGGGTTCCTTCAGATTACGGAGTATGTTTATTTTCTTGCTATCCAAGTATTGCAAAACCAGTCAATATGGACAAGAAGGCCACAGAGGGAGTTCAAACTTTTCTCATCAATACATTCTCTTTCAAAACCAGAATATTTCCCTTATAGTAATAGAAGACAGCACTACCCTGTATTCAATGACATTTTCAAATGAGCTAGGTGCCTTTTTTTTGAGGGAGGGAAAATCAATTAGCAGCTCACCTATACCTAAAAATACACAGTTATTTGATACTGGCAATGAAAAAGAATTATGAAAAAAAAAATTTCTAATAATAATTACAGTCAGATTTCCAAACACCACCATACTCTAAATATGTGCTCTCTAAACTCTATGCCTCTGTATTAAGTCACTGTGCAGCAAGTAATTCTTAAAATTAAAGCACATTGGAAATGTGTTCTTTAAGTTGTTTGGTCATAATCACACTAGAGAAACACGAAATTATTTGGAGAGGGAAATACCTGCCTCCTTTTCCAAAGCCGGCCTTTTCTTCTAGTTTCTGCTGGTACCAGTCAATTAGAAAAAAAAAATTAAACAGAAAATATTTGAAATGCCATAATCACTTAAAAATTACTTTGAAGACTGTTACTTTATCATAACTTCTTATAACAGGGATAAATCCTACTTTTCAATATTAAAAAGAAAAAAAAGTAGAAAAAACATGTGAAAACCAAAATAGCCTCCATGACAAGTTACTATGCCTACTCAAATGTTAAGACTTACCAAGTATCATACAAACTTACCTACCACATTTCCCTTACAACCTTTTTCTCCTCAGATTTCATCCTAACTAGCATTTTCTAGATACTCATACCTTCTTTGTCAACTCAAATTCCATAGTCCTGATTTTCCCACTGGGAAGAGGAACTCTTAGATAAACTCCGTGCTAAACTCAACTATCCATTTAAATGCCAGATAATAGATTGTTTTGCTGCTTCCTGTGGCCTTTTATTTTCCCCTTTTTCATCAGAAACACTTTATTAGGCTAATTAAGTACTGTGAAGCTTAGGTAAAAGTTTTTTTAGAAGTACACATTTCTGCTAGTACTCCAACAAGAGAAAAATGTGATGACAAAAAACAGCACACTGACAAGTAAACTGAAAAAGGAATAAAAAATAATGTAAAATAGTTTGCTTTTGCTTTAAGGCCTGAATTTTAAACACACCAGACTCCATATATGTAGAAAGCAGATTGACAGATGTCACACAATTTTATCTTGGTATTATTATTGTGATCTATAACATACCTGTGTGCTCAGGTCCATAAATCCAGAGGTCTATTAAATAAGAAAAAAGGAGTCAAACTGGGTTTCTATCCTTGTTCAGTAGCTTTAAGTTATTAAATTAGCCCTTTAGTGGGTAATCAGGTAAATGGCTGAAACAGTAAATACCAAGCCATAAACTAAAGCAACCCTAAGGCTCTGAGAAAGAACTGCAGTCTCTCAGCTGCCTACAAATTAGCACAAAGGAGAAAGAATTTACCCTAATGATTTCTTCACTTCACCTGTTTGCTGAATGTAAAGCTCATTATCCAGGCTTCTGCTTATCTGCTCCAGCCAATCTTAAGGCTAAATTACACAGCTGCTGTGGGCCAAAGCAGACCTTATTAGGAGGTCTCTACTTGATCAGGTGATGAGTAAGTAAACCAACCTGAGAGAAGTAATTTAATAATTTATACTAAGTAAAGCTACTGTATGCACTTTTAAAGTTCACTTTGTTCTGAATTTCTCTTCCCTCTCTTCACCTCTAGTCCAGTAATTTTAAGTGAGCAAATCCTTAAAGACAGCAATGAAAATATAAAATATTAATCAATCTTTCTTTTGAAATAGGAATAAAGTGTTTGTTATGAAGATAAGTTTATCTTCAATCTAATTCATATACCTTAAGCATAGGTTTGAAGAATTCTGAGCCTAAAAAACTTAGTCTACAAACATCAATCTGTGAATAATGATGCAAACCCAGCCAAGCTAGTTAACCATTTTATACTCCATGCAGCAATGAGAATAGAAAGAAGGTGCATTACATGTACTTTACCAGCTTCTATGTTAGAGAGTTCTCAAGTGTACCACATTAGATAAAACTTTGGCACTATTTAGATTTTAATTCTACTTAAGTAGAATTTTAGTGTAAGTTGGAAAGTGAATGAGTAACCTTACCTAAGCACATTTGACTGCTACATGTAAACGTGTCATACACCTTCTATTATGTGAAGAACAGAACTTCTCCACTCAAAGTTTTTATAATATATTATTTAATGCATTTTGACAGTTTTCATCACTGTAATATTTAGCATTCCTCTTCTACTATTTATCGGTGATAAAAACAACTTATGTGTTTCCTTTTTAGCTCATCTTTTTCCACAATACCTATATTTTAGCAGTGGTTTTATGAATGAAAGATACTGCTGTTCTTATTAATCCCTGTGTTCCCTTACAAATAATCTCATTTATATTTCTTTGTAAGATAACACCAGCTGCCCACAGTCACCTTTAACATGAACAGGATATAGTGGCATACAACACAGAAAAAGAGATTACTTCATACTACTGCACAATTACTTAAAAATATATTTACATGTCAGCAAAATTACTGGGCTTTTTTCATAAAATGAGAAAAATTTATTTAATCTATTAGGAGGACATCCTATGGCTTGTTGGGAACTTTTATATTCTGCACGCTTTACACCTGGTTTTCCTATGTATGGAGAATTTGTATTGCTCTATTCTCCCTTCCCCTCGTTTAATTTACTTTATATCTCACTCTTAAAAGAAGCAGCCATTTCTTTCAAAAAAGCTATTGAAACACAATAAAGACATTCATCACCTCTGTCCATTGAAAAAAAATCATGGTAATGCTTGAATATGCAAGTTTAGTTTTGGGAAGTACCACAGCAAGTACACTTTGATAAATATATTTTTAAAAAAGAAACTGGGAGAACTGTCCACTACTTTTATACTGCTATGTTGGTATTGAGATCTTAAGATCAGAAACTGCACTTGGAGTTGTGCTCTCTGCTCTAGAAGTACTGAAGAGCATTACAGTGTTTTCCCAAATTTGCTTTTTTGAAGCAATTTGGAAGGCAATTTTGTTATTTGATAAGATGTCCATCACTAAATTCACCTAAACACACATACAGGCACCCCTCCCAAACACACATACACACACACATTGATTTTACAAAAGTCTCATTTTCTTTAAGCAAGTAATCACAACACTGAAAATATTCTCCTATGTGTTCACTGATTATTCTTAAATGATTTTTCACCACTCTGCCACTCAAAGGAGATGGTTATTTCACTCTTCTGAGAAGCTAACTATGTTCAAAAGCAGCTAGATGAGGATGGTGATGTGATATAAATTCCAATAGAAAAATGCACTGTCCATCCATATAGCCGTCCATCCTGAGAAACTTCCACTGCCAAATTCTTGCTATTTTCCATTGGTCATGGGGTTCCCATCAATAAATAGAAGGTCAGTGCAACAATGAGGAGCAAGCAGAATGGAGAAGAGAAGGTCTGATAGGCAGCCGAAGGCATGAAAATATCTTCGTACTTGTAAATACTGACAACTCGCTCTGACACGGGTGGAGAGTCTATATCGTGACGAGTTATAGAACCTTTAGCAGGTAAGGGCAGAAAGAAACAACGTCAGCTGTAATTTTCTCTATAACTCTACCAAAGAAACAGGGAGGCAGACAGGTAATTTTCAAACCTACAGAAGCATGCAATATTACACTGTCAGGGAGTAGGCTCATTTCTTTGCTTTCTGAAATTAAATTTCTGAATAAAACAAATGAAATTCAAGTAAACAACAAACATCCTTCAAAGGAATTAAGAACTTCTAGTTATGAAGTTCTAAATTCGGCTTTGGGAAGTGGGCATAGTAGGTATATAGCCAAGACACATTGGACTCTCGTTTTTTTTTAATCCATTTTTAAGCCTCATGCTGCAAGAATTTTAACTCATTTAAAAAAAAAGGGAGGGGGGAGAGGGCATGTCTAGTAAGAATCATGAGAATCATGTTATTGAAAGACATTTATCAATCTTGGCACATCAGTTCTGTTGGTAACAGAGATCAACTTACCCTGGATTGCTGGACCCCAAGCAAACAGGTAGTACCAACTCAAGTGCAAATCTACAATGGTTTCTTCTCGGGGAACGTACACAGGACGCTTGAACCGACATGTTACACGATTGTTTTCAAAGACCCCTTCCTCATCTCTAGCAGGATTTCTCTGGATCTCTTTAGCCCACTGACCGACATTATAGAAGTGCTGTATTCGGACTCTTCCGTTATCATCATGAACACAAGCCATGACATCGTCTCCTCCCTACAGGGTCAGAAAAAAAATTGTAAGATAGAAAGCAAAAGTCTCATAAAACACTTCCTCATTTATGTATATCATTTTAATTCAAAACTAATCGAGACTTGGGACATGCCTTCCTTCTTTCCAAATTATATATACACAAATATTTGTTCCCCTAACCAGGTGTCTTTGATAAGATTGAAAAGCACATTAGTGGGTATCGATAGTTACTTACCCTTACTATCTCTGAATTCTCTTTTGGATCTTTCTAAGACTTATTTACTTAACATATATTTGTAGGATATGCTATCACTCTGATACCACATAATTAATTGATCTGTGGTAGGCTGGTTTCTTTTGTTATTTGTGAAGTTCTGGGATACTTCATAATATGCTTCATAATATGAGGCAGTCTTGAATCCCTGATGTGTACAAAATCCACTGCATCAAATCATGGACAGAAAACCAATACACTTTAGTGAGACAGAGGAAAAAAATCTACCACATATGAGAAAATAATAGCATCAATAACAGTAAGTCTTTTCTAGTGTCTTCTCATGTTCACTTAAGGAACATCACTTCTCATATCTCTTTTATAAGAAATGTTCAGCATGTAATAACAGAACACAGTATACTGTAAGATAAAAGGAAAAAGGTAATCAATGTGTGCTTCTTCACTTAGCATAAACAGCCACCAAAAAACCAACATGCAGAAGGAAGAAGGAGACAGATATTTGTAGAGACCATTCATTGAAATGCCAGCAGTTGCTGGAACAGTTACTGGAGGTGACTGACGAAGTGGTAGAGCACTGTACCACTCAGGGATGAGCACTAAGTTCAGGAGTGCTATCTCATAGAAGCCTTAGCACCAAGAGCCATTAAAACACTATCCAAGCTGGATGAGTGCCACAGCTATTAGTGTTGTATTAAACACAGGCCCTGCTCCTCCCATACTCTTCTTTCTGATATGTCATACTGATGATAGACGTGATGCTTGCTAGTGTGATCAACCCTCAGTTCTTTGTTATAGGGGAAGGGGAGAAAAAGGGTGTATTTCAGCACTGTGGGAATATTGCCGTGTGCATTCACAAAAGATGTGCCAAAAGTGAGGAGAAAGAGGGGACAACTAGGTAAAACACATGCTTCAACAGTTTCTACCCCTTGGTGCTGTTGCAGACAACCTTACCAGCCTCTGTCTTGAGACTACCATTGCTCTCTCTAACTTATTTTCCAAGCTAACTTTTATACATCTAAGCACAAATCCCTCATTCTTAAGTACAAAAAGGCAAAAAGAAAGCTGTTTTTACACTGAAGAAAAAAAACTGAAAAAGAAAGAAAAAAACATTTTGAATCTCCGTTAACAGAATGACATTACAACATCCTGCCAAGGCGCAAAAGCCTGCAAGCGGAAACGCATAATGTTATTTGAGACAAAGAAATAGGTCATGGGACTTTAAAAAAATCTATTGAGGACACAAAGTAGTTTTTTTTCCTTAACTTCTGAAGCTATCCAAGCCACACCATTTTGATTAGGGCCTCCAAAGCACAGCCCATTTCTCTCAGCTAAGCATTTTGACTCAGAGCCATTTCACCATCAAAGCCTGTGCATCCCAGGACACCAAAACGTCCTGGAAGTTATGAAAAAGATGGAGTCAGCAGGAGAGCCAGAGAGGAAGAGAGATGCTGGCTGGTTTAGCCCAGCTGACTTATGGGCATTACATGATGTGCAGAGCTAATTTGGAAGCAAAGCCTTTTACTTTACACTCCCTTTATTCTTTTTACCAGAAGCTCAGACTTAACCTGCTGCTTGCTGTGCCTGGGACAAAAGATAATGCCTTCCTTTCCAAGTGGCTGATGAGAGGAGAGCAGTGGGACACTGGAGTCCAGTGCAGGTACCTGAGTTACAAACTGGTAACACAATATGATAGCGAGGGGACAAATATTTAAAGGTGCTGAGCTGCTTTGAAAACCCTGTTGAGTACTTGCATTGCCAGGCTTCTAAACTCTTCCCAAAATCTGGCTGTAAAGCTGTTCTTGACATCAAAACAACAAACTGTTACTTGTGACATGAACTGTTCTTTGTGACACAAAAACCTTCCATCTTCCTTGTGTTTATTTACAGTGTCATATTAAAACACGTCGTAATGACTGAGGAGCACCTGTGCTCACATTTTCTTTCTGTTTTTCATTTTGGATGTGGTAAAAATGCTGTTAAGTCAGTGCAAGTCTTCAGAAAAACCAGGACGTCTAATTCCTGTATTTTTTCAGACTGCTACTTTCAACATTACAAGAAACAGTCCTTTCTTTGACTTGTGATTTACGACATAGGCCCGGTGCTGTTTTATATATTCAGGAGTGTTTCTGTACATGAACACCTATATTATAAACTCAATTTTAATCCCAAACATTTTACCAGGATCACAGACAAAACGTCTTTGCATGAGTCACCTATGGCCCAGGTTTTTTAAGTCTACACATTACATGCTTCTGTTTTGCTCATTGAAACTCTATGAAAAGTGGAGCTTTTGAATGAAAAAGTAAGTACAAGAATAAGCATAAAACCAAACCAAATAAAAATCCAGAAGAGAGACAAGAAATTTTAACAAGACTGCTTTCTAGAGTATATTAGCAGGATTTAGTTTAAATTAGCAGGAGTCATGTTCTCACACATTTGTGGCTTCCCTTAGAATAACAAATAGGTATGAAAGAAACACAAAAATTTCCCAAGTTAAACAGTGAAATAAAAATTTATATTGCTGAAAGTCAGCTGATTTTCTGAAGAATAAAATCATTTGCTATTCAGCTTGTGATTTGTCTTTTGCCAAAATTACACTGACATAAAGAGCAACAGGACATTTCCATGTGAATTGGCTTATCCCTGAGGGCTTTTCTAATAAAAAGGCAAAGAGCTAGTGACATTCAAACATTCAGAGCTGAACCAAAATACTGTTGTAGTTCTCAGAGAAGAAGGGAAAGGAGATGTTAGGAAGGATGAAGCAGTTTTCTGTGAGGCAGTGCTCCCAGAGGGGCTCCTGAATGGTGCTTTGTTTTCAGCAAGTCAGTTTTACCTTATGTGCTCTGTTTCTCACCGATCAAATACACAAATATATATAAACCATTTATATCCTAGCATGTGAAAGTGTATGTATTGCCAGCACAAAGAACTGCACATATCTTACCATTTTCTTGTCTGAGGAAAATCCCACTGCCACCCAGCCATCTGTGTCAGCACTCAGCTCAAATTCAACATCAGCTCCTATTCTACGGTAGCTTAGGAAGTAGTCACAGGTCTCCGCATTGCATCCAGGTTTACCATACCTAAATGGAATTGGAAATATACAGAAATTTTAACTTGAAATTTCCTGCTATGGAACTTATTTAGGGTTTTGCAAGAAAAAACTAAAAGAATGTATTTTGGTATAATGGCAGTATTCTGCTGCACATAAAGTAGCATTAATTGTTTGTAATTGTGTAAGAATGTAGAGTATTCAAACAGCAAACAATTACACTCAGTATTACCCTGCTCACCTTCCTTGCTCTGGTTTCTTAAGTGCTTCATGAAAATATGAGGAATGTGAAAGAACTGTAGGTCCATAACTATGACGTGTATTCTTACACAGTCTAGTGACCTCAAATAATACAGCTTGTACTACAAACTATGTTCTTAAATAACAAACATTTATTAAAATGACTGTGAGACATTAACCAAAGTCTCCAATATCATCTGTCAGCATCAGTAAACATAAAGGTATCTGCACTCTTATCTCAGACTTACCTGAAGCATCCCTTGGTTTTTCCACAGTCATCCACTCTGATTTTTGCAAATGGGTCCACAGGAGGAGCAGTAGGGAAAGGGTAACCTATATAATCAGAATAAATCATTACCAAATAAAATACAGGGACTAAAAATCAGTAATACTAAAGAGAAGGTATTCCAGTAGCATTTACTTTGCTGATAACTGAACTGTTCAGATGAGTGACTACTTTTCATAGATACACAATCCACTGCTCAGATGGTCCTGTTACCAAAGTAACACAAATAACTGAAAACAAAACTTTCCTACAAACTTTTGAAAACAAAACAAAAGGTTTCCTACATTCATCAAGGAGGGAGAAGAATGCTGGAGGGCAAAAGCTAATGTAAGGCAGCAGGACCATGGCCTGTTGCAGTCAACTAACAGTCAGGGATCTCCGCTCAGCTATCCCTTTGTACACTCATAGTCCCCTCAGGAAATCCATATGGGGATAAACTCCTCAGCCATAAATGACAGCATTAGCTATAAATGCAGGCAGGGCACCAGATGCAGAGCTGTAGGAATGGATACCAAAAGGACCTTATAATACATCCTCCTTTATGAAGTAAAATAAAACACACATTGCAGTAAGAGAGTATCAAGACAGGAAATTGCCTGCAGTTATGGCCTGCAATCACTTGTGAAGGCAGATGCAGAAGAGCCAGACAATGAGCACTAAGATTCCAAGCAATCCCCTGTCTGCTGCATGATAGTACCAGAGAAAGTGAGAACACTTACTGACAGACCTATTCTGTCTTGTCTTGTGGGAGCTGGTGGCTGTTGCATAAGCACGGATATTTTAATAGGATATTCTTTTACTCAGACAGATGAAAACCAAAGTGCTAGCTGTGAAACTAGAAAGTCCTCTGAAAATGCTTCAATGAGTAGGAAAAGTGCATCATTGAGTTGGAAATGAATACTGCAGTTAGTTACAGCATCAGCGCACAAACTTTTGACCTACACAACGCTAGGCATTCAGGAGTCCCGATTCACTTCCTTAGATTTTTGGCAATGGCAATGGAGAAAGTATGCTGTAACCTGCAAATCACAGCTCCACTAACTGTATCAAGCACCGGGTAAATTACCCTGCATGAATAAGTTCGCGGGATTTCACAGCAGCGTGTAGCGGTGCATTACTGAAACAGAGGTCACAGGACATGCAATTTTCTCACTTCTTGATAATTTTCAAATCTATCGAACAATTGGTTTTCAATCGAGCCTAACCGCAAAAGTGGAGTTTTAACATTACGCCATTAGTAAATTAAAAAAAAAACCAAAAACAAAACACAAAGAACACCCCCAAATCGACTACGCTGTTTCTTGATAATTTAGGGCATCACACGTCCTTTCGAAGCCCATACACCCTAGGGCTCCTTTTTACGCTACCAGCCCGGAAGGCTTCCCCAGCAAGAGGGGAAGGCGAGGCGCAGCCGGCCGGCCCCGCTCTGCGGGAAGGCGACGGCCTCCAGCCCGGGCTCCAGCCCGGGGAGATGCCCGTGTCCCGGGATGCCCGTGGAGCGAGGCGGAGGCTCTGCGGAGAGCGGGGCAGGGCACCCGGGCCCCGCTACGGGTCCGGCCCCGA
>VZTN01010879.1:292024-326666 GCA_013400515.1 Erpornis zantholeuca | reverse complement strand
CGGGCGGTGCCGGAGGGACCGCGGGGGTGGGCGAGGGGACGGCGTGAGAGGGTGTTGTGGGGAAGGTGTCGGGGCGGCGTGTGCCCGGGGATGCGCGTGGGAGCGGCGTGCGCGGGAGCGGGATGCGCCGGGAGAGGGATGCGCCGGGAGAGGGATGCGCTGGAAGCGGGATGAGCGGGCGGGCACAGACACAGCCCTGGCAGCACCGAGCCCTCCCGCAGGGACAGCCGCCGAAGGGTTCCGCGGTGGCCTTCCCTGGATCACTGAGTTTCCGCATCCCACAGCCCACCCCACCCAGCGGGGACATCTCCCACCGCCCGGCACAGCTGTCGAGGGGCAGTACCCAGCCTTCCCTGGCTGCCCCCGTGGCCTCGATTCACTAAAGCCTCTTGGCATGTGATTCAGCAGGACCTGATAAATCCTGCTCAGTAACTGCTGGGCAAACTTAGCTGTTTTCCTATTTTTTTAAAAACATTTCTATTATTATTATTGTTGCTACTATTATTATTATTATTATTATTATTATTATTATTATTAATGACTTCTGAGATGGGACTGGAGACACAGCGCGACTTAACATTCTTTTCAGGTAAAACCCCATGGTAGTGAGCGTTCGCTATCTGATTGCATGTTCTTGCTTTGTGTTTTATGCAATGTAACTGCAGCGATACCAATATACTCCAAACCTGGCAGGATTGAAGGAAATCCCAGGTTGTCCTCAAAGTTGCCTTGAGCTCTGATTTCTGATGCTGGACTTGCAGCTAGGCATTAAGGATACAACTGTGTTCTTGCTGTGCCATGGTATCCACAAATTGATGGAGGAACCATGGCCTTTCATCGCTTGTGTTTGTAAAAACTGCTTTTCTTCTTGGATTTGGATTGCTGTCTTCTGGTTATAACTATATTTTCGGTTTTATATTGTCATGCATGGTCACACTGCCTCCTCTGAGAGCCTGGAAAAAAATTCAGCAAAACATCACGGGGAGGGAGGGAGAAAGAAGAAGCCCCAGTGGTCAGAAATTGTCTGAAAATTAAAATAACCCTCAATTTAAATATTTTCTTTTCTTAGTATCAATGATTGAGTTACTTTTTGGTGGGGTAGTGAAACTGCCCAAGACCTAGGCTGCATTAGGGATAAGTTCACTCCCTTGGGCTGAGTGGCTGCTTGTCATTCTGGAGTGTGCTCAGCTGCATCAAGTGGAGGATGTTAATTCACATCTCCATGGATTGGTCTGGTGGAGTTGCATGTTATTTCTCACTGCACATAGGGGAATAGCCATGCAGAGGAAAAAGAAATGTTCCGAAAATAATTCCAAGTGCATGCAAATCAACATGTTCCACATAGCACATGGAAAAAACTATAGGAAAGCAACAGCAAGCTCAACTGCAAAATACTGAGTCCCTTCTCCCTACGTCGCTGAGCTTGGCAAACTTTAGGAGGCCAGTAGAAAACAAGCAAACAAATGGCAATAGAAAAGCCCTTATAAATCAGGCTAACAGGAAAGTAAGGCTGGAGCTTATTCTTTCTGGCAGTAATCAACTCTGATGAAGGCCCCCCGTCTCCCTTTTTGAAATAGCTAGCTGAGGGTTGTGGTGCCTGTAAGAAACATTTGCTCAGCAAGGGAGCAGCTGTCAGCTGCGTGCTGGTTTTGCCTCCCTGGAAACAGGCTTTAGCACACTGTGATATGGGCAATGCTTCACAGTTATTGTAAACACTTAGGATATTTGTCATGTATTGTTTGTGCCTACATGACACCTATCATTTTAAATCTGGCAGCTGAGATAACTGTCTGTGATTACAGTGGAGCTGCACCGATTTTCTAAAGTGACTATATGGCTAGGAGACTCACCTTCCTCCTAGTAAACCCTTAAACATTAAAACTGAAACAGTCTTGAATTTTTTGTTTCTTAGTAGAACCTCTTGTGCTTGCCTGAAGGTTGTCCCTATCACAAAAATGGGTTGCTCATGGGAAGCAACATTACATTGAGACAGGTGGAGCTCTAATGAATACCTTCAGTTTTCACCAGACAGAAAGGTCTTCACTGCAACTAACAGCTCTGCTGGCAGTGCTGCAGGAAAGATCCTTATCTGAACAAGTAATTGAGGTTGTCATCAAAAAAAGCATTAGCAGAAGGAGCCCAAACTGCAACTGCCTGAGCAGCCTTAACCCTCAAATGCCTGAACTTTCTGAATGCCATATTTCTCAGCTTGCACGTGCTTGTAATGCCTTTCCTAGAGGCGACACAAACAAGCAGTGTGTGAGCCACAGGCTGGAAGGCATCCTCTGACAGCAGGAGTCCTCTTGCTTTTACTGAATTAGAGATGTGGGCATTTCCACCCCTTCTTGCACCATCGCCTCCTGCCTTGGGAATCTAGCAGTCAAATTCTTTGGGTGACTAATTTCTCTAGCTCTGGCAATTCTGTGATGCTAGCACTCAGTCAGGACTGGAGACCAGATTTATCCCCAGCCTATCCTTGACGTCCACTGTGCCTTCTTTCTTGGCTGTTTTGTCATTTAAAGTACACCTTTCCCCTGGAGGCTCATGCTTTTTCAGGCCTTTGGACTAGAAATTAAAGTTTCAGGGATAAGTCAAAGTTTATATAACAGACATTCAGAAAAAAGTCTTGTTTAGTTCTACTGGTCATTTCCATCCAATCAACATGTACTGAAAAATTAGCATGTATCAATCAGTGCTGATTGAGAAAGCAACTCCTGAGACAGCAGTTTTCTTACACTAAATCTGTAGTAACCTGAACCAGAGTTTGTAATTCATATGCAGTTTCCTCAAAGTCTTACAACAATTTTCTTCAATATGGGGAATGTATCTACTCTACAAGTAATTTATCTTGGGCTTTCCTTTATTAAACAACAATAAATTGAGAAATTGTTGAATCATATGTTTTCATTAGTAGTCATTTATCCTATGCTCTAGTTAACCACCTGGGACTCTAGAGAAACATGCTTACTGTGTTAGGTACTCAGACTAAGACGGGGGAAAAAATGTGCTAGGAATTTATTGCAAGCAGAGCCTTTTCACAGTGTACAAAACAGATTGATGATGGAAAATATGTCAAATGCCAATAGATGAAGTGTATCTCCTATGAGAAAAGTGAAAACTAAGTGACTGCCTTAGAAAAATCAAAGCATTACAAAGGAAAAAGATGTGTGCTATTTCTGAAAGGGGCTCATGGAAGAGATGAGTGAGCTTTTTGGAGGCATGGTATTGCTTCAGATCTTCTGGAGAAAGGCAAGAAAATATAAACTCTAAATATGCTGTCATCCAAATAAAAACTGCATTAGATCATTAGATCATCTTTTGCTCAGCACTGGTGATTTCTTCAATTTCTGCTGCCACTGAGTTATGTATATGGTCTTGCTTCAAGAGTGATTGTGCCTTTGCAGCCATTACTGCCTACAACAGCACTCTTTCTATAAATTTAATCTAATGTAGGAAAAAAGCAATGTCTCTGAGCCCTTTTTCACAAGCATAGCATACACCAATCTAGAGACTAAGTCCAACAGCTTTAGACACTGAATCAGCATGAGTTTTGCTTCAGTAAGCACTATGGACCCTTCCCAAGGTATATTATAACTGCAGCTTGCTTTGTTTGTTTGTCTGGGTGTTTATGTGTGTGTGTGTTGGTTTATCAGGTAGTTTATAACTTTTCTCCCAAGACTGCATTTTTTTTACCTTCTGGCACTCTTTGTTACCTCAGCTGGAATGCAGTTCTGGAAGGTATATCTACCCTGAAAGCCAGGTCTACCAGAAGGTGGCACAAGGTGCACCAGGAGGTTCTGGAGCAAAACATTTCACATTTTTTAAAAAAGTCCTCATTACAAAGAGGTTATTTATAGTGTTATTCTAATAAGGAGGAAAGCAGAGCAGGCTTTTATTAGAACTCGCAGCAAAGGGTATTATATCGAGGCCTCCCTGTGCATAAATACCATTTACTGTGTAAAAATTGGCCTTGAGAGCAGAAAAATTCAGCTTGTATTAGCAAAGATCTCATTTAGGTAGGAATGTTTTAAAGAGTTTAAGTAGCATGGACAGAATTTAATTAATTCCACATGTGACAATGTCATTTTGTCCTAATTAGTTAAGAATTCAGAAATGAAGGGAAAAAAAAGAGAAAATCCTGTTCCCTCATGAGACTTCATCTGGAGAGTTACAATAGAAGTCCCGTAAGTTTGCCTGTTGAAAAAGAACGATTTAGAACAGTTTTTCACCAATCCAAATAATCTCTGAGTCGAAATATTATTATTATTATTATTACTATTATTATTAATGATGATGATGATAGTGCTGCCCTTATCTTCTAAGGTGAAGGTAAGTGGGTGAGAGAAAGCAGCAGAGGAGCTCCTTTTGGCTCACTCCTCTGCAATGAAGGTGCTTTCTGTATGTCCTGACCGAGGCATCTTCATCCAGGGGATCTGAGGGACACAGGCCTTGGGCCCTCCTGGACAAAGCCTAAGGGAGTGTATGCAGGAAAAAATTCCGGAATTAGTGTAGTTTTCCCTTTCTCTCGGAGAGGTTGTGCAGGTGAAGAGCAGCCCCTAGGCTCCGGGAGCACGGTCCAAATCTGGCTTTGGGATGGAGCATCCCGGTCACCTCCTGCTGCTCCTGGTGCTGCTGGCCCCCTGCCCCAGTACACCCAGCGCTCTCTACACTAATTTTTGGGCTTGAGCTGGCGGACAGGTGCTTTCTCTCTCTCCCCCGAAAATGCAATAACGCGTTGCGTTACAGCGGCAAGCACAGCTTTGGGGTGTTTTTGAGGAGAGGGGGAAGGAGGGGCACACGAGAGAGAAGAAATCGAGGAGGCAGAGGTGAGTTGTGCCCTGTGCCGGGGCATCTCCCCGCAGCCGCTCTCCCCCGGCTCCGCCGCCGGGCGGGCCCCGCAGAGCCCCGGGGCTGGCAGTGGCACCCGCCCGCCACCGAGCGGCACCAAGGCACCGAAGGACCGAGACGTACCCGAAAAACATACACCCGTCTGGGCGGAAAGACGGGAAACGGGGCTTTTCCCTCTCTGCCGGCAGGAGGGGGATGGAGGGGGTGCTGCCCGGTGAGCCCCTTGGAGCCAGTCCGGGGAACTTGAGGCAGCTGCGGTCATCTCTGCGCATCCCTGCCTTTTACCATCCCTGGATGTATGCAAACTGATCTGTGAGAACCATCAGCCGTAAGAGTGATGGACTGAGCAAGGTGCACACGCAAATGACTGGAAAACTTGTGGGACTGTAAGTCAGACTTCTCAGTTCTTAAACAACAGCAAGGAAAATGCTTCTGGGGCAGTAGGGTGAGTTACACTGCAAGGAAGGGAAATTCGAGCTCAAATTCCAGCTTTTGTCTCAAGCTTCCCCTCCTTGCATGTTATTATCTACAGCCACGACCATAGATGGCAGAGCCAGTCTGGTGCACAAGTGGCTTCGCTGACTTTAAAAAAACCTGTTCTTTTATGAGCATTAAAACAAGGATTCACATTTTGTCTGCATTAAATCAGTTATACCAAAGGCTTTGGGTACCAAAGAAGTCCACACTAATGGAGAGAAGTTATACCTCTCAGCCTCACTGCCGGCTTTGGTAACATCCTCGAGGTACATAGGAGCCTGTGAACCATGGATGCAGGGATGAACTAAACATAGAACAAGTTACTCTGAGGTAGAAAAGATCCCATGCATCTGCTAGTGGTATAAAAATGAACAGCTTTGGAGAGCCTGGATATATTGTTTTGAATTGCTTGTAAACTGTTAAAAATAGAGACATTTTTAATATTTTAATTTATGTAAGTTGCTACTAATATTTAAATTAACAAAGTCGGGTTTACTTCTCACAGAATCAGTGAAGTGAGAGTTCAGTGTGGTTTATTTATCCAAAGATTCTAGAATACAAGAATGTTCATGAAACAGTGTTATTGAACAGAGCAAAACATTGTGCAAAAGAGAAGATTTAGAAACACTTATACCATTTAGTGCAGGGATAAAAAAATTGTATTTGAGGGTTGTTTGAGGAGAAGTTGGGGATCTCTAGACATTCTTACACCTCTTTTTTGCTACAAACTGAAAAAATTGTAGCATTGGTAGATGGTCAGGATTTTCTAGTTAAGATCTTCGTGTGACCCAAGCTGTAAAGAATACTGAACTTGTTTTCTTGTTTCTACTATGTAGGTATGTAATATATCCTCAGGCTAATTCAATGTTTTTCATACAGATGTTTGTAAGGATAATACTAATTAAAAATAAGTATTTGACTGGCTTATCTTCTTTTAGCAGTCAATATGTGCCTGGAGGAAAGGTTCCCAATGGCCCATGCTGTACAATAGCCCCTTCCCCATGCTGTGCAATAGTCCCTTCCCTTACACTTCAAATAAATGAGAGCATGTTATGAATTCTGAAGCCATTTCAGTATGTCATTAAGCTGATGCTTTTGAGTTTTGTTCTGATGCTGTTGCTATGCCAATTTGAGACAGGAAAACAGTCTCTAAGCATTTACTGAAAACATTGCTCATCAGTTGGAAAAAAAGAAAACAGGGGGAAAAATCCAGACATCAATCTGGTACTTGAAGAGAAACACAAGCTCCCCTGTTATGGCAGCCGGTTCTCCCACATGTACACGGAGCCCTCTCCCTGCCATTGTGAAATATTCACATATGTCAACCACCCAAAAATGTAGCAGTGGAGAGCAAAGGAGCACTAAATAGAGGCTTTCTTGCCACTCCTCACAAGCAGTCAAAGTGTTGCTGAGTTGGCACCCAACAGCTTTACCAAGCTCAGGTCACGCTGGGACAACAACACTTTTCTCCATGAGAGTTAATGAGCACAAACCCTGAACCTAGACATAGAAAGAGCAGTTAAACAGTATTTACTGTGTGATAGAAACACTTTAAATCTGCCCTCTGAGTATTCTTCTGGACATACCCATGAGAAATTAGTTTGTCCACTCCCTTAGGCTTTTGTGCCCTGGCCACATGCTGAAGGAAGACATTGCAGGTGGATAGAGTGTGCAACTGGCTGAGGAGGTGATGTGATTTAATTGTGCAGGCTCCAGGCAAAATGGTAACTGTCAGGCAGGACCGGATGCTGCTATAGTCCCAGCTCCGGGCATCTCTCAAGGATAGAGTTAATGGTGTGTGGCACTAGGGATTGCAAAACAGCACGGCTTTTTCCAGTCATAGTAAACAATGCTGCTCATGAAATGTCTCAGCATTTAGTTGGGGTATTTTTAGAAGCATTCACATTTGCTAAAACAACACAAATGAAAAACCTCAAACTCGTCAGAACTCTAATTCGTACTGAAGTATTAATATTGATAGTATTTTCAAAATGAAAGTCAAGAACAAGATTTTGGTTTTCTCATTTTCTTTAGGGAATCAGAGTTCTTTGATTCTACCATTTCCTCAAACTCATGACATCATATTGCCATCAACTGTTCTTATTATACTCTTATTTATTTTGTTTGCCATATCCAAAGAGTTTAACAGCATCAGAAAAGGGAGTTTGGATACTTTGCTTAGTTTTTATACAAGGGAAATTTTTACTTTTCACTCTCTGTTGGAAGATAATGAAAAGCAAAAATTCTCAAAACACAAGAAACTCCTGCTTCTGACCAGCTCTTCTCTAAGGATCAGTCCATGCTAAAGTTAAGGTGTCTGCAGTCACCCCAGCCTCTCCACCCCTTTCCCTGCCCTCGCATGATGACTCAACTTCTAATGACACAGTCACACATGGGTTTTTCCACAGCACCTGTCCCGTTTGACAGCCTGTAATGAATGAAAGGGTTGAGCAATGTTTATTTTTATCTTCTCTTTTCTATTTGAGCTCTGCTTTGGGGACAACTGTCAAAAGCATACTTAACTACTTACTTTTAAAGGCTTGCCTGCATCCCCTTCCAGTTGCGTCCCCGTGCTTATGAAATTGACCTTCAGAACTACAGCTAAGCAAAGTCATAATTTCCTAGTAGAAGACTATTTTACTTTACTTTTCTGATTATGTTAAGGAAGAGAACCAGCAGCATTTTGCCTTTCTCGTAAGGGAACATTTCATCTTCGGGAGGAAAATTGAGCTCTTCCAGCTCCTCCACAGCACTGTAGTTTTAAGAAAGTGAGGCATCCTGCCCATTCCACAAAGGAATGCTGTTACAGGTATTGCATGTAAGACATTTAGCAAGACAGCTGGCCATGGGCCTGAGGGATGCTCACACAGACAATGCAGGCTGTGTCAACAAGCACCAGGATAACAAGCATGTAGGCAGGACTGCAAAAATAAACATTTCTTGTGCTTCCTTGTTTGAACAATTGATGCTCACATCACTTTCCCTTTTCTTCAGTGGTTGTCCTCTATCATCAGGAGTCTCATTTCCTTGTGCTGCTTTCTTTCTATCTGTTCCCATATTGGCGGGTTTGACAGGTACCTGACCCAAGAAGGGGCTGACAGAGGGCCCAAACAGATGTGGGGTGTTCTTTGTAAACTCTCAGCACCTTCTCTTACCCTGGACTTTCCTCTTCAGTCCTGGCTGCTCTTCCCCTGGAAGACCTTCCACTGCTAGACCTTTGCAGACAGAAGAACTTCCTCTGTGTGTGCACAACTATGACAGGCAGCAGCACACCTGTCTGCCGGCTCCACCTCATCGGGTGTGCTGCTCGGGCAGCAGAAATAGCAAAGTGCATACCCTTCCAGTATAAGAAAACTACAGAGAAACCTTTGCTAGGTATGATGCTTGCACAGACAAGAGGATGAGTATTTTGATCCATTTGTTGAGTTCTTTCACTTCTCCCCTTACCAGGAGGAGCAAATAGGGTGGCCATTCAGGGGCTGCGCACAGGACAAAACCTTTGGCTTTGTGTTTCAGCATTTGTGGGAATAATGATTCCCATCTGCTTACATCCGTCCCTTTTTACTGATTAGTTCCTCAAACCTCCATGACCAGGCAGTAGAGGAGCAATTGGCCACAGAGGACTGTATCACTCCTTATCTGTGACCAGAGTCATTGGTTTTGCTGGCGTGAGGGGTGAGCAGGCTGCATCGTTTCCTAGCACACGCAAGCACCTGCTGTCCCTATTTGTGCAGCTGTGTATCCTTCAGGGGAGCTGCTCACCTAACCTGACCTTGTCAGATGCCTGAACTGTATTGCAGGTGAGTGAAAAGAAAAGTGTTTCTGGATGCAGCCATGTACAGTGACTCCAGCTGCACTGCATACTTCTTTGCTTTCAGTGTGCAGGAAAAGAAAATAGAAAGTGAAGTTAAAACAACATTTACAGTAGTTATCAGTGGGAAAAAGAGTGGGAGGCTTTATAGAAAACCTCTTCTGCAGATATAATTTACATTCACATCTAAGCATGGCTTTTCAGGGACCTGCCCATCTTGCCTCCCTTTCCCCTCCCACAGATTTCTGCTCAGTAGGTACCACAGGGGTAAAGCAGTCTTTGACTGAGACCTCTCTTCATTAGCTGTCAGTGATTATTGTCATAGGAGCCCCACAGGTGAGATCAAGGCTTCATTATTGCAGATGATGGATCCATATAGATGTCGCATGTCCCTGCTGTAGGGCTGGCCCCGAAATGAGGCAGGAGGTCACAGCAAGCTCTGAAATGCCAGCCCCAGCTGCTACCTCAAGGTTCAAATAAGGCAGCACAGTTCCCCAGAGAGTGACATTACCAAAATCTCTTGGTGAGCTGACTCCACAGGCTGGAAGGGAAGAATAATATTTCAAATAAGTGGACTGGCAGAGTTCAAAGGGATAATAAGCATTTAAATTCTACATGAAAGACATCTTCCTCTACAGAGCTTTAGGATGGAATGTAGCCAGGCAGATAAGCTATTTAAAAGCCCCTTTAATCAAGACTATTAACATGGAGATTTTTGTAATAATTAAAAACATCCTCCTATTCAATCACCTTAAAGAGAAAGTGATGGAAAATGTAATTTATTTTTTCTATTTGAATTTCTTAGAAAAGAAAAGCAAAAACATTTTTCCTTGAAAAGAATCACATTGTCATTAAAATTATCTTTGAGACAATATTCATTTAATCTATTCCATTGCTCATGTTTTAGCTTGGAGTGAACTATTGCACTCATATTTCAACAAAAAAGGTAGAAAGCCTAAATTTTTACTTCCCAAGTGTTTAATTTTCTGCCCATAAGCAATAGTCAGACAGCTTAAAAGGAAAATTTTTATTCTCACGTATTTCCTGGTGTCTCAAAAATGCTGTAGAAAACAATGCCAGCTCATGCAGAAGACACACTTTCTTTTTTTTTGTTTGTTTTTGGTGCATTTGGAAGTAAACCACATTAAAAGAAGCCTACCTACTTTGCAGAAAGCAAAGCAGATGGAAGAGTACCATGCTCTTGTATTCAGCAAAGCCTTTAAGTGAGCACCAGAAAGGGAAGATGACACTTCAGGAGTGACAGAGTGCTACCAGTACACCTCTCTCCTTTCCTCATTTAGGAGCTCTAAGTCCTATCTGCTGTGGGTCTCTCCTCTTCCCTCTAAGATAGCTGTTGACTATTTAGCTCCCAATGACGAAGAATAGAAGAAAAATTAACAGGACCAGAGAAACTTTCACAAAGCAGCCACAGCAGGAATGCTTCACACAGAAACATGGCATCTGAACAGAAATAGGCAGTCCTTAGCAGGACAAGGGTTGCTGTTCACTTTGTGTTCAGGCAGATTTGCAGACCTGAGTGGTTTCAGAGGAAGAGCAGCATATGGGACATGCGTGAAACCTCACTGAGCCTCCCACACAGTGCTAAGCCAGCTAGCTAAGAACCTAATCCTGGGCGGGGAAAATATCACCATCTGACAGAGCTTTGCTAGTGTGAAGCAGCATTTCTCACAAGCTGAGAAGCTGTTCGGTGGTACAGCTGTGGTGAATCTGAGGATGCATCCTGTTGATCTCACTAGACCTGAAGATGTTTCAGGGTCCTTAGCTTGTCAGGCTCCTATTGCTTTGCAGTCTTCAGATTTTTAGATAATGCCTCTGCTGTGAAGCCTTCTTCCTTTTAAGCAGATACTGACTAAACTGGAAGATCCAGAAGGAGCATATATCACAATATATCATATACATCAGCTCAGCTTTATATAAACATCTGGTTTATAGCAGAGCTGTGTCCTAACTCAGCCACACTGCTTTGTCCCTGGAACTTGGCTGGCCAGCTTCTGCACAAAGACTTTTTTTGGGCTGCAGAAAACTTGAAAATAAATTTGAAAATGCCCCATGTTCTTCATAATATCTTGAGCAGTGCAATTTTCAAGGTGCATCCTACCCTCTCATGTGTAATGATTCAAACAAAATGTATCCAAAATGATCAAACATCTCCTTACCTGAACTAAAAATGCTGAAGCAGCTGCATAACCCAGCATCTGCTTGATAAGGTGGAACATCCCTGTGCAAGAACCCATCTGCACAGCCCTGGTGTAGGTGCCCTGTTTGAGCCAGAGAACATATGCTGAATGGCAGCTCCATGTGAGATTGCTGCCTGACAGGCCTCTTCAATGAGCAAGATGACCCTTCAATAAAAATGTTAGATATGTGTATTTTGTCCTACAGATCTGTATGGGTTCAGAGCAGCATCTACCTTGATACAAGTAAGGACCATCTGCATCACTATAGCTATTTATAAACTTCATATCAGCTTTTCCAAGCAGGTCTAAACCACAGACAGCATCTTCCTTTCCTTGGCAGATTAGTCCTCTACCTTCCCCCTTCAGAAACTTGATGAAATATGCTAATTTCCACCAGGCTCTATTTGTTCCTCTTCCTTAGAAGGTGCTTGTGCAGGCCACAAGCTGAATAGAGCTGTGCCAGCTTATGGCAGCAGGCATCAGCTGTGGTAAGACTGGCTTACCAAGCCTTGAGCACTGCCAGGTTCTGCCTTGTGCACTACAGGCAGCCTTTCCTTGAGCAGTCTGGAGGAACAGAAAAGGCAGGATCCACCTGAGGTGCTTGGATGGTTCCTAGACATTAAATCTATCTAGTCACTGCTTGAAATTAAATCTATTCGAGGGCTGTTGGGTGACTTCAGTTAATTAAAAGGCTTTTATTTAATGCTGGTTACTTTTAAATTTAGTGAAAAAACCCAGATTATTTCCCCCACAAGATTGTCTCTTCAGATAAGAAGAATTATCTGCTTTTGCTGATATAATCTCCTCTTAGTAAGTAACCAAGAAAGATTCATTACTGTCTCTTGAAGCTAAAGAAATGTCAAAAGTATTAAAACATTGACATTTTGTTGCAGTGAGATCCATGAGATAAGCCAGTAAACTGCCTGAAGGCAAGCTCTGAGATTACTCATCCAATTCTGTTGCTGTGATATGGCATTGTGGCATAAAATTGCCGTGAGTCACCCCCTCCCCTGTCAAGGTTCACAAAAAGGGCTGTACAGCATTTATCATGGTTGTAATGGACTCAAAAGGGCCAGAGCTAGAAATCGAGAGCTGTTTGTGGTGCTGATTTTCGTAACAAAATATAAGCTTGTTAGAATCTGTATTTTTTTTACCAGTGCCAAATGAAATGCTGCACATGACCTGATCAGATGATGCTGGGAACAGTATTAAATCATTAGGGTTCAGTCAGTCAGGATAGCTCAGAATGGTCTAAATGCCCTAAAAAAAGAGAATTTCTCCTAAACTAATCTCTTTCCTTCTACCTATCTTTCCTGGTCCCATTTCTGTTTTACTTTAGTCCTTTCCAAGTGCATTGAGAAGACAAGATGAAAAGATCTTGCCTGGTGAAAAGACCTGTCCTGTCTGTGTGTCAAAGATGCCCATTCTTCTTGTTCAGCTCCTGGGGACGGTGCTGTCCAGCTGTAGCTCTGTCCTTCAGCCTTGTGCTGGTGCCTTTAAGCTCACCATGGCCCACATTTCTGAGCTTGCTTGAGTTAAACCATACAGAAGCAGGCAGATGTCATCCAGCATGTATCAGCAGCCCCTGTTTCTCTCTTTGCTAGTCAGGACAGCCTGCAGGATGCCCTTGGCTTATTTCACCCTTCCTCCAGGATGCCTGAAACTGTCACAGATCACAGTGGGACAGCCATTCCACTAGCACATTTCTTCCCTTTCTCCGAGGATATGTTTTAGAGGCAATAAATACTTCTGGGCTTTCACAAAAAAACAAAGCCAAACAAAACAGGGAGAATAGCTTTTTTGACAGTCTGAAAAAAGCCGATTAAGTTTTTTGCATGTCTTTTTTGTAGAGGTTGGTAACAAATGAGCTGTAGCACTGCAGTAATGAGCATCAGCTGACGTTCTTTCTTCACTAACCTATGGCCTGGCTGGCACATGAACCAGTGCTAAAGCAGACCTTGGAGGCCTTGGAATCATTAACAACAACATTTCTCAAACACCACTTTTGTATTAAAATGGATTTTAAGATCAAAATTCCCAACACCACCATTGCTTCAGCCTTCACAGAGTAAGGAAACTCTGCTCAAGCTACAGCAAGGCCTTACTGCCTTCTCACTAACTCTCTGTTCGTGCTCTTGGTGTTTTCTATCTTGGAGAAAAGATAACTGACAGGGAACTTCTTTAATGTCTGTGAGTATCTAAAGGGACAGTGCCAAGAAGATGAATCCAGGCTCTTTCTGGTGGTGCTGAGCAATAGGACAAGAGGTGATGGGCAGAAACTGATGCACAGGAAGCTCCACCTGAGAAAAAACGTTTTTACTGTGCAAGTGACTGAGCACTGGAACAGGTTGGCCAGAGAGGCTGTGGAGTCTCATTATTCAAGATGTGCCAACCCTCAGGTCTTTTTTTCTAAGAAGTGAGATCTCTTTCAGTTTTGAGTAGTGCGGTTTCTTCAGAGTAGAGGCAATGCTTTATTCTTCTAAGATCCTGAACAAGACTGATGTATCTTGGGCCCACAGGAGAGGGATTTACATCAGTCTCCATGCCCCTGGAGCCCTTCAGCTGAGGAAGCTCAGTCCCCCAGAGATGGCAAGTTCCTATGCAGTTACCCAGGCTACCAACAGCTTCTGTTTATTTTGGAGTGTTTTCAGTGGTGAGCCTCTCCCGGCCTCTCAAGAGCCCAAAGGCAAGGAAAGCCCATTCAGTGGGGCTGCCCTGACTGTGGGCTTTTGCTCAGCCATTGCTGAGGGTTTCATTTGGCTCTCTTATTGCCACTCAGAAATGCTCCATTTTAGTGGCTCAAGTCTCCTCGAGACATTTCAAGACAGCTCTCAACCACTCCCCACTCAACCATTTCCCACTTTTCCCTTGCCAGAAAGCAGACATAACTGCTATGCAATAGCTCCTTCTCTGAGAAGGAAAGGGAATGAAAACAGCTGGATCACCCTGGTCTCTGCAAGCCAGGAGTCACAGATACATTTTCAAGTGGCTCACATTTGCATGGGAAGATCCCACAGATTCAGTTTGTGAAATACATCCCATACTCAGACTTGCCTCCATGTCTCCTCTTCCTCATCCAAGGTTCAAACTCAAACCTTGATCTTGATTATCTATTTAATGCTGAAAAATGCAATCCTTAAAAGCCTCTTGCCATGTATCTAAGTCCAGATGCAACATACAAACAGCCTCAGACTTGGAACTCACAGTGGACTTGATGCCTTAGGTTTTAACTTTTGTTTTTTCAAATCCTTTCCTGCCTAGTGTAACTCTGAAGTTTCCTGTAGCTTGTTACCTGCCGTTCTCTTATGCTAAGATAGACATAACAAAGCCTCTCTAGTTTGCTCTCCAAGGACACCCAGACTGTCCTAGGCCCAAAAGTGTAAACCTTCATCTTAGGGAAAGAAGAAGCAAGCCTGGGGAAATTACATCATTAGCTAAAGTTTTAACTGGTGAATTTATGCTGATATGCAAATGGACCAAACCTATAAAAGGGTGAAAAACTCGTGACCTGTCATCCATTTTGGGATCCACTGAGGCAGGACCCTCTGGACCCCCAGGGTGTACCTTTGAAGGCCTTTCAAATAAATACCTCCTTTATTCCCTTATTCCTGTCTAGTCTCTGTTTCTAGGTAGCCATTTAAGGCATCAGACCCAGGCTGGTACTGGCACACGAGACCCAGATGTAACCAGGAGAGTGATACCACCAAATAAAAACAGCAGCTCCATCACAGCTTCCAGCTCTTCTCTGCCTTTCTGCAGCTTTGTCTGCTTTCAGAGTGCAGAGAAAAGGGCACACACCCCATAGCACACCCTAGAAGAAGGTCAAAGTGGAAACAACCTCTTTTGGTCTTTAGCTGCTCTTGGCTCTTCCCCCTCCTGAAGCCTGGTCCCTGAAGGCACCTAACTCCCCCCAGCCATCCCTCCATCCCTAGGCCTGTCCACGGCACTGGACTCCTCTTTGTTTGTCCTCCAGTTGAGCTGTCCTTCCCCATGGTGCTCATCAAACCTCTTCCCCAGGACTTCTGCCCCACATCCTGTCTCCACCCTGGCACAGCAGATGAGGTCTGTGCACTTCCTGACTCACTGCCAGCCAAACAGGCAAAGCTCAGTCCTCAGGATCTGTCCAACCCTGACCGTGCCAGGCACAGAGAAGAAAATATCTCTGCTATCTTTTTCGGAGCAGGCTGCAGCTTCGTGCCTTCATTATGTATTACTCTTGTCATCAGCCAAAAAGCAGGCAGGAAAACAGCCAAGCCTAGCTTATCAAATGTGCCTGGTAAGAATATCTTGTGATTTAAAGCCTTGGCACAGCACACAGCCCAGGCGAGTGCTTCCGCTGCAACTGTTTGAATTTTCCTGCCTATTTTGGAGGGAGGCCAGGGGGACCAGTCTCACCCTGAAGCTGGGCATGTGTGAGTGTCTTGCTGAACCAAGGCCAAAATTTCCCCTGAAGAAAAAAGGCAGAGCTTGTATAAGCATGAAAATCAACAACAACAAAAAAACCTTTACTCTCATTTCCATAAGGCATAGAACAAATCTACAGCAAATTAGCTAGAGATGAACATTTGGATTCAGATTTCATTAGCTTGCACATCTGGTTAAAATGAGGCATGATTTATTGCAAGCTCTGAGGAGAGGTATGGGCCTCTATTAAGTGATTAGGGAGAGGTGTTTCCCTCCTCCCCCAATCGCTTTGTTTCCTGTTTTAATTTCATAATGGCCAGTTTGAAATTTCCACAAACATTAGTGGGATCTCTTTTCCCTCATGAGAGTTCACTCCACCTCCTTTGATAATTGAAGGTGTGAAGGGTAGCAGCCTTTAGCAGAAGATTGTTGGCACAGCCCTGGGCACAGTCAGCCAGGATGGACTCAGCAGCAGAGCTGTGAAGGGCAAGTCTGCCCTGATGGGGAAGATTTTCTGTACCCAGAAAGACAGCACAGCATTTATAAAAAGTCACTCTTCCATATTAATGAAATGGCTTCCACCAAGTGGGCGTAGAGCTAAGCTGAGCACCAGCTGATGGTGACATTAAGCACCTGAGGGTGGGGGTGGCAGTGCCCGCCATGGGATGCTCTGGGGAGCTGCAGGTGCTGGGATTTTTCCACCACCAAGCCCTGTTCTCCTGTCCCATCCTTGCCAGGCTGCTGGAGTTCTCAGCCAGCCCATGGGCCCCACATTTTATGCCCCAAGACTGCAGGATGCTACTGCCTGCATAGCCCCCTGGCAGACAGGTAGGGGTAGTCCAATGCATTGCTTTCCTTCATGGCAATTCCATGTCCCTAAATAATATGTTTTTTAAGCCTGGTATTGTAAAATGTGCCCAAAAGGCAGTGTCCATCCTCCTGGGGGGATACTGTTGGGGTAAGATTTATGTCCCTTGTCAGGTGCCCAAGAGTAGGGAAAGGTAAAGGTGACTCCAAATAACCCTCCTGTATGTCATTGTTTACTCCTAGCAAAAGTTCAGCCGGCAGTGTTAGGTGTGTGAGGGAGAAATTAAGCAGCCGTGGGTTTCATGTGGCAGCTAGAGCTGAATGTACTCAGTTACTGCTCAAGCCCACACAGTGAGGCTGTGGAAGAGATACATGCATAATTCATATACTTTTAATTAAATGGTAACATCTTTCAATATATTGAATTTACTGCAATTACATTTATCGTAATTACATTTATCTCTTCACACTCTTTGACCTACTGAAGCATCACTTTTCTTTTTCTTTCAGTTACAGTATGAGCATAAACAACACTAATTGGACTTTAGGACTAGATGTGACAAAGGACACCTGGAGCTGTTAAAGGCTGCCCCACTGGAGAGAGCAGCACCTGAACAGGGATGCCCAAGGGCCACTGAGGGAGATAGAAGCTGCCCTGAGCTGACCCACAGCTGCAGGGAACAAGTCCTACATGTCCTAAAGCTCCTCTCTGAGGCTTGGATACAGTGTTGGAAGGGTTTTCAAGCAAGAAAAGCTGTCCTGCAGGAGCTTTGTTCAAGCAGAGACCACGGTGCAGCCAGGGCTGTGCAAGCCATGGTGAACAGGCTGGTGAGAACAGGGGTTTGGGATTGGCAGAGGTGGCCCTTGGAGATCAACTGAGCCACCTCAGTGCTGCACGAAGATCTAGTTCCGGAGGTATCCCTAGAAAGTCCCTAGAAAGTGGAGCCTGGAGCTTTTGCCATTGAATTTGTAGGTAATGCACAGAGCTAGGAGATGTGTCACCTCTGAGAAGCAGGCTGCTGGGACCCACCATGGGACATTCTTCTGGGCCAAACTCACTGCTCAGCTCCCCACAGTTATGGGATCTGTTGGGTGCAGTGCAGGGTCAGTGACTGGGTCTGCTGGACTGGGCAGGCCATGGCAGAGCTGTGTGGGACCACTCATGTGTGGGAAGATGCATCAAGGCACCAAGGATGGGCCACAAGACTGGCAGAGCAGGGGTTCAAGTCACTGCACTAATCCAGTTTTTCCAGAGAGGGCACCCATGAACCAGTCTGTGAGTGGGTGCTGAGCAGAGGAGGGAGGAGGATTAGCAGGGTGGCATGGAAAGGTATTAAGGGGCTGAGAGGCAGGTCTTTAGAGGAGGTACCTTCTGTTCCTGGTGGCTTGCAATAACCAGGGCAAGTTGTCAGGAACCCACACTGAGCCTTGGCATGTTGAGCTGGAAGAGTTAAAATGGGAGTGCTCTTGGGCTGCAGAGCTAAGGCAGCTCCAGCACTTCCCCTCCCTGTCTTCATATGCTGGCAGCCTTGGTGGAGGTGCTTCTCAGGGGCTGTCATCCTTGTGTTGCCACAAAGGAGCTGTGAGCCAGTGTGACAAGGGCACTGCTGTTCTCATTCAGAGCAACCACGTGTACTGCCAAAGGCATTGGCTGCAGCTCTGCTGCAGACCTTGCTCTGTTTCTTGAGCAAAGATTGGTCTTCTGGGGTTTAGTCAGCTTTGGAGGGCACAGGTTTGAAATGTCTTTGCAGGAGGGAGGAGCAATTACTCTCACAGTGATGCCTCCACTAGTAAGTCCCTAAGTTTGCATACCCAGGTAGAGGGCAGCTCCCACTGACCTTTGTCCCCAGAGCCTCATGCATCTACTCATGGTCTCACAACACAGACACAAGGCAGCCTCCAAAACCTTCAGAGCCTCAGCTCTTTTGGTGCCTCTTACATACACAAGCACGACTGCTCTCAGCCTCACCATCCCCAAACCCTCACTGGGTGGCCGCGGAGCTGCCAATATCTCTGCTCCCAGTAAGGCAGTGCACATCTCATCTTGGAGAATGAAGAGGTTGAGTCAGCTCCAGCATGAAATGTACCCAAAGAATGACAGAAGTCTGGGTGGTACTAGCACTCCTCTCTCAAAAAACCTCCACCCGATCCCTGTCATCTCATGCCAAGCCACCTTGTGCCCTTGCCAAGCCTGGCATTGCTGGAAGGGAGCCAGCAGACAGAGCAGAGCATGATTAGCACAGAAACCACTTTTTTGTTGTTGTTTTTGAGAGCAGCTAGGCAAATAATTCAAAAAAATAAGATATTTGAGTTCTTCACATCATTGAGTCCCTGGGAGGCTAAGCATCACTGACCAAATATCTTTTAAGAAAAGAATTTTCACTGTGGTTTTCTTGGATTTCCAAAAGAGTTTACGAGTGAAAGGCAGAGGGAGAACAATGCAGCAGGGTTAAATTGCTCCCTGCTTGAAGAACTGAATAATCACTACATGAAACTGTAAAAATCCATGTGGCTTTTATGCCACTCTGATGACACAGCTGAGCCCTCACTGGCATTATATAGCGTACACACACACTGTAGAAAGGCTCAAAATGCTAATTAAAAAATAACATAATTAGTATCAATTCCATATTGCTTATGTAATGAGGCAATTTTATATATGTAATTTTAAAATAAAGTAAAAAGGCAAATAATGTTTTAGGCAGTACTTTACCATCAGGCTGCCCAGCAGGTGACAGTGTAGGCTTTTGGTTTCTCTCTTTTTCGCTGTTTTCCCCTATTCTCCTGACCACCAGAGACCCTGAATACTGGTGAGGAGATACCTCACAGACCATATGTGCTACTGGCAGCATGTAAGACATAGTTGTAATGGTCAGGGTTGTCAGACACATATGATGCCACAGCTAAACTAATCCTATTTTTGGCTTCTCACAAGAAGGGCAAGCCTGCCCTCCTCATCTGACACCAGAGGCTGGGATGATCCCCTGAACCTGTTCTGGGCTGGCTGGGAAAGGGCTATAGTTGATCTTTTATTTCCGTCATTCCCTGGCATATCCTGCTGTCCATTTGGTCACAACCAGACCTGACTCTGGGTTTGCTGCATGGTCGCCCTTCAGGTCAAGTTGCACTTGGGCACGGGGATCCCAGTGCTGGCCAGCCCCAAAGGCTTCCCTGTGCTTGGCAAAGGCATGGCTGCCACCTTTCATGAAGCTTGGGGTCTCCTCCACTCGCCTGTGTCTGCACCCTGATGGGTGCCTTCCTACCCCCTTGCTGCCAAGGGATTTGTCCACCGCAGTCAGGTTGAAACCATTGCCTTATTGCCCTCCTGCCCCAACTTAACAGTGCCTGCATGCAAAGTCTGTTTTCTGCTGGAGAAAGCATCTCCCCAGAGACACAGAATTAGTCTCAATCACTTCACACTCAGTCTCATAGATCATTCATCTGATAACGAACCAAAAGATTGTTCAGATTTACATCTCTGAAATCCCCATGCAGCCGAAATCCCCATTGCAGCCAAATTCCACAAGAGTTTGTGCCGACCTTTTAGTACACAGCTTCTCATTCCACTGCACACCAGAACACTGTTCTTAAGCAAGGACCTGTATTAAGGAGAATTAATTAACTAGGTTTGCTGTCTGGATAATCAATTTTCTTGGTATAAATTGAGTAGTGTTGGAAGAACGCTGATCTGTTGCTCCTCTGATTTCCCCACACAGAGATTAAAAATAGAAGAAGATCCAGATGGAGAAATTGGGTTGGGATCAGATTCCTTCTGAATACAGAGTTTTGGCAATCTCAGAAAATGGGGTGAACATTGCTGTAATTTAATTTCCTAAGTGCTCTGGGGAAGTTAATGTCAAAACGTCCTGATTTAGATATCTTTGAAGGAAAGGGAAATGTTTCATTCTGAAGCAACTTTTCATTTAGACATTGAGAGAAAGGCAAAATCAAGGGGAAAAATCTGAGTGAAATGTTTTAATTGTGTTTGAAAAAAGTTACAGTGAGCAGGCATTATTTGTTGTGGTATTTTTGGTGGGTATGTATATAAATTTTCCGCGATGGAGCAGTTTAACAACTTGGTGTCTCTCAGCCCTGTGTGGAACATTCCTCCCCACCCCTTCCACTCTAGTAATGCTTTTTGCTGCCTTTTGAGCCCTAGATGAAAGCCCAAAAACCTGGCAAGTTTTGCGTTTGTATACCTTGATCCTGCCAGTGCTTTTCTGGCTCTACTGTTCAGCAAAGTGTGCCCCACCTAATGACCCCAAAAATGATTGGCACCCCACAAAAGTGGTCTATAACTTTGAGCTGGAGGAAGCCCTCTGGGCTTTATGAAAAAATTCTCTCTCTATTTTGTCTTTGCGTTGTAATTTTTTTTATGATCGTGGATCAACTTTACTAGCAAGCAAATGTTTCCTTTAATTAGGAGGCAAGGTTGCCCCTTGCCTCCTAAATGACTGCTTTGACTACAAATTGCTCAGACTCTGTGATTTATTTTTCATTTCTTTTATTGCAGGCATGAATACAGGAACAGGTAAACAGCTGAGCCGTAAAAGTTTCTCTTTAGGCATGTTTTCAACAAAATGCCATCATACACTGTCTGATGATACACGCTGCTACTCAGATGAAACAAAATGGTGCAAGCAGTCTTGCTTTAAAGCTGCCACCCACCACTCAATGCTGCAGCTGCCAAAGAAGCCTTCTCCTCCACTTGCTCTCTATCTTCCCTCCTTCTCCACGTCATCTACAGCTTCTTTTACGGCACTTAACTTTACAAAACACAGTTGTGAGACTAATCTTACATGCAATTACAGATCAGTCTCAGTATATTTATTGCAAACTCCTTGAACATCAGGACATTAAAAAAAAGAGAAAGAAGAAAAAAATATTCCATTGCGTAATTACAAGTAGGTTTTTTGTAGCAAATGAACCAGAAATGTATTCAGAAAAAAATAAATAAATAAAATCAAAGGCTATTTGTAAACAGTTCAAACAAAACATGATGCTGCCTCCAATGAAACATTTCACTGCATTGCCAGCTCTGTTTCAAATGGGCACGTAGGCATCCTGTTGCAAGAGAGTGAAGCCACAAACTGAAACTTTGGAGGAGTTAATTTTCAAATTTTGCACTTCCAGGGTCTATGAAACATGAAAAGTCAGCACACCCTGTGGGATCTGAGAGAGGTGTGGAATCTCAACCAACATTTTTAAAGAAAACCTGGTTACTCCTTTTAAAACAAAATAGTGGAAACAGCTGAGCCACACAAAAACAAAGCACAACTGGTTGGCTTCCATAGGAGACTGCAAAATAAGAAAATATTTAACTCCTTGCATAGCTATTTAAATGGCCAATAAATTTTGCTGGAATCACCCAAACATGACAACACTGCATTCCGCTGCTTAGAGACTTCACGCTGAAAAGCTGGGATCTGCTGCTGGGGTCAGAGTATCACTCAGGGCACTGCAAAAACCTGGGGCCACCCCTGGTAGGCCCTGCCAGGGTGGCTATAGGAGGAGGTACCATCACCCAGCTGCTCCCAGAGGGAGCACAACTATAGCGAAGCCTCTGTGTGTGTCACTGTAAGTTGTTATCCCAGCTCTCTGTTCTCCCACAAGGGATAAAAGCTGTTCTGACAAAAGGATGTTCCTGGTAGTTTATCTACACCTAACGTGCAAGGCTTTCTCTGGCAGAGCTATGCCGATCACAGATCGTACCTCAAAGCTGAACCCTGGGTGATGCAGCTGAGTCAGCAAGGGTTTGCAATGTGGACCTAACCAGAGGGACGGAAAGCAGGATTCATCTCATTTAACTTTAATCAGTATAAAGGCAAACACTTAAGTCAGAGGCACCTCCGGAAGACAGATCCTTTGATCTCTCATCAGGTGAGAGCTGGGCATTTTAATGTTAGATGAGATGAACCCTTTTCCAGGAGAGCTGAAGAGACAAAATCCTTTCAGCCACCCTTTCCTGTCACCAGTTCTGGAGACCATGCTTCAGAAGGCTGCTGTTCAAATGTGTTATCTTTACACATGTCAATGTACATGATAATGATAGCCTGTGCTGGGCTTCATGCTGCCACAACTACATATGCAAGCTCATTAAAGCTAGCTCAGATACTTCTGCGCTATTATATAGACATACCTTCAGGCAGAGTATCTTTCAACACCTGAAAAGTTAAATTGTAGGGGCAAGTCTAGACTATCTGCCCCTCTGCAATAAGTTCCTGTTGATATTGTTTTGTTCACAGTAATTTTGGGTAACAGGTGTCCTAACACTGTAATTCCCAAACAGAGGTGAGGCAGAAGTGTTTCTTCAGAGGATGTGGAAACTGAGATGCTGAAGCATGGCTGAAGAAGGTACATAGTAATAAAAAACAAGGTGATGGCATTCCACAGTTAAAAGTTTAGATTGATATCAGTTAAACAGTTTCAATAAAGCTCCATTAGACTGCAGAATAGGAAATGGTGGCAGCCAGTGGATAAGACACTAAAACAAGACAAGGCAACATACTTGGAAGAACGTAGAAAACGTCCCACAGAACTAAGCAGCCACATGAGCCTTTCCCTTTCTCCTGGTGGGAACCAAAGAAGGAGGAATCTCTTCCCTTCTTCAGCTATCCCAGAGCACACCTCAGCTATAAAGACTTGGCCATATAAAGTAACCTTGGTTCACATTCCTTGTTTTCCAGTTCTATTTCAGCTGAAGAAATTTCATACAATGGGAAAAAAAATGATGCATGTAAAATAATAAACTAATAGACTGTTTATGGGCCAGAACATCTGATGAGCTGGCCAGACTTGGGCATACACTTTTGCTAAAGGCTTTTGCTTATGTGACCAGACTGCCTTAACATGGGTAATTGTATCTGTTTTGCCCCAAACCTGAAGGCATATTGTGGGGTCCCTCAAGTTCACTCCATGGCAATCAGTATGACTGAAGGATGTGCTCAGGCTTTTTTTTATGTTTGTTTTATTTTTTTCCCTTCTTTTTTTTGACAATGACTTTGTGAAACTGTTGCCAGTTCAAACACAATTGGGGATTACCTAACAGGCAGAAAACTAGATTCAGCTAGAGTCAGCACTGTGCCATTCTCAAGCTTATTTTGTTTTCCTCTCCCAAACTAGCATTTCTAGGTACAATTTTCTTGTATTTGTTATTCATTGCCCACTCTCACTTGGACACAGGCAAAATGTGCTGCTGCTTCTCTTCACCCTTCTGGGAAAGGGTGAGAAAAGAGTTAACAGGAAATTACTTCTGTGTCTGTGCATTTTCCCCTCCTTTCTGATTTCCTCACAGGGATTTAATGTTCCTAACCAATTTTTAAGAACCCTGGATTGACGGAGTGGGGCATTAAAACCTAAGGAACAGAAATGTCCTGGCTCTGCAACTTGAGGGTGGACAGTATGCAAGTCACATTTGCTTGCCCAGAAAAGTCACTAGAAGGCTCTTAAATCTACAGTCCAGGTGTGTTTTTGTGGCTCCTTGTGCTCACTGCTCATGTTGAGCCACTTGGTTAAATTTTGTAATGTGGTTTTCTACATAACATTGTGCCAATTTATGGCAACCAGAAAGTTTTGGATTTGGTGCATTTAAATGGGAAGTGTGATGCTAATTTCTTGTCCCGGCAAATATAAAATAGGCAAGTCATTTTATACCTTCACACCGCAATCCACAGTCTTACGAAGGTCTCCAGAACTCTCATTTCAGAAAAACAGCAGAAGGAAACCCAGTCTCACAGCAATCACTTCCCAGCCTCCACACAAACAAACTGCTTAAGCTGAGATAAAGCCACTGTTATCAGTGCCAAATGAAGGGCAATCTTTTGTCTTAATACAAATAAGAGAACACAGTGTACAGTATAGAGTAACAGAAAAATATACATCTTCAGCCATACAAAACGCGCAGAAGCTTTCCCGTTGAAAGAGTACCTTGTAGCTGACAGTCAGATGTTGTTCGTTTCCTAGATGACCCTGCACTACTGAACAAGGGGAAACAGAGACTCTTTTTTTTTTTTCCCTAGGAAATAGTTGGTAGCATTACCTGTATACCATAAATTCTCTCCCTGTGGCTGCGGCTCTGCTAGTGCTGGACCACCCACCCCACCTCATGCCTGAGATAGCTCCCCTGGATGTAGAGGCTGCTTGGGTGCTGGAGGTGAACAGGATGTACAGCCAGGCGCACCCTCCGCAGCTCTGCCAGGACATATGTGCTGATCAGTAGAGTTAAAAATGTGGGTATAGGCACAGCTGTGCCATAAACTATCATTGTTCTTGTTCTTTGAAGTGACCAGTCAATTGGTGTCTGTCGGGAAGGTGGTTTATTTATCCATGAAGGAAAAAATTCTCCCTATGTGAGCTACACTCACACCGCTGAGGCTCTGCAACCTTCAGTGCTGGGGCAGAGGATGTCTGAGTGTGGGCTAGCCTTAAAGTCTAGGCAAACTGGAGAAGGTAAAACTCCTCACTTACTTTAAAAAAGTCAGTATCAAGCTAGAAAGTCAGTAGCAAATTACTTGAAACAATGGGGTTTTTTCATCCATTAATGGAAATACGGTAAGATTTAGTTGAAGGTTTAGGTCACGGTGGCAAACTGTAGGGAGTATTGGGTGAGTATATCTGTATGGTGGGGTGTCCTTCCCCCTTGCAGCTATTTATATCTCTGAGTGAAAGTTAGGGTTAGGAATTTAATAAGACAGCCGTTTATTCTGTAGAGACTAACAGTCCTGGGGTTAGGATGTAAGAATCATTCTTCTGCTTTAAAAATGGTTCTTTAACAAATAGCAGTAGCTCATTGCAATTTTCAGTTGTACAAAATGACATATTTTCTATGTTACTATCAAAATATTCTGCATAACATTAATTTCTGTGCACTTATTAACATATGTACAGAACAGTGTTTCCCAATAGAAATCAGTATGCTCCTTGCTGATCCTCTTTGCCCTAGATTTACCAAAACCAAACCAGAAATTAATTGTGTTAATAGTATAAAATCTCAGGAGAGATAAAGGATTGAAGGTTTATTTCCCAGCAGCAAATGAATAAAGGAACTCCTTCAAGTTAGAGTCTAGCCGAGACGTGATTTTAACCAACCGTGGTGAATCCAGGCAAGCCAGGAATTTCACACATTTCCCGATGCATTATGTTGAGTACACAGAAGCAGAGGAATGTAAACAGACAGAAGGCACATGAAAGGCCCCAATCCATTCTCCATCTGACGGAAGTGCGAATTTCATAATTCTGTCATCAAGAGTCTTTTCATCATTTTCTCTCTCTCAAGTTCACGCCTCAGAGTCTCAGCGCTGTGTAATTAATGCACAAACAGCCAATTATGGGAACAACAATAAGTCTCAGATTTCAATTTAAAATAATTAACATTTTCAAAATACCAAAGGAGGGGAAAAAAAGGTCAGACTCAATTCAGTGAAAAAGCTGATAACTGATGGCTGATTCAAAAACAAGTATCGCTTGATATTTCTGAAGAGCAAACAGAGGCAAGAAGAAGGATATAAAAAGATCCACGTGGCAAAACAGTTTATAATTTCATCTAACCCCCATTAAAGGTTACTGATTTTAAAGGAAGCTGGACTAGGACTCTAAAAATGGAGCAGCTACAGCAAATGCCATCGTGAAAGACTACTGCTACAGCCTTCTGCTCCTCGGTGTGGTCTGATATTGAGGGATATCTGTATACAGCATATAGTGATATATACATGTATATAGTGATATGCTGAATTTACCACAGCCCTGCAAATATCAGGATGTGGGAATCAGAGCCTGAAGTCCTTGCTCTCACCAATTCGCTCCAGAGCCCAGAGGCTTTGTAACCCTGGGAATGCGTTGGGTAAGCGATTCCATTTCTGGAACTGTTTACCATGCTGTTCTGAAAGTTATGTATCTCACACTTGTAACAGAGTTTGAGATTTAAACTGCATTGCAGAAACCTTGCAGCCCATTCGTGGACAAGTAGGGGTAGAATCACCCACGTGTGCTTGGAACATCCTACAGAAGCTGAGTTCAGCATTACAGCTTCAGAATTACATTTTTACTGGAATGATAAATTTTTAGATGAGTTAGCAATGTTTAACAAATGTGCAGGTGCAATTAACCAACATCTGCAAAAAAATAATTAACAACCAAAAATGGGAATTGACTATGAATCCAAAAGTAAAAAAGACTCATTTATTATGATGTCAAAGAAATACTTTTCTCTTCATAAGCCTAGGATTATTTGTGCTCCAGAAATACTGAGGATATACACTGCTACATTTATATTCAGTAAATTATCAGCTTGGGAAGTTCAGCTTTGATTAAATTATAGAATAAGAAGTCAGCATGCAAAACCAGTAGGATGAAAGAACAGAAAACTGAAAAGAGTCTGCCTGTGGAAAGATGGTATAGCTTGTTGTTTCTCTGAGAAATTACAAGACCATTCTAGCTTGACATAACTAAAAGAGAAAAAAAAAAAAAAAAAAAGAGGAACAAGAAAGAAAACCAGTGCCTGTTTTTAATTTAGAAAAACAGATATTTCTCAACCTCAGCTTTCCCCCATGGACATCTAATTTTAAAAGACAAATTGTAGCAGCAATTATTAAAACAAAACCTTTGTGGTTCAGACAAAACGACTTGCCTGAGGAAAATCTGCACAACCCTTTCTCTCCAGGCCATTGGCCACAGAAATGGTACACTGCTGGCTGCAGCAGTTAATTAAGGTTGGTGCTTTTTTAATCTCAGAGCATGAGAGTATGAGCTACAGGTATTTCTTTACATAACCCACCATTCTGAAGTAGTCAAGCAATAATCTTTTGGTACAAGAGAAAATTACACGCTATGGTAATTACGACAGATAAAGGGAAATCAAGCTGATTCCTTTAATGCAGAGAGCATCATAGCAGTTCTGTGAAAGAGCTGCACAGTACCTGTCTGCCAGCGAAATGGGCTTATGCGACGTATAGACTGTCTGGACTGTTGGCGTCGGAACAGTCTCTGCCAGAGACCTCAGGACGGGTGATGGAGACACCAGAGTAATCTTAGGAGATGACTGCACCCCACAGCACTGCAATTTGCTGTCTGCAAATTCTGCCTACAAAAAAAAAGCATGTAAAAGAAGAGAAAGAAAAAAAAAAAGTCAATTAGCTTCCACCGGTCTTGCTATCCTTTGCTATCCAATTCACTGCCAAGGACTCAGTAACAGAAACTAAGAATGAGAACAAATGGGAGGCTGTGGCTATAACCTCTTCAGTGCAACCTCTGCAGATGCTGGACAGCCACGTCTTTTGCTGCCTGAGGCACAAGCCTGATTGCAACATGCACTAGGTGAGATAATACTCATGTGTCAGCATGTATGGGACTGGCAGCATTCAGGTAAAAAACATAATCAGTTTGGAGAATGACACTTATCATTATTGCATTTTCCCTAATAATGATGTGGAATATTGACAACATGAGATTTCTAGAATATTCTTCAGGAATCCTATACAATTCGCTGGTGAGTCCTCTAACTGTTCTGTGTTTCATTAACAGCTAGGAGTCTGGGCTTTTAGGAGTCCAGGTTTTGAAATCTCCATCCCTTTCCCTCAATTGCTAACTGGAACATACCTCAAGAGCAATATTTTTGCATTATCCAGTGACAGGCAATGTTAAAGCAGTATTGGAAGTGCAGATTTAAGACAAACAGCAAGCAACCATCTCCTGTCTTTCATGTAAGGCATATCAGTACAGCAATATTACAGCAAAGACTGGGCTGCCCTTACAACCAGAGGGGGAGGATTCCTAAAAATCAAACAGCACTGTCTTGTTTTTTGGCATGGGCTAATTGTCATGCCAAACCACAGCAGCTAGTGCCTGTGGTGCATGTCTGACCCTGACCTGGGAAGAACACAAAGCAACTGCAGTTGTCAGTGTGTCAGCATCATTAGAACATGCTCCTACTGGTATCAGCTGTGTTTCTTCCTCAACAACTTTTTCTTCTGAACCTAGTTCAGAGTCTAAGGCAGGGAAGAAGAAAAGTCACCATCATGTGGAAGCAGATATTTGAACAGCAAAATTGTTTTTTAAATTGTCATAATTATTTCTCAAATTCTGCAAGCCTCACAAAAGCGATGGGATTCACAAACATAGTTTAAACAGTGGGAAAACTATTTGAGCCCAGGAAAGCCTGGCTGTGTTCGGTTTGCTTGCTTATTGTCACTTTTTAAAATGTCTAAACACACCTTTTATGATCCAAAATAACCTCCAAAGCAAAAGGAATTCCATTAATTCCACAAAATTTGTAAAATGGAAAAATGTAAAATCAACTAAAGAAACTCTCTTGTGTGTTTATAATGGCTAATAGAACGTGTTCAAAATTCCCTGTCATTCAACTTTTAAAACTCAACCTTACAAACTGCAGGGGTATAAAATTTGGTGTTCCTCATACAAGATCCCTGTGCTCCCAGGACTGCCAGATGGCATGAGAAGAAGACATCACTCTGAAGCTGATGGAAATTCTCCCAGCCTGACTGAAATCAGCAGAGTGATGACAAACTACATTTGCTGAAGAATTGCCTTGAATCCCATGGTGTGTTTGCTCTGGATGGTTATTTTACAGTAGATATCCAAAGCATCTTTTTAGATATATGTTTGATTGCACAGTACACTTAAGCCAAATATTTAACCGGTCTAAACAGATATAATTTAATTCATTTAAATCTATGTGACTTACACCTGCCTGAGAGTATGGCCATCATGCCTGCCATTTTTCTATGGAAATCCCTGAAATTCAGAGGGTTCCTGGCTTGAAGCCTATATTTAAACATTCCAGGTAACCAAGTCATCTAATTTTTCATCTGATCAAATCAACACAAATGCATATAAACCGGCAAATTTGAAGCTGTACATGAAAGGCAAAGCCTTCATAATCCCTTTTCTTCTTAATAATAAACATTACAATGTTTTCTTCCAAGAAGAAAAGAAAAAGAAGGGAAGGGGAAGGAGAAGCAAGGAAAGGAAACAAGAAAACAAAAGAAAGAAAATAAAATAACAAACATTACCATCTGGGTCTGTGTGTGACTGGAGACCATTCAGAGTTAGATCTGCATGCAAGTCCTAGTTATCCTTCCCTTACAGATCCTGCCTGTGGTGTAGCTCTCTTCAAGCCCTCAGCAGTGCATCAGTATGATCTGAAATGCTGCTGTGGAGAGACACCTCCCTTTGGGCTGGGACAGAGGGCCATGAAACATAGGACCAAATCCCATCTAACCCTCCTAATAGCTTTCCCATCTCTGCTGCTTGTAGAGGTAGCTGCTTGTTTGCCACAGATATTTGTTCATAACTCACTAAAAGGAATGTATGGGATCATGTGATGGATCATACATCATTAGGTTTTTATTGCAGTGGTATTTTCAATATTTGTGATCTGGATTTTGCCCTCCCCCCCGCCCAGGAAAATGGAAATATATGGGGAGAAGATAGGATTTTAGAAAGATCAGTTTGAATTCTGCTTTGCTCCTTTTGTCCTGACAGGACATAACAAAAATTCAAAATTTGAATTTGCCATGAAATAGCCATTTTCTGTAATATGGAAATTTCTGTGGGTAATTATATCAGTATACCTTCTCTTTGTATTTTAGAGTTCTGACCCCCCAGTTATGAAAATGTATGTTATGTAGCCCTCCTAAATTTTGCTTTTATCTTAACTGTCAGAGACAGAAAAATAATGCCTGACAATCAACAATAATTAGTGGAAAAGCTGTTTTGGGGGCCCATCATTTTGCTTAGATAAAGGAGTACTGTGAAAGACACAAGAACTGTAACTTTGGGTTAGCTTTTATCACAATTGTACTGTCTGGACTTGGCTGATGTAATGAAACATTGCTGTGACATTCCTGTGTACTTTCAAATGCATTTAATTAGAGCTCAGCTGTGCACTCACACAGCTTGGGGAGGCTAACTAACTCTGGATTTAAAATACATATTTGAGGAATACATTTACATAAAAGCCCATGATCAGGTTTATTGTGAAAGAAAGCCTCTTTCTTTAAATCATTAAATACAGAGAGAAACTTATGACCCAACAGTGAATGATGTTACTTATCTTGGATTTTATGCCAGATATAGATTGCTGCAACCAGTAAAATTTAAGGTCAAAGTCTGAAATGCTTAATTTTGCAAATGTAACTTAAAAATTGTAAGTCATTTTACATGGGGTTTATAAGCAGAGTGTTTCTTAAAGAGAAGTTAATTTTGTTACACTTTTATCATACTTATTACATAATGCCTCTACCACTAAAGCAGGATTTTGATCATACTTACTTTTGAAATTGTCAGATAATTGTTTTCTGTTTGTATGTAGTTTACCTCATCAAAATCCCTAAGTCACATCTTCTGTGAAAATTTAACAAGAATATAGTTCAATATTGGATTTAAGTTCAGGTAAGCATGACAGTTTATTCAAGGATACCATTGTAGTCATTCACTGACTAACTATAATTCTTTAAAATTCAGATGTAAATTCAGTGAAGATCAGGGCCCTCTTTGTGATGGCACAGCAGGTGGTTTCAGGCAGGAGGCCATGCAATTGCTAGACAGAGGACTAAGTCTTCTCATTCCCTTACTGCTCTCTGTAAAGACATTATGGAGCTTCACAAGTGTCCTCTACAGTCCTGAACTGAACAACATTTTGGAACCAACTTCATCAGTGGTGAGCCTTGACCTTTAGCTTAGTCCTCTGTCTATTAAGCAGCAATGTCTGAATGCAGGCAATATTTTTTATACTGGGAATATTTAACTGCTTTGTACTTTAATTTCTACTTGGAATTTATCTTTTTTTATTTTTTCGAGGACTGTTTAGTGCATAGATTTCTGACACCTAAAAAGTCAGTTGGAATTGTGTTAAAACACAGTTTTTAGTTGCATGTTCTACTTACAGAAAACTGTGGTACTGTTGTAAAGGGATCGAAAAAGGGATTAGATGTATCAGCAGGGAATGTCTTTATCTTTAAAAAAGATAAAGAAAAAGATGTTACTTTCAGAGCATAAAAATGCAAAAGAAAAAAAAAAGCAGCAAAGCATTGCAACTACAGTGACATATCCAACAAATCAGAGCAGTTCGGCAGTGCTTGGACCAGACCCAAAAAAGACCCCTTCAAAAATGCATACAGAAACCTGATGATGAATAGTCAAAGCATAAATATGAGAACTTGATAAATTAATTTTACCATGTAATTAAATCTGTTGAACAAATACAGAGCTGGTTGCATACAATATATCTTCCAATTCTGTCACCAGAATTATTATTCCTTCCTTCAGCCAGAACCACATTTTAAGATATGCAGTATGAAGTGCAGGAGCAAATTTTGCTGTGCAGGAACTTTGTCTAAACAACCTGTGCTTTAAATATTTTAGACTTACAAATTTTCACTTACACGTTTGCTGCCAAAGACAAACTATCAGGCAAGGTGGGATCAAAACAAAATCATATATTTAAAACAATGGGGACAACCATTTGTTTCAGGCAGCTATGAGGCCCTGTGTGGAGAGGAGGGCTGTGGATAAAGGATGACCCTTGGAGGTTTTTTGAAAAGTGCATGGAGACAAAGAGAGGAGAGATCAACACATCCATCTGCTGAGAGGGCTCAGTCCATGAGGATATAGTCACCAGTGAGACCAGACCCTGCTGGAAGTCACTTCCGCCCTCAAAGGAGTTTTAGACATTAGCTGAAATTAAACATTTATTAAAAGCAGCAATAATCTATGTCCCACTTCATTTTTTAGAATGCAGACATTATTCATTCATTCAGAGAGGACAAAATAGGAAATAAACACATGCGTTTTGAACAGCACTTCATGCTTTCCCTTTGGAAAATCACATTTTTCACTGTAAAGGTGTGTTTTTCACTTTATCACAGAAACTGCTGTGCATTGGTTTGTTATGCATATCTTCAATCATAATTTACTAACTACAGCTACACAACTGTTGTTTAATAATGAAGAGAGGCTACCCTGAGGGCCCTGAGTCCCTGTAGGCCAAAGAAAAACCTGGAATTATGACATCAAATATAATTAAGTAAATGTACAGTGTTTATTTTGCAAATAAAATAACAGTAACATATTGGCTTATAAGAGTACCAAGGGAAATTACAGCTATCTGTGGGCTTACTTCTGCAAATGTGGAATTAAGCTTAGCATTAGTTGTCAGGCTTCTTACACATGAGGAGTAGGGATAGCAAAGATACAGTCAAGCATGTAAATAACTTTCTAACAGAATAAAGGTATCTGCAAATCAATTACACAAGCATAAATGAACTAACAACTCTGCAAAGGAGAAATTATTTCAAATCACCATTTTCTATGCAAACTTATTAAAGGAAATTTCACGGTCCTTTTACAGTCCTATTTTCATGTCTGTTAGCAAAGTGTATGTATGTCTGCTTTATTGCTGATTGAACCTTACTCATTGGACTGACACAATAGCTCCTCATAAGTTTGTTAGGCTACATTATACCCAGAACCAAATCTGGACAGCTGTAGCACGTCTCACTCTTTTGAGAGACGGCCCATACCCATGAGCCCAGGCTGACATTCTCAGGTTATGAAGGGTTTACAATATGATGTTACAGTACAAAGTACAAGTGTACTCAGTTACAAATAAAACCTTTGAGCCAAAGACAAACAGGGATGCGAAGCTGGCTGCCTGTGTGCAGTATGAGTTTGATATCCCACTGATAAAATCTCTCCAATGTTGCTGGTTAGTCTCACTAAAGAAATGAGTTACTGAATGCAGGAATGAAAAATTATGCAGAATACTTGAGAGTCCACTGAGATTTGGGAGCAGAGGCACATAACAGCCTGATCACATGCTGTAAACCACAGCCATGCTGAATACCCTCTTGCAAGACCAGCACTTCAATTTGCGGATGCAGCCTATGCATCAAAACAGGGAAAGAAGTGGTTAATCTGGGTCAGTTATCAGTGTGAGTCCCTCTCTTGGGGAGCTGTGCTTTTTTAATTAGGACAATGTCAACAAATGAAAGACTCTCTGGATTCTAAACCCCTCAATTTCTGGCATTTTAAACAAAGTGGAAAGAGAAATTAGGGAAGAGAGGGGGAAAACCCCATACCTGTGGTTAATTTAGGACGGTCAAACAGAAACCATCCTTCTTAGCATTTGGGATTTACTCTTTCTTCCCCTCATATTTTTTTGCCTCTGAGAACAGGCCACTGTTACTCATAAGGCACAACAGTTTATTGGTTTGGCTCGGGCCTTGATAAGATTGTTGCTGCCAGCTTCCACAGGCAAGGCAGAGAGACAACACTGTCATTGCCTCTTCAACATTGGTAAGAAGCTCTTAACTATTAATGGTTTGGCTCTTCTGAGTAGGAGTAGGAACTTGGTACAACATCCTCCTCCATACAAAAGCAGAAAAAAATCCTAGATATTCAAGAATATTGTTCAGACAGAGGATATGCAGGATGGGGAGACAGCAGTGTGGAAAGCTTAACTTAAAAATATTGGTTTACATGAAATTTTATTTGGAAATTTGAAAGGTCTTTTCAGTCAGGAAAATACTTTGCCTACTTTGACCTAACCATCGTGCATGTTCACCATGGCCAGCACCTGGAAGGGAGAAGAAAACCCTGTGATTCCCACCCCAGCACACAGGGAAAGCAGCATCATGGGTGAGTCTATTCCTTATCCTTGCACAGAAGTTGAGTTTATTGCATGAAGTCAAAAATCTCAGAGTAGCTCAGACAGCAAAACAACTACCTGACCAGACCCTAAATGTTATGTCTTCCCCACACAGCCTCTCCCTGCTGCAGGAGGAAGACATGCCATACCTTTAAACATCTTCTAACTCACATGGCAGAAGCAGACCCTTAAATTTTCCAGGGTGCTTTCTTTTTCCTGCTGGTGCAGCATCAGTTGAAAGATGCCACCTGGGAACTGAGAAAGGAAGAAGGGCAGAGCCAACTCTACCACCTACTTCAAAGCTGCAGTTCCTCCAGCCTCTGGAGACCTTCAGCAGCTTCCAGGCTGGGATGGCACACACAAAGGGAAAAGGAAGAGGGAAGAGGAGGTGGACAGTTCCATGGGCAGATCAGTCTCATGAAGCTGAACTCCAGC
>VZTN01010879.1:185900-290805 GCA_013400515.1 Erpornis zantholeuca | reverse complement strand
ACTGGAGGCATTTGTAACATTATGGTGAAAAAGTGTGATCTCAGTGGGTTTGCACTGTCAGTCTGTATACTGACCACATGGAAGGCAGACTTTAGGCCAAACACTTTGCTGGATTCCCGTGCATTGCAGCAAGAAGAGGCAGAGCTGCTAACACCTGAAGTGGCGTCATAAATAAGGCCCTCAGGATACACATATAGCCAGAGAAGTATTCTGTCGTGCTTTATTGCAAAGTACACCATGTAAGTTGAACACCATCATATCTATACAGCACAGAGATTTGTTTCTACTCATCAAATTAGAAAAGGACATCAGCTGAAAGGTCTAGAGGACATTGCACTAGCATTTCCCAGTCCTGACACGTGATATGACTTTAAAAATACTGGTTAACCATTAGGCCTGGTTTCCAAAGCCAGTGTGAAGATTCTAGACTCTGCAATTTTTCAGTAGAGCTCCTTGTCCGCTGTCATAGCATTTCAATGGTTGAAATGAATAATGAGGCAGAAAACATAAACCCAAAGAGTTTCTGGTATTTTTCACCATGCAATACCTACATGGACAAATCCCTTTGAGTGGGAGCAGTTCCAGGCTTAAATGATCAAACACTGGGATTATGTCAACCTCAGTTCATGTCCTTCTCCTGCAGCAACACAACCGGCATGACAGGTAGGCATAATCACTGCCAGGATGCACAGGGCAAAAATCAGACCTAAACAGTGCAGTTCAGCAAGCTTGCAACAGGACAGAAACATAAATCAGCAATGCTATAGACTAATTAGTCTTGGAAAAGCCTGTGAGATGAACCATATGCCCTGATGAACCATACTTGGTGCAAATCCCACACGTGTTGCATCACAGGCCACCTTCTTTTCATGGGATGAGGGATTTTTTCTAGTTTTTGAATTGATATCCAGGTGTCAGTGTCAGCAGACAGATTTTGTTTACAGACATTAAAGAGGGCACTTCTGCAGAAATGTGCTATTGAAAACACCCTGAGGCACCACATACAAAGTTTCTGAAGAGGATGGGTTTCTGCACAAGCCACTAAGCCAGGGAGGAAGAAACTGAACTACATGTTCAGAACCTCCTTGCCTACTGCAACTCTCCCTGAGGAGATAACACTGGAAAATCTCTCTCATAGTTCCATCTGGTCTTTGAGTCTCCCTTGCTCATCTTGAAAAAAGCTAGTGGAGACTGGAGTTCAAGAATATTCACTGACTCCTAAGAACCAACACAAGTGAATCCAAGTCTTTGACTCATCTGATTTGGTGTGAGTTTCCACAGGACCACTGTACTTCAGTACAGAGTCCCCCTCCCCACAGGTACTGCTCAATTCCTTCTGGTAAGCTGAAAAACCTCCACTTTGAAAGCTCCATATTCATCCCACAGTATCTTTAATGAGTCAAGTTCTCTTGGGAGCCCCTCAAATGGTGAACTTGCCATTCTTCTGCTCACTGATGAACACCAGCCCTTCTCTCAACCTTGCTGCAGGCCGAGTCCACCTGTCCTGGAAGATGACCTGGCAGCACCTACTGCTTTCTTGATGTCTCACCAGCTGCTTGTACTTTCCTCTCCATCAGGTATTTCCCTCTCTCTTAGAGGGACTTAGTGCAATCCTTCCTAACACAGAGGTGTTGTCTGGAGGTGGCCACATGGCTCCTTTACTGTGCTCCAGTGACTTCTGTCTCTCAAACAGATGTCAAGGAAGTTTGTGAGAGTAGAAGATGTAGAAGGTTCAGCCTCTGCTAAAGCTTGCCTTTGCTGCAGTTATAGCATTTCACAGGTACTTTATGCATAGTAGTTTGTGGCTGCAGTATGAACTATACTCTATTTGCAAGCAGGCCTACCTAAGTCACAGTAGTTAAGATGCCCTGGATATAATCCCGAATCTTGATGTCAACTTCTGTAACAATTTGTAAGGGCAGCCCTACAAATTTTGTTGGTGATAATATCTTTGTTATACTACCTTTAAGGATCAAGTATCTAGATTTTCACTCTGAGGACTGTAATTATGGGTTGCTAGCAAAAGGATTTCCAAGGTATTGGGAGAGCATGAGGGACGACAGTAATGGTATTATTAAATCAGTCCAGCATCTTATAGCACATTGGAAGAAAATGCATGTCCTGGATCATTTTTACAACATAACTTTGCCTTGTGAATATTTTGAGAAGACATTCTTCAAAAGAATACAGAAGAAGAACAATTCAGATGTGAGAAAAAAGAGACAGCATCCATGCTCTCACAGTCTTCAGGATTTTCATCACTCTTTCGCTGTTGCCATGAAGGCGAGCAAGCAGAACATGACCACAGAATGGGCTGTCAGCCCAGTCACCATCCCCTGAGGAAAACGTGGCAAGGCAAAATGATGTCACAGTCTTGGTGTGTTGGCAAAAATGCAGGCTAAAGATTGCAGCATTTGCTTGGTCTTTGTTTAAAACACAGAAATGAAGCAAACAGAAAGCAGAAGGTACCCTCTGGATGTGGTTGCTCTCCAGGAGTTGCTGCATTAGTTGCATTGCTGGGACAGCTAATGCAATGTTCCATTTTTTGTCCCTTGGCCTTTACCAATTAAATCAACGGTGATCCAGGGGCAGGTGCCTACACCATGTGCACAGCCAACAAAATCAAGTGACATCTCTGCAGATGGAGGCTGTTTTCATAGAAGAAAGTCACTAAAGGTGGATAACATGAAGAAGAGGAAATGAGTGTCATGATTCCTGCCAGCTGAGAGTGCCCCAGGTAGGCTGTATACTTCCCGATTTCACTGCCAGCAAGCAGACTGTACAAGCATTTTGTACCAGATGGAAAAACTCACCCCTCACCACACCTGACTATTTCTAGGTATAAACACTGATGGCTCATCACCCAATAACTGTTAGTTCACCATGACTTATTAACACAGAGACTTTGAACCCAGGAACATTCCCACAAAGGCTGATTAATAACCACGTAACACACCTGCCCTTTTTAGAACTCTCAGGATCACATTCCTCCCCTGAAAAGTTTTAATAGATTGGCACAAACAGTGTACTGCTTGACCTTAGTCCAACACAAACAAATAATTTGTCTCTCTACTGTAACCAACCTCTACCTGTGTAAGAGCAGAAGCTGGCTCAAAGTCCTTACGTGTCCAGAAACTCAAACCATCAGTCTCCTTGAATGTCAGGATAGTAAGAAATACTTTGCACTAATTTTCTGTCCTATTTTTCTAGGCTATTGAGCTCTGATGAAATCCCCAGGAGTTTATACAGTTCATTATTATAAAGGAAAAGAATAGCACAGGTAGATTAAAGTCAGTGAAGCTGCAGAAAAAGTGTTAAAATTACAAACTGGTGCACTATTTATATATCTATACAGAAGGACACTTGAGTGTATTTTCAACTTCAGCATGTGACCAGTCCCAGGGACTACTGCAGCCTTAATCTATGCACGTGCCTACAAATTTTGGCGACCTCTCATGAATTATGATCTCAAGTACACATAAGAGTGTTGACTGCTGTGCTATGCTGCAGTTGTCTCACTACTCTAAAAATCCACTCTGAACTAAGCTTCTATAAGACAATAATAATTTCCTATCATAATATGTCATCTTTTCCAACATGCTTTAAGGAAGCAGAGCATTGCTTCTTTAAATGTAGTGGATACAAAACTATTTGACCAATGGACCAGCATTAATAAGACTGACTGGAGCAGAAGCTGGAAGTCTATAAGGAGTAAGGTTTTGCTTGGTTTAAGATTCATGCAGGAACAAATTCAATCCCATATCTAGTAAATCCTTTGTGATAAATTTTATAAATAAAAATCTATTTATTCAGAACCTCACACCCTGGCTATGAATCATTCATATTGCCAGCCATTAAGCATTAGATAAACACAAAGATTCAGTCTTGACTGCAAGTAAAATCTAGTTGTGTTCAAACACAAGAGCTCATTAGGCATATATATTTACAGATTGAAAGACCTGAATTGTAATACTTTGCCAATTCAGTGCCATGAAACATATCAGATGCCTCTGAGTCTGTGGGATGTTACCTGAAAAGCCAGTCTCCCAGTCTGAGACACTGCACTCAGGCATGTCCCATGGCTAAAGAGATTATTTCCAGCCAAGGGATAATCCAAATCAGTTAGGGCTATTAGCACATTACTCACTCTTGCCCATCCTTAATTACAAAATAAACATCTCCTTTGGACCAAGAGCACGAGTACAGAACTCTTCTGCTTGGCCCAGGGATGACAGCAGTTTCAACACCAGAAGTCTGTTCTATCATCTGAGCAGAGCTCTGCTTCCTCATAATTTGTTTATTGAGCAAAAGATTCAGAGGACCCATTATTAAAGATATCTCTGTGAAGGCAATTGAAAATTATAATGTCACAGGGAACAGGAAAAGTAAAAGGGAAATGGGAGAGAGGCCAAACAATGACAGTCCTCTGCTCAGAGGTCTGCTTGTGGTACCACTTCAAGGGAAGAAATACACTGTGAATAAAATGTCCCAGGCAGATCCCTGTCCCCAGTCACCAACTTCCTGTCCATCCCAACAGGAGCTCACAGGCAAGCCAAACTGGGAGCTGGAGATTAGCTGTGAGGCATGTTTCCAACACCACTGCCTCAAAGACCCCTTCCCAGCAACGTGTAGTGATGGAGCAAGCCAAAACACTGTTGTTTGGCAACCTCTGCTGATATCATGGTCCCTGGGAAGATTACAGTAACTCTTTCAATTCAGAAAAACCCTGAAGTCTTCTAAAATATAAGAGGAGCAAAAACTTCCAGCCAACTTCCTAACTGGGGAACATAGAGGGGGCATAGAGCCTTTACTTTTAAATTTTTTTCCAAGAGCCCTGGGATAGCTGCAGGCTAATACCCAGGATACTCTATTTTCTTGGGGGAGGGTAAGAGCAGAGTGTTGCTCTGACTTGTTCTTGGGTTTTGGGTTTTGGTTTGGTTTTGGGGTTTCTTTTGCAATCCTATGCCTGCTGCTTTTTGAGTGTGCTCTCTATGAGCTTGGGAACTAACTGCTCTTGGTGCAGGAATATGGCCAACTTCAGCCCCACTACAGATGTAAAGAAAAGCCTTTATCCACACTGCCTTGCCACCCCTGCTCCTGGTGAGGAAGAAAAGAGAAAGCACAATTTTTTCAAACCTTTCTCCAAATCAGTAGCAGCAAGACAAGAGAGATCTGGAGACCAAAATTGCTTTAGAGGCACACAAATATGCGCTGTCCTGACCACAGATATTTTAAAGAGAAAAAGCTCTGTCTGAAGTCTGGGCAGCTCAGGCACTGATGCAAACACATGGATTTTATCTGGATGTGAACACTTGAGCTTCGGATGCAGCATGAAATAAGTGCCAAATCGTGCACAAATTCAGGTGGTCAGAAGCGCACTGTGCTTGGCACATGACTTCCCATCTCCAGCACTGCCAACAGGGCTCTCAGCAGAGCATGTGCACATGGCTTGGTGTGTATGCCAGATAGCAGGGACAGCTCCTTCATCAAAATCCATCCTGGCAATATCTGGCACTTTGCCAGAAGAGGCCAGGTGACATTCCACAGCACTGGAGCACTTGCAAGATTCTAGTCAATCTTTTGGCAAAGGACCAATAAATGACATTAACTTGCTAAATGAGTTTTATAGAGCTGTGTCTCCTAGAGAGTAGGGGCATTTTGTCTTGGTTTGCTGAAAATGAGGAATGCCATACCATAAAGCAAGCCATAAATCCACAGCTCTTCCACAGTGATGGTTTTGTGGACAAGTTCCAAGGAATAATTCAGAGAAGTATGCAAGAACTGCTTTCTATTCATCAGGCTTAAAATGGTTGTATAGAATATCTACCTCTGAAGAATTTTTCTTCCTCAGCTCAAAACAGTTTAACATTTTGTTTTTCAAAGGATGATGTTAGGGATAATGGACAGAAGGGAACCCTTCCTACTGAGTTCATTGGTTTGCTAATATATGATATACATGATATATACATGACAGCTAATAAGCTAGAATTAGGGAACTCCTGTTTTCTTTCTTCCACAATTGAATTACAATTTTCTTTTATGATATAAAATGCTTGGGACAAGGCACAGAACTGTGGAATTACCATAGATGTGCTGAGGTTTATCCAAACTTTGATTTTATCAGTTTGACTTACTGGTTATTCTACTATTGCCTTGTACTAGGCTCTGTCATAGCAAAAGATTTGTCTGGATGTAAATCTCACAAGTCAATGAATGTGTTTCTGTTTCATTTTTGCTTGCTAGTAGATGGAATACAGTAAATTAAATTATAAATTATGCTTTTGTAGAGAATTTACCCACTGTTGAGAGTAACAGCAAAAAGCAGAGGGTAGGCCAGAAGACAAAATCTCTGGTCACTTAGGTACCACTTGTGGTTCATCAAAAAGAGCTGCTACTGCTTAGTAGCATCAGAAAATGCCTATTTATTCAAACAGAATGTGTTACAGAAGAAAGGGTGCTGATTCAATTTTCTCTATACTTAACTAAAAACATCTTAGAAGGTTTCAATCAGCACTTTGTCAGAGCAGTTTTTAGTGCATAATTCAGAAATGATATTTTGGTTGGATATATGAGTTCATTGAAATTAATAACCAAACATTACTTGAAAATGAACGACTATTAATTTCAAATTGGCCTGATCTTTCTATCTACCCTTTTTACTACTCTCTGACATTTGGTTCAGGATATTTTCAAAAATGCAGACTTTTCAAAGGAAGATGCCAATAACCAGATTTTACTTTAATCAAAGAAGAAAAAAAATATATTTCATATCAGTTCTGATTATTTAATTCCATGGCAAATAAAAAGAAAGTTTATTTTATTTTTTTGCTGGTTTTACAAGTTGAGTCATCCAGCCAGTCAAAAAACAGCTCAGAAAGCAGATGTTCCCCTTTTCTGCTGAAGCTTGGAGACATTCAATCGAAATTCCACAGAACAGCCAAGCTGTTAGTATCACACTTGCTATCACACTGGAAAAATGTGAATTAGAATTACACATATATCAATTCATTAGATGGCTGGAAGAAAACAAACACACAATAGTTACTCACTGGAGTCTAAATGCAATTGTCACTAATCACAGTGAGGAAGAGAGATTAGGAACTTCACAGCTGCTGAGACAAAAGGAATAATGTACTTCTAAGGCCAAAAGAAAGGTGATCAACATGCCCTTATCAAGTCTTTGTGACAAAATAGCTTCATCACTATACTTGTCTCATTGAGAGCAAATGTAAAAAGATATACCTGATTTCAGTCTTTGCACAGAAGCTGAGCATTTTCTGTCACACCAATCACTGTAGAGTGGAAGAGGAGACTCAACCAGTAAAAAAAGCTGATGCTTTATGCTCTGTGTCTGAAAAGCCCTGTCTATCTATTGCCCACTTTTAGTCTTCATAGGCAGATGTTACACCTGCTTTCTGCTGCTCAGAACATGAAACACATTTGCTTGAAAAGTAAAGCAATAATCTGAAATAAAAAAGACACTGAACAAATGTATGATTGAATGTATCAGACCTGATTTGCAACAATACACAGGTTATAAAAGATTTACTAAAGATTTGCCTCTTGCGCTTGCTGTAGGAGGTAGATGTCAGCTGGTTTAAAATCTGTTTGCTTGCATTTACTTGATTCCTTTCACTTACTCTGATGTTGATTTCAAGCAAAAGAGAAAGCTTCTAATGTCATGGAATGATCACTTTTTTTTTTAATGAGGAGACAGGAGAAAGGGATTTCAGGTAGTTTTCCTCTTCTTTCTCCTTATTTTTTTTAAGCTTCAATAATATATCAAGTTTTCTGACCTTCCTAAACACTGCTGAAGTGGTGGCAATCTATATCACTTCAGAGGCACCGAGGAAAGCTCCGGACTAAAAATGGTTAGTGCACTAATTGCATAAAAGGAGAAGCACACAGACAGTCTTGCAGTGCCTTGTCTGTGGTGTTTGGCAGATGCTCTTCATCATCATGGAGACTCCCTGGGACCTTGCCTGTCAGTTGGTCTCAAGTCACCAGTACTGCAGTCAAGCACATCCTATACCCTCTCCCATTAACTAATAAAACTTTAAAGTACTTTCAACAACCACAGTACTTCCTTTTGGAGTAGTTCTCCAGAAACTGCACTGCTTGCAAATGTACTTTCTCACTCCTACAGCCCTCAGGAGAGCCATCTGTGAAACTACAGGGTTTCATGGGTGATTTGACCTAAAGCTAACTAATTTTGTTTGTAGGGCTACCGTTCAGCCACAGCCCCACTAAGGAAGCTGGGACAGACTAAACCATCCAGCACCCTTCTACAGAAAGAGCTCCACATGCAGCTGTGATACCACTGCTTCAGTCCTCCAGCTTCATAGGCAAGTCTGGAAATGGTCACTGAACCCTGCACTGTACTGGCACAGCAAACATCCCACTGCTGTGCAACAATCTCACAGACTACAGTGTGTTACAGAGCATTTTTCTGATCCTGTCTTTCTGCAGGCACACAGGTGGTAGAAGATCCTCCAGTCAGTCTACTGGTGTAAATATCTTCTCAAATGAGATCCCATCTGCTCAGGCCTGCTATGGAGTCCAGCCAGTCTTAAGTTCCAGGACCAGCTCTGCTTGCACGATCTGGCAGAAACCAGATTTACCGATCGGCATTTTCACATTTTATAACTTCTACAAATGAGAAGCAGGCAATTGGAATGCCAGAGGATGGTTAGGATAGCATCTTAAAAAGCACAAAAGGTGACAAAAAGTAATTGTATGTGTCAGAATTTATCACCTTTCCATGGAAAACCTTATGCCCTCTTGATCCAAACTACCTTCTGACATTGCACCTTATCTTCATCTCGAGTTTTATAAAATGTTAGCCAGTGGACCATTGATTATTTAAAAGCAATGAATTAGATGAGACATGTCTGAACTTTTTCCGTTTCACACCTTCCCCTATTTTTGGAAGCTTTTCTTGCTCATACACACATCATATCCAATTTATCACGGGGTGCACAGGTACAAAGTCAGCACTGGATTTCACTTTGTGGATCTTTTTATTTTTTGGAGAATTCACTTTCAATTAGTTAAAGAAATAGAGAAGTGTTGAATGATCTGTCATATACCTACAGAGGGCACCAACTTGCTCTGCTCAGCATACAGATAATGGGGAAAAATATATTGAGCCAATGAATTTGAATCACTTAGAGGAAAAATAACAAGTAAATGTCAAAGCTTACAGTTAATCTTTTAGCATTCTCCCATTCTGTTTCTTCACTGGCTACTTCTAAAACAGATGAATGGGAGCAATTCCCTAAAATAGCAGCAAAGTAGCAGTCGAAGAGTTTTAGGCATTTTAGTGAATTTTAAACTAAGATTCAAGGGGCTGTCTCTGAGCCTGACACTCAGTTATCTTGCATGTCAGTAATTCAACAGACTACTTATGAAACTGGCATCCACCAATAAAAGCCCTGTACTTTGCAGAGCTACGTATTAGTCACAAGTCCTATTTATAATGCCTTATGTATTCACCCATTAATCTGGTTGCCCAAAGACTGTGATTGTTTCAAAATACTCGAAGCCCCATCCCTAGCTACCGACATGCTTTATATAACCTAAATGATGCTCGGGTAACCCGAGTTTGCTTGATGCAAGCTGTGTGCTCCCCGGAGCCTCGTGCTGCATGGGCCCCCAAGCACTTTCTGCAAATCCCCAGTCAAATGTCTCGTGCCCACTTTGACCGAGCCTTACAGTGCACCCCTTTACAATGTGTTCTCATCCAGCCGAGGCCCTTTCCTTGCAGCAGAAAAGCATGGTCCTTTGCAATTTAGAGTGAATTTAGAGTATTCCTTGAGTTCACATGGAACTAGATTTATTGCCTGTTGCTGTGAGTTTTTTGTATTGGAGTTGTTTGCTTCAGCAATTGCTATTCTTTGCTTTTTCTGAGTTTAATATGGAGTTAAAAGGCATGAACTTGAAACTGGGAATAAATGTGCATTTGACATCCTGCTTGCTGCTTTTACTTCTTATTCCTATGTGTAACAGACAAACTGCTTCTTTTTGCAATATCTTTTGCTCATAATTGGCCATTGCATGTAAGTTTGAGTGTGCGAACACTGTTAATTGAGAAGCTGGCTTGGAAAAGAACATTTTTTTAATATGCGCCTTTGAATCCATTGCATAGTTATTGCATCCAATTCATCTTATACTAAGAAATCTTTTTGTTGTTATTGTTGTTGATATGAAGATGTAAAAGTAGAAGACTTCTAATTTTGAACTATATGACCCAGGCTTCATGAGTCCTACTTTTTCTTCAGTATTTAGTTCACCATAAGCAAAGCATTTATAAATTTGTCTCTGACTGAGCTGTTTTAAAGACCTTGGGGGCATGCAGAGATACTTGATCTATACTTTGAGCCAGTTAGATAGTAGATACATGCTAATGTTCTTATCAAATATCAGTCTTGAATTACATTACAGTCACTTTTGTTTAGAAGTCAATGCCAAAAGGACTGGTTATGGGTGTATTAGAGTTTGATATGTTTGCCTGTCTTCCACTGAAAAATTGCTTTGCACAGAAAGTGAAAAGTTCTTCAAAATTAAGGCAAGAAGTACTGAACTCATTTCCCACTCTGTTATTTGGCTTATTGCAACCTTGCAAAATTGTCATAAAAATTTAGCAACTAAAAACCAAATCAACTCTTCTTTATTAATATAACAAACATTAAAGGGGAGTGGAATCAAAAGATACTACTTATTTTGCATCTTGCTTGCTATCTACCATCTACTGAGAGTTTGCAAGCATATTTTATCACCTCCATCAAGATACAAAAACTTCTCCCAGTTTCCCCCTGAGCTGAGTCACTTTTGGCCTGGTTACTTTCACTTTATTTCCAAAACAGTAGATGCTAATGCATCAAATTCTGTACTGTTTCAGACTCGGTGAGATCACTTTGAATGAACAGGATTGCATAGTAATGCTATCACTAAAGTAGAAATACTTGTTTCCAACTCATCCTAAATAAAAATATCTTGTATTACATTGAAAGCATTTGTTTTTCATTTTTAAACTATCATACTGGTAATTTACACATTTTAAATGTTATATCTCAAGCTTTAAATAGGCAAAAAAATTTCTACTTTCTCTTTTCTGCCAATAGATGGCAGATGAAGCTATAGAAAATTATTCACTTGATACAGCATAAGATAACCTTTAGTTTGAAAACACATAGCCAGCTGTAAATTACTGCTCATTGATATCTCTTTAGATGTGATCATGACATAGTCCTAACCCATCCACCTTGCATTGCAAACCTTAGTCTAAGTTTAGGAATAGCTCCATGTAGTACATACAACTCTTCATTCTTATTCCTTTTGTCCTACTCCATTAGGTCAATCTGAAGTTTGTGCACAGAGGCTTTCTCTCTTGTTTGAGGAGGTATTCTCGGAGCAGTGTAGCAGCTGTTACATTTATTCAGGGTCTTAAGGCTGAGCTTTCTGTAGCTAAAAAAGAAAGCTCTGCATTCATACACATGTCAGAAATCACACTGATTATAAGCTGCAACAGAGTATCTTAAAGCTCAGGCTTTGATTTCCAGTTCCATAAAAGCTAGAAAGACAAGGAGGGAGTGCAGGACGAGAGAGAGGCTGGTAGCAGAAAGAACCTACTACACTGACTAAACTTATTCTAATATACCTCATTAATGATGAAGTTATAACCCTAATGTGATAATATAATTCTTCATATATAATGCTGCATTTTTTAAAATCCATTTGCTTTTTCTGAAACACAAGACCAGGAGGGATTGAATCTTGTTTACACATAAGTTAAAAGCATATGGTGCTAAAAGTCACAATAGAGTGGTAAAAAATATAAAGATTTTCTTCTGCTCATGTTATAATGATTTTAAGGACAACAAGCAATATGTTGTAGTCAATTAATTGTAAGAGATGTTGTAGTCAATTAATTGTAAGATTAATTGAAAAATGAATAGAAGTGTGCATAAACCGCAGGGTTTGAGGACTCCAGAGCACAAAAGGATACCTTTCCCTCTAGGCAATCTGCATTAGTAAATGTACATTATTTCTCTCGCAAAATTATTTCCTGAGATCAGTCTGCCTAATAATTGCCCTGCTGTTACTGGCAGTTTAAGTATTGATGACTAAGTGACCATTAGAGCTCAGCTGGTTCTTGTATATATCACAATAGCTCCTTCAGGCTGATCGAGTAGACAAATTTGATTGCTCTCATCCCTGCATGGCAGCCTTGATGATTTCTATTAATTTATTCCATTCAGTAATCCTTACATTTTTGTAAGTTAATTTGGTTTTCTGAGCTCCACTTTTAAGTGTAATTCTCAGCATGTATTCCACTGTATTTGGTATCTTCCACTGTTTTGCTGGCAACAGCAGCAAAATATGGATAAAACCCAAGGTCATCAGGAAGCATCATTGGTTAGACACTGAACAACGAAGATCATGCAGCTCAGTCAGTGACTATTAATCACTCTCTACCAGTAACGGTACAGAAAAGAAGGGAGGATATCTAAAGCTGCTTCAAATTAACAGCTCTCCAGTGAACTGGAGAAATTTGGCAGCATATATCATGACCAAAATAAATTACAAAACCTAATTTTGGATGACCAATTTAGGTGCCTTAGTCATTCTAGTCCAAACAACAAAGACAAGACAGCTGTTTGAACAACCCTCTGCAGGAAAACCTTGACTACACAGGAACCTGAACTTCCATCCCTTATCACCTCAGCCAAATGCCCCAAATAAGACAACATGAATGACCCCTTCAGATACTGTACCTGCCACTGAATGTGAAACAAATGGGTGCAATTAACAAAAAAATTCCCAAGGGCCAGGTCACAGCATGCAAAACCAGCACAGGACCACAGACTTGACAGTAACACGATGCTAAGCTGCACATGACCTTGACCCTCAAATAACAGACAGCACATTCTATCACAACAGAACTATTAAATAATCAGACTGTCTCAAAGCTACATGTTTGCCCTTAGCTTGCCTTTGCTTGGAGCCTCTTTCCCTGAAGAGTAAACTTTTCATTCAAACCTCTACTGAGAGCAGTCTGTAGTCAGTGAAACTGCAGAGAAAGGTCTGTAAACAATACCTGCTCTGTAGAGAACAAGCTGACCTTTCTAGATGTTAAACAAAACAAAAAGGGTTGATTGATGCTGGGCAGTACCTGCTCTCCAAAATATTAAAACCAAGAAAGTCAATGGAAGGTTAGTTTATGAACATACAGTGTGATAAAATATGTCAGTGGGTGGTGGGGTAGGGAAGGGCAAAGCAGGATTTGGTAAAATATTTAGGATAAAACACCTGTATCCTCAGCTGGAAAAGGAAAAGGTATGTAATGCTGACTCCTGCTAAATGAAAAAAAAAACCAAAAAAACACCCCAAATCTATGTTATCTAGAGCAGTCAGTTGATGAAGACTCCATGACTCATTTTTTAAAATTCTGATTAACACATGTGTGTTTTTTAGAATAAGAAAATCTATTTGTAAACTCCAACAGATAACTACAATTTAGCCACAGATGTGTTACTAATACAGTGAAGGACAATCTAACCTAGATAGCATCATGGAATCACTTTTGTTGGAAAAGGCCCTTTAGATCGAGTCCAACCCTAACCCAGCATTGCCAAGTCCTCCCTTAAACCAGGTCCCTCAGTGCAACATCCACAAGCCTTTTAAACACCTCCAGGGCTGCTGACTCAACCACTTCCCTGGGCAGCCTGTGCCAATGCTTTGTAACCCTTTCAGTGAACAAACAGTTACTAATATGAAATTTAAGAATTAATTTGAGGCCACTTCTTCTTGTCCTTTCACTTCTGACTTGGGAATAGACAGGTACCTACCTCGCTACAACCTCCTTTCTGGTGGTTTTGGTTTCAGTCTGCCTGTGTCTTGTCAAGCCCCACAGCTCTCATCCAGTGGTATCAGGACACAAGCAGTTTTTACAGACAACTAGAGTATTGTCCCTGAAGCAAAAGGCACAGCCCCACAGCACCTTTCCAATACTTTAAACTGGGACCTAACCATGTAGTGAAAGCAATGCCCAGGACAGAATTACTTTAGAAAAATATTTATGCTCAAAATGCAGTGCTGTCCTTGTCACGATTTTTAAATCCTTTATCTATGGTTTCTAGAAGACAGCAAAAATGCCTTTGGACAGCAGAGGAGCTATCAGGCCTTAGTGTAATTTGCAATGTGGGATGACTTGGAGGAAGTTAAGGATTGTATTATGATTATGCAAGAAATCTGCTGAGAATCTGAGATGAAAGCCTTGAGATCACTGAAGTCAAGAGGCATTTTGACTTCAGTGGGACCAGCACCTCTCCCTGGCTTTTAAGCAAAAATAGAAATCATGTATCTCCAAAAAGATAAGTTATTAATCAACACATTATAGACAATTCTGTCTAAAGTGAGGAAGAGCATCTGCTAATGAAACACGGAAGTGCAGGCACGCGATTTTGGACTGGCTGTTAGGTAAGGTCTGAACAAAATCGCAGGGAAAAGAAATGACTTTTCAGACAACTCCTGAAAGCAAACCTATGACCACATTAGGAATCTGTGTTAAAGGGACAAAGAAACTTGTGAAACCAGTGCAGCAATGTGTAAAGATAGGAGAGAGAAATAAGAACTTATCCAACAATAAACACATTCAGAATATCAGCCATAACACTTGTTGATGTGGAGTGATTTTCAGAGATTCTGAGCTGAGTTTGATGGAGTCTCAGGATCACTGAATATCAAGGAAACTTACTTTATTCCTGTGCATGTCTAACACCCTGCATAGAGTCCCATTTTAGCAGCAGACAAATTATTGAAAACCTTTACATTCTCCTGGTTACAAACTAAAACTGTTTACCATTGGTGTGGCCTCTGTGAAATCCATCAGGAGGTCACCTGGCTCCAAAGCAAATGTACTTCCAGCATCTGTGGAACTCTAAAGGCAAAAAAGAAACCCAGCATTGGAAAAAAGAACCATTTAATCTCTCTAATTTTGTTGGATATTTTTGTTGGTTTTTTAAAATTTCTTAAAGCTCCAATTCAAATGGATTTAATATTTCACACCACGTTTTTTAGATATGGCTACTCAATAAAATTATGCTCCTTTAAAATCAAAGTGATTAATCCTGATCCACTTCCCCCCTAATGCTGATTAAAAACTTAGGGATTTTAGTTGGGTCTTGGAGCAGGTTCTAAATACTTCCTTATACAACGAGTTAAATATATCACTGCAACTCTGCATTAAAAACTACTCTTAAATGTAGAATTACTCCATCTAGGGAAAATTTGTTACTCACAGCTCCCTCCTACCCTTCCTGTCCCAAGTGACATAAGTTCCTCTCTTTGTGTGTTACCTTGCCACCAGGCGAAACCTGTGTTTGTCCTTCTGACGTCTGTGGCGTACAGGTTTTCTGCGAGCCGGGAGATGCTGAAGACACTGGTGTTGATGCTGCTGCTGCTGCTGCCAGTGCTGGAGGAAGGTCATCTTCATCACTGCCATTGATGAAACCAGATAGATTTTCTCATTAGAAAATGCCACCAGATTTTTGACTGCACTTGTGTCAGAGGAAGCACTGCTAACCTGTATGTCTGCTGTAGTGCTTTGAAGTGAAGCTGCATTTACTCTTCCTTCTGCAATGCAGCTACCTTTACAAGTGTTCCCGATTTTTTTTTAAGCTTTCGTTAAAAAAATTCGTTAAAAATGGATTGACTAGGTACCTCTCATCTGCAAATGGAAATCTGATGGTTATTAGGTGCAAGTAGCATTTCTATATGTATATATGCATAAATGAACTGACTAGATATTACTCCACTTTAATGTTTATTCTTTTCCATGGAGGCTGGCAGCATTGATAAGAACAGATATGGTCACATCCATCCATGGATCTGACTGCTTCATTGGCTTCAGACAATGGTAGATTTGACAGCCATTACAGAGCTAGTCCGTGCTGCTATTTTCAACCTGTTTTCAGGGGATTTGATTGACTCCAAAAAGGATGTCTTTAGAAACATTCTTGTGAGGGTATCTTTTCCCTGTCCCATTAATTCCACTTACAGAGAAAACATTTTATATAAGGTGAGGTTGCATGCTTCCCCTGGGCTTTAGGCCATCAAGCTGAACCCTTTCCATCTCACCTACAGTCTAAATGAAAGCCAGTAAAGAATGTTATACCTTCATTTAATTTTGCAGAACCCCATTGACTACAAATCACTGGGATCCGTCAGCCCTGAGTCAGGATGTTTCTAATTGTTAATTGCAATTGGATGGAGGTAAACAGAGTCATAATTTGGCCTACAGAAGCCTTATTACTGGGAATGATGTGTGAAAAAGAACGACTAGAGACTGACAGTTTAATGCACAGTGAAAAATAATGAGAAAAATTACTTCTGCTCATAAAACAGCACCAATTTTAACTACCAATTAGGTACTCACAGTGCATAGAAGCCTGCCATGCCAGCTGGACAGATACTTCCAGAACAGAACTGTACTTGATTTAGTGCCACTTGAAGGCAGCATGCCTGGGCAACACAAAAAACTTCAAAACTACATGACATACAGGTTGCACAACCTTATGGCAGGTTGCCTAGCAATGTTTTTTAATTATGATATAAAGTATTGGTGATTAATATTATCTTTTTCAAACTTCATTTTTTATTTCTTCTGGGTAAGGATAAAATCCAGCACCACAGCATGCACAGTACACAGGTTTAATGCTGGAAAGAAAATGCTAAATCTTTTGGACCTGTTGAATAGATATTTTATTAATGTAACAAGCCCAGAGCTGGGCTGTTGACCTAGTTAATCTCTCTTTCAGAAACATGTAGCTGACAATTTCCCAGTCCTTGATTCCTACTCTCAGTAGGAATACACTGGCACCCTCCCCATCCTTGCTGGATAAAGCTGCTCTGGTGTATACATGGAAGTGGAAAAATAAGAGTTAGGGTCAATTTATCAGCCATCAAGCTATCAGCACACTAGCTGTAAGATTGAGAACTGGCCTTCACTGTATTACTTTCACAATAATCCTTTGCTATTTCTTCGTATTTCCAACATTTTCATTCCAGATACAAGATAATTGAAATTGAGTGGAATTTGGGTTTACAAAATGAAAAAAAATGGAGTCCCGAATTTTTAACTAGGGACTCTTTGACCCTACTCGTGGCCACAGCATAGGTGACACCTGTGGTTAGATTTGTGTATCTGTTCTTCCTCATTCCTAATACTGGACAACTGAAAATCCACATGGGAGCAAGTCATGTTCAAAACTGTTCCTCAAAATCTCATCAATTAAAAAGCAATTGTGTGTTTCCACATGCCAGTCTTGGCCTCTTGAACAAATACCAAATTGGCTAATAGCTCAATTTCCTTCTAGCTTCAATTTGACTCACTCTTCTGTTTCTTCTCCTAAATAATTTTTCAGTTTCGGTAATGCAGGTTGTGAAAAAGACAATGTTCGTAACAGTGAAACAGAAAATAACTACATATTGATATTTATTAGAATCCTTTTGAAGAAACTGAAAAGTTTTCCTAATGTCGATATATATTTACTGACCTTAGAATATTGGAACTCCTGAAGGGACTAACAGCAGCCATTCCACACAGAAAGCATACATATTTTTTCTTCATTATGGCATTGGTATTCTTGTACTAATAAGTTTATGCTGACATTATCCCTTTTCCCCCCAAGTTTCTGGTGGCTTTTTCTGCCTTTTCACGGGAGGAAAAATTAACCCTGACTTTCACTTCTGCTCAGTACCTCACATCTCTAGAGACTTTCAAGTGGAATGGATTATGTGTAAATGGGATGCCAAAGCCCTGTAGGCACAGAATCACTCTTGCCAGGACAAAGAGAATTAGCTTTGCTGGCTGTAGCTGTAGCAGGCTCAGCAATTTCTTCATGAGACAAATCACAGAGAGGGTGGGAGTGCTTTCTGAGAGGGAATGGCTCACAGCACAGCTTGATGCCCCAACAACTAAAGACTGTTTTCCTCATTTTGCAAATGGGGTTGTAATGAAGCCGACAGAGCAGCTTGCTCCAGCTCACACCAGGTCTCTGACATTTCATGTGGTAAAGAGGTTTTTAATTCCTAACCCATAAGCTCGGGAAAAGGTGGATGGCCTGCAATTCAAAGGGTTAGCAACTGCATAAGAAAGGCAAATTCATTTTGTATTAAAAGCTTGAAGATTCTCAGTGATGAAAGGAATGGTATCGGTATAAGATCATTACCATGTAATTGCACTCATGCCTTTCAGAAGGCATAGCCTGAGCAATAATTAGCATCCCCTTTCATTTTCAGCTGTAGTAGGCAAAACCACAAAGATAGTGCTGTATGTTACTCACAAACTGTACTGCCTCGTTAACTTCCTCACACGAGGAGCTTTAACCTCCTGCTTTTCCGTAGGGACAGTTGTTGGTGTAGTTTCAGGCCTCACTGGAGCTGGACTTCTAAAAATAGCAAGAAAAACATATGTCATACAGGCTCTATTTAAACTACTTCAGGCATATGAACAAAGTTCTAACTCATCAACACTTATTTATCTTGCAAAGTGGCAAGTGCCCATTGAAGTTCATCCTTTTGTTCCATTTATAGTTCACAGGCCAGTGTGTGTGTACAGAAAAGGATGTGTGAACTCACCCTCCTGTGCTGGGCATACCATTTATAGCAGCAGCCACTGGTTACAAACACAGACCCTATATGAAAGACCATGTGGGAATGTCACCATGTTTCCAAAATACCACATTTGAGTAACAGACTAGCAGTTCAGTTACCTCAGAAATATTTTTACAAAACATATGTTCAACAAAAACTATCCTATGAATTGTGAAACCTGTTCTGTTTAAAATAGTTTTTACCTGAAATTAGACATTATCCTTCCACATTTGAAAGAGCAGCTCAAGAGAAATGAACTAATGGATTTGATCCAAGAAAAATGATCAAATCTTTTCCTACATGCTAGAAAAAAGCAAAACTCAGACATGTTTCAGAGGCTCATTAATGTGAAATATGTCTGCAGAGCTCCAACAAAGGACAGATATGGCAGTGTAAAGGTCCACTTGAAAGAATCTATCTTCTCCTTAACTATTTCGTAGTAGAATTAACTCAGGCTTCAATGCAAAAATCATAAATACTAAACACAAGATCCATTTGGAAGGAAATGAGCTTGAAGGGCGTGAAGACACATGAAACATCTTAAATGCTGCTTTTATTTGAAGCAACAGGTTATGATTAAATACACTATATGTGTACTATAAACATAATAAACATGCCAAACATTAAAAGAGGAATTTGAAAGTCCTGATTAACAATTTGTGAAATGGTATTCTGCCATCTAATCTGAAGCCAGATTCTAAACTAGTAACTTGAGCAGCCCTACTGATTGCTGGTGGGACTGCCCATGCACTGAGGTACATTCCACAAAGAGCAAAAGTTTTTCAAGTCTACTTGCATTGTATTAGCTTTCTAAAGCCTTAATATGATTCGCAGGTTTAATCTTCACAATTGCAGATCCCTCTGATGCCCCTGTGTGTTTGAAGCTTCATTAAGTCTTTTTGATAACTTCTGAACCTGCTGTCCAGCTACAACAGAACCTACTGAGATGGAACAGCCTTCAGGTTATATATTCAGTTTTCTTAAATGTTTTTTAGTCTTAGAACATAAGATGGAACAATGGAAAGTATTCAAGTAGAAAGGACATAAAAAAATCATAAACCTGACTACTAGTACCACTTCTCATGAAAGAACTTCTGTCAATTATTTTTCTGCTATTTGTTCCCATTAATTTCAAGAAGTTAGTAAAGATAGCAGTAAGATTCATAACACTAAGATTTCCTTTTCTGCAGTTCAAACTTCAGGGTTAGTCATTTATATCACAGATTTCTCACTGACATTAATCCAGAACAATCCAGCCAGATATGAAGACCTTTTGCTGAGCTTGTTAGGCTATTAGGCTGGCAAATAAGGGGAAGATAAGCAAAGAAATGTAAAAGCCCAAACCATCTGTTTTAGTCTTGAATTCAGTATATCTGACCTGGACATCTGTGAACCAACATCATTATGGAAGCTCCCAAGTTCATTTTCATCAATTCAGACTTCAGATTGGAAGACAACTGTAGCTCTTCTTTTGCTGAAGCAAAGGTAGCTTTTGACTACTGGAAAAAATTACTAGTTCAATTTACTCAAAGTGATTTCCAACTAAAGTCTGACATAAGCAGCATAAATATGTTAAGACACATTAAACAACTGATAGTCAAATTCTGAAGGGGTGTGAATGAATGTAATAATTTTGTCATTATTTTCAGTTCACGTCTATCAGGTGACATTCTTCCTCTGTATGAGTGGTCCTCACAACTTCCCAATAATTTTGTAAGAGGGTACCTTACAAATTTTAAACATCAACTCAGTGGGAGCAGAAACAAAAATCGTGGTATAAACTACATGAGTTGAATAATATTTCCTCAAAGTGATAGCAAGTGACGCACTAATGCTGTGAAGGGGTTCAAGAAACAGCAGTGTAGAACAGGAAAGAAGGTAACAAATCTATTTCCAGTTCATGGGTACTTCAAATTTCTCAAGACAACATTATAATCTGTCATGAAAGTAAGTCGGATACTTTCACACAAAGGAAGATTTACAGTGATAATTTCAACTCTTTTATTCTGTTTCATTTTACAAAGCCAAAACCTTTGGAATATCATGATTTCTAATTTAAAGGGAAAAAAAGGGGAGGATTTGGGGCTTTTGAAGCAGTTATTTCAATTGCCACAATCAAATTTCTGTTTGAAAAAATGTAGTGCAATTTTGTAACTAAAGCAGTTTACAATTATTTCAAAGCAAATTATGAAACTCATTTATACATATGAAATTTTTTAACATTCTGAATTAATGCTGAAAAAAATGCTTAACATGAAAAATTTCACTAAACCATAAATAAATAAAGATACAAAGAGCATCTACTCTCTAATCCAATAAAAAGATGAAAATCTTATTATTTTCCTTGGAATGTTGCAGATTTTCAAGTGGGAAAAAAGAGTCAAGTAAACATTACACACATACTCTCTTTTAGTCATTGTAATGGCTCAGATAGACTTTACTTCTGTTTTGTATCCCACCAGTAAAGTGTTCCACTCACTTATGTTGCAAAATCAATAACATTTTAAAAACAAGATCTTCATTCCCATTATAAAATTTTGCCATAATTTTTGTTAGAGGCTGGAGGCAAAGACTACCTTTCCCCTGACATTTATCAGGCCTCTGGGGGAGACACAAGCACCATTTATTGCACATTTTGAGAAGCTGCGGGTTAGGTAGGATGTAAATTGAAGTTATCTCTGAATGAAAAGGAGCTGTGGCAATGCCTCTACCCAAAGAGGCCATTAGCAAGAGATGAAATGTTAGAATTGGTCTACCAACTGCAGAGCTGGATTTTTGCCCTCATTAAAACCTTGCTAGGTTACCTCTTTCCACCAGACTGAAAATTCCACGACAGCTCCTCTTTCATCTCCAAATACTCTTCCTCAGTCTGAACTTACTCAAAACTGTTGCTATCCTCTCATCAGCAACTAGATGCAAGAGGTGCTTAGCTTGATCAACCCAGAGACTGATCTGTGTTTTTAAAATGGCAGGCTTTTAATATCATGGAAACTCTTTAAAAAACCTCATTGATATTCCAGAAAAAGAAGCAGAATAACTTCTGTTATTATCCTTTGATTTCCACAGCCAGAATGCTTATATGGAAAGATATGATTTTTGAAGAGAAGCCCTGTAATTACTTCAATTATTTAAATAGAGTGATTATGTGCAGATATCACCATTTCAAGTTTGTAGTCCTATATAAACTACACAGCTCTATAAACCACTGTAGCACTGTACCAATTATATAGCTTGAGGAAAACACAAAGTGGGACTCAGAATTAGAACGAAAAAGAAAATGTACAATGTATTAGAGTTCCTTTAGAAGGCTCTTTCTCAATGTCATTAATTCATAAGAAACCTTTTTCCTGTAACAGTACCCAACCGCTACTGCATACAAATGAAGGTACTGAACCAAGACAGAGTTACTTAATGACCTGGCACCTTACATAAAAATCTGTCACTTCCTGGTGAGAATGACAATAACAACCACGAATGTCAGCAGGCAGTGGCAGGTCATCAGAAACTGCCTGTGCACTCAGAGCCTCAGCACACTCCTGAGCCACAGCCAGCACACTCTCCTGAACCAGCTTCAGCCTGTTTCACAAGCCTGCACAGCAACAAAAACATGACCTAGGGAGAGATCCCCCCCAAAACCCAAGGAGTCTGTTTTGTTCTCAGAGTAGCAGCCAAGAAGGTGACTGAAACCAAAACTGCTCACAAAAACTACACTGTGGAATATTTCAAGTGACCACAGGTGTACATTGATTTGGCTTGAATCTTCCTGGGGACAGAATGCATGTGCTCATGCTGAGGGACTCAGGGTGGTATCCCACCCCACCTTGCCTCAGTTTGCAAGGCTGAGGTTGCACCACTCCTGCACCACCCCTCTGCATACTGTGGCTTCCACAGACTGACATGTCCTCCTTGTCCCCTGCTTAGGTGGCTCTGGGCAGACCTCCATACTTTTTTGAAATGTGGAAAGTGGACCACGTTGCACCAAATGATTGTCCACCTAATAAACTGAATGGCATTAAATCCTGGAAGATCCAGTTCAGGATTTTAAACCCACCAAAGTCTGCTGGCGGAACACACTTCCTGCATTTGTCTTTAACAAGCTTTATCCTCTTTGCTTCTGTTAGTGCCTATTTTGTCATCTGAAGCAATCCCTCTCCCTGTGTCTTCCCAGACTGATGCCAAGAGACAGAGGCTAAAAGCCCCATGATTTACAAGGATACGGCCATCTGCATGAACACTGACCTGCTTTCAGGTGCTGGCTCATGGAAAAGGAAGAAAAATCCCCAGAGGCTGATTTTGACTTTAGAACTCACTTTGAGTGGGAATATGATAGTGAAAATGTGGGAAGGATAAGCAAGGAAGAAAGGAAAGAAAAGGAAAAATATTTGATAGATGCACTCTCTTGTATACTGAAGACACAGCCTAACAAGCTAAGCAAACACACACAAACACTCAAATCTTTCCTAAGTCTGTGCTCTAAGGATTTCACACATTTCTTCTCCAAAGGTCATCTGAAGTTAAGAAACAATATGTTCTTTTTCACTTTGATAAGGCAGCTTTTCTCAGAAGACAGGTTAGCTCTTCAAAACAGTACTTGGACATTTTAAAGCTACTGCCAATATAAAATTTTCTGAAAAAAGATTTTTTCTTCTTTTTACGTCCCTTACCCCCCTCCCTATAGATTGGAGATGTATAATGAAGTTCCTTGCTACAGCTTGTGTGCTTTCCTTATTCACCAGTTGAGTTCTGTTTCTTGTAAAGGAAAACATTCTCCCCCTTCTCTTGCCCTTGAAATGAAAATGTATGTGCAGTCTAGACAAAAATACAGTGCTCCTGTGGTCCAACAGATAGATAATGATGATACAGAAACTGTTCTCCCACAGCTCAGGCTAATGTAGGTGGTCATCAGCTGATATCTAAGGTCAAACTGAGCTACAAATCCTACCCTTTCTCACAGCAACCAGAACAGCCATGATGAATTCTGTGGTTTCCAAAGAGTCTAGGCACAGGTTAGGGGACACAGGACAGAGCCGAAGAAATGCAGCTCAGCTTAACCTCATCTGAAAGGTCTGAGTACTGCTCCTTGCTCTGTACTTCAGAGGTTAAGAATACAATTACAAACAATTCATCAGCATTTGGCTTCAGGCAACAGGTCAAAGAGGTCTTTAATACTCAGAATGAAGATGAAGAACATACCTAGGCATCCTATCTTCAATCTTTAATGCAGACTGGCATGCAAAGGCTATTCAAGAGTTTGACTTGAAGTTATGACTTTGATGCAGAAATTAGTGGGTGAGGTTCCTTCAAAAAGCGAGAGTAGTAGATCCCTTAACCTGTCCATGGATTGAGGCCAGGGTGATGTGTATTTAGACATTTGCTTTAATTTTGGAAATATTGTTTGAAATTTTTCAGTTGGAGAATGATTCTTTATGATTATGTTTTTAAGGTAAAGATTGAATGAAAAACGATGAAAAATGAGCTTTTTTAAAGCAATTCAATTTTGTTAGAAAGAAGCCAACACAGATAATGATTTTAGTTTACCTATAATATTTCAAAATACATTTAGAAGGAGATAATTAAATGTAATGTTTCAGACTCTGCCTCACAGAGTTAACTCATTCTGAGTTAAAGGAAACACAGCCTGCTTGAATTCACTGGAGTTCACATCAGATAAGCATATAAGCATCACATAAGACTAAGCACATAATCCTTGATCAGCATCAATTCTGAACTGCCTGAAAGTTCTTTTGTATATATCTAGTTTTCTAGGGAACTGAAATCTTCAACTTGAAGAAACAAGCTGCCCATAATCATGCAGGTGACATACCAGGTAGCATGAAAGTTACCCTGACATTCACTGGAAAGCAAATGCATGAAAACAGATACTGAGATGCTAATTTGAGATCCTAACTGGGTATAGATTAGATAAACAACAGTACACTTTGCCTATATTTGTCACATTTTGAGAGCACCTGCAGAGAGTCAGAGCTTTCTGAAAAAAACGGTTCAGGTTTTCAGACTGCAGCAGGTATATGTCAGCAGGACATTAGTTTAGATAGCAAAACATGACAATTTAATTTTAGTATAGCTTGTGCAGGTGAGAACAGAGAGGAAAAAGCACAAGACTGCCAACATTACTTTGAGAGACACTCCTTCCTTGATGATACACTCAGGTTATATTTTAGAAGTATCACTTGGGTCAGAAAAGGTGTTGGACAATTTCACATAAATAGAAAGGCAGCCAGACTCAATGCCCAGTGCACCTCAAAGGCACAACCACAGCAGGTTAATCACATTCTGATGAGATGTATAAGCAAAGCTTACTTTGCACTGGGCATTCAGAGGAGCCTGAGATTAGTTTTCCTGATTCATCTGCACCCCATAAAACTTGATCTAATTTAATGTTTTCCACCCTTCTTTTCTGGTCTGCAGCATCATCAAGCTCCATGAAATAACGTTTAATTTTACGTTACGTGTTGAGCAGCTCCTAATGTAATTAGTCTCAATGTAATGGCGTAATTTGGTTTTGGACGGGAAGATTTACAAAGAAAATTAGAATAAATGAATGCACAAAGCACCAGCTGGTGCTTATACCTACTCCCACATAAGAAGAATATTGCTATTTGCAATCCTATGAAAGATGAGATAATTTGGATAACAAGGATCAACAAAGGGTGATGCAGCAGTTGGTCTAAACAGAAAGAAATCCACAGACAAATCCCAAACCATGTGGGATATAAAGCCTGCCAAAGCTGGCAGTAATCCAAAAGCATATTTTAAGGGAAATAAATATTGCAGTGCATAAATGTACCACATGGTGCATGACAGCAAGTGGCAACAGCAACAAGAACAGTAATAACTGACCAGCCACCTTGAAGGATCCAGCTGAAGAGAGCTCCTGACTGACAACTGAATTTGTGTTTACATTTTTGATCACTATTTTGAGTAAGAGGCTGTATAATCTCCACCCTCCATTGGGAGGTTTTCAAAATTCAGCTAGACAAATGGCTGACTTGATTTAGTGTTGGTGACAGTTCTGCTTTGAGCCCTCATAAAATGAAGACTAACATGTAGCAGATGAAGAAGGTGTTAGTGTTCACATGTACCAAATACATCATATCTAAGCTTTCCCGAGCAGCACATGAACACGAAGAAAAGTGCATATTAGCAGCAAATCGTGTTGCTAGATAATTCCTGTCTTATAAATTTTACCTCCATTGCTTACCCAGCCTTTTTAACTTTGGGAATTTTTACCAACATTTCTACTGTTAGACTTGTCCCAAGATTAAAGTTTAGTTTGGCAAACAGGCTATGCCCAAGGACAGCCAGTATTTTGCCTCGTCCTAAGTAGTAACAATTCCTAACATCCAGCCTATTTTGGTGTAATTCTTAACTCTGGAATTCTTTAAGCCAGTATAGCAGAATTATATCTGGGCTTGCATTCAGACATGTTTGAAGAAACAAACAAAATTTTAGAAAGTACAAACCTTTATCTTAAATACAGTCCAAATCTGTATGCGTGAACCTGGATGCACATGCACACAGGTATCCATGCCTATCCAGGCATATCCAGGTGGTCATAGCCACAAAGAAAAGCTAATTCAAAGAGTTTTCTGGAGAAATCCATGTATGGGTGCTGGGGAAATTGTACAGATGGTGCTTCTGTCTGGCAAAGCTTTGAATAAGAAAACAAATTCTCTTGATGGGGTTCTGTGGTTAGCCATATAGACATTCATCAATAAATACTCCCTCAACACTTCTCCCTCAACACTTCCATCTGGACACAGAGACAGACACCTAGGTGTAAGGAATTATGTAAAAGATAGAAAAATACTTCTGCTGCTTCCTCATAATCCCTTCTAGATAATTTGCCACCATGACAGGTTCTTCTTTTACAGCACTAAAAAAGAAACTGATCTGTTAGAAAGGCTATTCTAGCACTACTGTAAGAAAAATTTCTCTTGTTGGTCTTTGAAAGGACTGACATGATCCCATGATCACCATTTTCCTTGCACACTTGGGCTCTACATCCCAAAAGAAGTACCATTAAAAATCCTTGCAAAATGACTACCATTACAAATTCCAAACTAACCCAGTGTTGACACAAACACGTTTTTAATACATGCCTTAACAAAGCATACCTCACCATGCAACTAACTGCAAACTAGCAGTATCTCTTCTTGATTCACCACAGACAATATAAAAAGGAAAAAAAAAAAAAAAAGCAAATACATAAATAACCCTTTTTTTTCCCCAGCTATTTCTTCTTCCAAAACCCAGTGTTTTGTTCTGCCTTGTCCAAAATGCATACAGCCCAGCTATATAGTTACTAGCATATAGTTATATAGTACATATTACTTTGGTGTTGAAGAAAACGTGTGTGAATTCAAATCTGTTACAACAGAGCTGTAACAAAGAAACATCTGACTCTTCTTAGTAGGATTCCTGTGTCTTATCAAGGTAACTCAGGGCTCTCCTATTTAACCTGCTGGAGAAATTCCCCTCCTGTTTGGTGCTTTCATTTGACTCTGTTCAGCTGAGAGCTCTGTCACATGCAGCCGGGACGGATCCAGCTGAGGCAACCATCCAGCGTCCCTGTAGCCTCTGTCCAGATCTGCTGCTCTGTTACAGGTTATCAGCAAAGCAGCAGGGTCAGCAAGGGGAATGTATGACTATGTCCAAATTCATAGTGCACTCTATCAGTCTTACTTGAGGATTAAAGAGGATGTAAGCTAGAACATTGCAGCACGTATTGGGTTACTGAGTCACCAGCTTTTTCCTCATTTAATGTTGGAACCAGCACTTGAAACAGTCTGGGAGAAAAAAAAAAAATCCTATCCAGGGGAGGAAAACCTATAGAAACATGCAGCACTGCTCTCCAAAAGCAGGGATTGAGAGAGGACTGTAATCTGCTGTGATTCCACATCCTCCTGAGGCTTAATCTGTTGTGTAGAGGTTAGCTATTAACAGGAAGATCAGGAGACAACCTTGCATTTCCAGCCTGTGCACCAAATGACGGAGAAAATTTGTCAAGGTTTCCCCTTCTGAAAGCTGACAAAACAGTGCTACTTCAGCTTCAGCTCTGATTTCCCCAACCCATATTTAAAATTACTTACATAAAGAAGCATTTGGAGTTTGCCAGAAGACATGGAAAACAGGTGGATAAACCACCTTTAAAACAAGACAACTAAACTGACAAGTTTGCATAAGCACAACAGTATCCTGAGGCCATGCCAACAAAAATGACTGGAGACCTACTTGTAGCAAAAGTGGCTATACCACACATACATATGAGTAATTACTAGTTGAACCAGAACTAATTCTACAAAGAGCTATAGCAATTGTTAGCCAAATTGAGTCTGTCGTGGCAGATGCTAAAATAATTGCTCAGGGAGATTACAGGCCATATCCAAGCAGTTAATTCATTAGAAGTGTAATATTCAGAATGGCAAGGGAAGAGCAGACAAAATGGTAGCAAAGAGAGCAGAGTTTTTTAATCAAACAAGTGCTACTGCCCTCCTCTATCATCCTCTATTCCCTATTTATATGAACAATTCATGCCTCAGTTACTGCTCTATGTTGGCTTACTAGCTGGCCTCAACAAATTTCCATATGTCTTGGGTTTGGAAAAAACAGCATTTTGTTGTGTTTTGTACAGTTGTCAGTGTGAACAATATGCAAAGTCATTGTCCCTGCTATAAATCCCTCACATGAAAAGAGTGGAGTGTTGTTAAAAAGCTGTGACAGCTACTGGTTTCAACTGGCTTGGTAATTCAGCAAACAAATAGTCCTCAAAGATTCACAGACATGTTGTTTACAGAAATGTCTGCATGGGCACTTGCAGGAGAAAAAATATATTCCATGTGGAAGGGTTTTTCACAAAGGATATTTTGCTTGTCTCTGCTAAAGAGAAGAGAAAAACTCCCAGACAATTTGTCTCCCAGTTTCCTAGCAGAGCAAAGGCTCATTTATGTCTACCAAATTCCACAAGATAGAGGTTATAGAGGGTGTTGTTGGTAAATAGGTCACATGCTGGCTGGCTGCAAAGGTGCATATATCCCTGCAGAAAGGGTAGCTGCTTGAAGAAGAAAGAGAATGGTTATACATTGGATTTATTTTGCATTTTCTTCTGAGTTTTGAATGCAGGCTGGTAAAATTGGTCTATCCCTTAAAACTGGTCTATCCCTGAGCATTGATTACTTGTATATGTCCACCTTCAGGACACAGCAATAAAAGAATTTCATTTGGCATCACTGACTGTAGAGGAAATGGTGCTTGACATAACAGAGATAAAAATATATATTAGAAAAACATACACCAGAATGCTGCATACCAAGAACTCCAAAGTGACTTTTAGAATTTTATAAGCTTGGATGTGTGTGAAAGAAAATAGTGAAATTTGCTTTGCAGCCAGGTTACCAACCTTACCTCATGCTGAATAGTGCTTTATATCACAAAGCACACCATTCATTTACAGGTCAAGATGATGCAGCAGGAAAAAACCTATTCCAAAATGTGGAGCAAAAAGGCTTTTCTACAGATGTTATGCAGAAGTTCAGCAGAAGTGATTAAGGAAAACAAGTCTGTAGCCACATTCCCAGTCACACTGGGATACACAAATGAGGTTCTGAACTGCTTCTGGAAGTGACAGCAAACCAACAAAGGGAGTTGTGGCAGACACAATGTATGAAACCCATTTCTATTAAACAAAGAAATAGGTCACTGTGCAATGTATGTGATGAATTTTCTTAAGAAAGAAAAAAATTTTCTTAAGCAAGTTTTGTGGAGGTATAAGAAGAGCAATGGCACAGGAGAAAAACGGGCGATTCTAAATATTGAACAGACTTTAGAGCCCCTTGGACAAACAAATGAGAAAATCATGGCTCATCAGGTGAGAAATTTCAGCTCTGCAAGGTACCCCGAGATGAGAAACATGGGAAACTGGGAATCACAGCTGCACTGTAAGCAAGCCAGGCGCTGCCATGGGAGGCAATAGCATCACCTCTCATTTCTCCTCCTGCCTCAGCACCACCAACCATTCCTACCATTCTTCTCCAGGTAGCTGCTTTCAATAAGCAAACACAGCAACTCTGCTAGCCCAGTCTGACCAGAAAGGAATTTCTGAACTAAGTGAACTAGTGCCAATTTATCACTTTATAGGAAAGATTCACATTTGAAATAAAGGTTGTCAAATTTTGCCAAATATAAGTGTTTATTTTTGAGTTCAGAATGATTTAATCTCTCAAATATAATTCATTACCCCCCTCAACTAGATTTTTTAAGGTGATTAAATGTCTGCTTTCTGTTGCAAGAGTAACTGCTTGAAAGTTATAAAATAAAATAATGAGATGACTAGTGCTTCAGTACTTGTGTATATTACATATACGTGAACATATAAAAATCAGATACACTGGTGTAATTAGCTGATTAACAGCCATTCTGTAAATCCATAATATTTTCCCCTCAACCTCTCCCCTCAGATTTCGACATTTGAAGATGTTCAAAGTGATGGCACTACCACATACACAGAGACAGGTGATTTCCAAGTGCTCCTGCTGTAACCTCCTCTCTGATCACCTGCTGGAAGGGAGCATACTGTGCCACTCAAATAATGTTTACAATTAATATGCCTCTTCAAAATGGCCACTCCAATAAAGAAAGACTATTTTCCTCTATCAACAGAAGAAAAGTACAATCAAAAGTAGTCACTACTGTCTGCAAATGAGCTATTTTTCTGAAGGCTGTATACTAAATGCCTCTTCTTCTGCAACAGACCTTGCATAAATCAGGAAAATGCAAACATAGGGATATTCCAGTTTGGATACCTAGCATGTTTCTTATATAAAAATTATGAAAACTGAACTTACTTTTATATAAGCTTTTCTAAGATTGTCACTAGACCTGATTTCTTACCCAGAGATTTTGTCATTTGTTCAAATATACACACTCAGTCTGATCTTTAAAGTTGAGCTTTTATCAATTGTTAAACTGCATCTGATAAATTTGTACAAAATAAGCACCATTCTTATTGTCCTCATGTCATTGCACGGTGAACTTTACACAGCGACCTGGAGATGAGCAAATTGAACTGTAACAAGAGGTTGAGATAAAGTTTGGGAAATGCCTTATTACATCATACACTAATTTTATGTTTTCCCTACAGACAAGAAGCAACAGACCTTACATTAGGGTCCTGCAGACTGGAGGTCTTACTGGGATTTACAAAAGAGGTCTCTTCTTTCACAGCCTGTTAAAAGAAGGAGCCAAAGTTTAGTACAATGTCCATGCACTTAGGATAATACAACTGTTTATTAAAAAAATACTTCTGTAAGCACCTCAGAAAACTGAAGTACCCAAAATGCCTACTCTGCCCATATTTAAAAGGCATGGTCTTTTTGAATTTTCATCTCCTTACAGCTGAGATTCACTGTGATGAGCTACTATGTACAATATGCAGGGCAATAGTGTAAGGAAGAGATTGGTACTGGAGGAGAAAGAAAGGAACACTGACATTTATGGTTCCTCCAGAAAGCATTTGAGCAGAATTCATACAAAATCTACACAGGCAAACATACCATAGTTGAGCTGTACTTTCAATTGGAGTAGAGTAAATATTTATACAGCCTAACTGAAATAATGATGCCAACTTTTCATTCAATCTTTGAGAACCTAACTGAAAAATGTGATCCCCTACATACATTCACACTGTATGCACATTACACAGAAAATCTCACCCACTACTGCTCTCTGCTAAATTACAGAGTCCTGTCTCTCATATGCCATTTGTCTGTAGAGTTGAAAATACTAGTACTGCAAAATAACTTCCATGGAAATTGCTTTATCACCTAGGAAATGCCCTATCTGGGCAGGTGTTGATATACTCTTCCACTGAGATGCAGTATTCCACAATCCATGTGTACATGCCAGTGTGAACACAACACTGAAAACCCCCCTACAGAAAATACTGACTAAAAAGACAATAGTATCTCCAAATCAGTCATGGACTTCCCAAACTGTGACATTTGCACCCTGCTACATGAATAGAAGGGAACTGGAATGGTCCTACAACAGAAGGATTTCTCAGTGTTCAGTATCTGAACCACAGTAATTTGAGGCCATAGGTCCAGATCAAATTAAATTAAATGTGTCAGTCTAATCCTCTTAAAAAAGGATAAAACAGATTTCTTCAAATCCATCCAATCCAAATCAAAGGATTTTACAGACATGTAAAAATATTGTAAATGTTATGTAAGACCTTCTATTCAATACAAATTGATACATTCTATTTGAGGGTACCCAAAAGAAAAGGAAACAAAATCAAAGCCAATTTTCTTCTCTATCTTAGCAATGAACTAAAGTAAAAATATCTGTAGAAAAACTCAATGCTTGGGGAAATCACCCAAGCTGTGATAGTTTTGGGTTTGTTTTCCCCTTGTGCTAGAGGAAACAAAACCCTCATTGCCACTTCCCAGATCATGAGTCATGGTGGGAAGAGACTGTACCAGCTTGTACACACTGTACGGGAAATTAAACTGGAAGCACTGGAAGCCTGGCAGAAAGTGAACTCTGTTCTGGGGTTATTCCAGCCCAGGCAAGTACATGAGGCGATGTGTTAGAGAGTATTTTGACACAAGTAGGAAGTTCATCCCTTCCTGTTAGAGTTGTTGCACCTTGGATATGGATACCGACCCCAGTGTGAGCAGAGAGAGGACCCTCTGACCCCCATCAGCAGGTTTGTCCCTCTCCTAGGGGGCTGCTTTACACAGAGGAAGCTGCTTTACAGCTAGGTTACTTGGAGGAGAGCAGGACCAGCAGTAGGTACTGGAGAAGCTCCACTTCAAAGTAGTGCCCTTATGTATTTGGGGTTAATCTCCCTCAGGCAGAGGTTTCCTCAGTCCTGCACAAATGCTCCAGCAATTAAGGAATCAGTTAAATGTAGGACATAATCACGCTGCCACCATCATTTTAACTCAGCCACCAAATGTTTGCTGCTAAGGTTGTTGGTGAATTAGTGTCACATCATGAATCATTTTGGGATTATGAGTACAATTTAAAAATTCTAATAAATTTGTAGCTTTAAGAAATTCAGCTCAGCTTTAGAAAACTTTTTTTACTGGTTTTCTAGTAGCTTTGTCTAGCATAATGTTTATTCAAAATCTACTGCTTTCTTGAAAGGAAAGAAAAAAAAATTTAAGGACTCAAGAGAAAGCATTGAAAATTATTCTTTGTTGGCATGGATGAGCAGTGGAAGCAATATTTCTTTGTCCTACAGAAATTATAATGCTTTTTATAAAGCTGTTTGGTTTCTGAAAGCTGTAAACATGAATCCAGCTGTCAGAAACCTAATACAAGGTCTCTTCTTCCAAATGGATGTCTTAACAGCATCTTATTGTCAAACCTTTCAAGCTAGCTGCTCATTATGTGTCAAATTGGTTACTTTTTAAAACTATAAATTTTAGTTTATTCCAATTTTCTCCAAATTAATTGATCTGCATTTTAAGATGCACTTGAACACAACAATAGAAAAGAGATTACAGAGATCAAGAATGCAATGCAGGGGCTGTGACCAGTAATGAAATTATTAAAATTCCACCTACTTAAATGCTATGAGCCATGGATCTCATTAGCCAGCTGAGAGGGCTTCACTGTGTTAGACCCTTGTATTCTTTTCAGCTCTGTGACTACATTTCTGCTCTCTTTTGTCTTCTCTCTATTGGAAGGCTAAGCCTGCATCTCAAGAAGTCATATATTCCTAAGCAGCATGACCAGCATTCTCTATCTATGAGGAATTTCTCTGGGTACTAATTTTCTCTGTTATTACTCATGCTTTAGAGATCAGAAAAGACTCCTGTACCCAGAGTGCAGAGCAGTGAGCAGGTAATCCCATTCTAAACCATAAGGAGAGAGGGAGCAAGCAGAGACATGAGGGGGCCTGAACAGCCTCACGTGATGAGCCTGCCCTCAGGGTGCCATGGGCTGTGCATGGGCAGGTACAGACTAACAGGGCTCATTCTTCTCACCTTATGCCTCTCCTCCCTATCTGTGGAAGAACAGACATGGGAAAATGTTTTACTTGCAAACACTTCTGCAAAGGGCTTCAGCTGACAGAAAGTGTACCACCCTGGCTTCAGTGAGGGCTCGTTGGCTTTTGGGTTGTTTGTCTGTTTCAGAAGGAGGTCAGTAAGTCACCAATTGGCCACCTGTTGCTCTTATTTTTCTTCTTAACACTGCAAGTCACACTCACTAACCACAGAAAGATTTCCTCAGCCTTACTGAAAAGACGAGACTGTAGAACAAGGATTATGCTTGTGGACAGCCCTTAGGATGCAATTCCCAGATGGTTTGCCTTCATTTGAAAACAAGTGCACTTGCTGGGGCCAGGATTTGGGTTTCCATTGTATGATGCCTTCCAGCAATGGAGCAAGGGGGTTTAGCCAAGGGTAGCAGGAGATGCCTGGTGGGGAACACACACAGAGAGCTGAGCAGAGGCTCTCACCCACTGAAAGCCCAACACTGAGCTGTGTAAGGAAGACAGAGGCAGAAGCAAAGCATGCAACTGCTTAGATCTTAACTAAGGCAGATTCTCCCCTCCCACAGAGGCTGCTGCTCTGAGGGAGAGATTTCAGGGCATAGAAGACCTGGAAGCCTGATTTATACAGAAGCAGATTCATTTAATAATTACCCAAACAGAAACAAGCTACTCTTCTGGCTATCAGACTGCAAACCAAATTAAAAGTTGATCCATATAATCCATCCATGCAGTGCCATTCTCTTTTTTTTCATCTGCATCAGGCTCAGAGCAAAAGAAAAATCATTAATGTTCTGATTTCGTATGCCATTAACTTTCTGGATGGTGTTAGAAACAAAGAGAAATAATTGCTTTATCATTTTAAGCATTACTTTATACTGTTTAGGGACAAGAAACACGACTGGGCAGCAATGCCATTGTACAGGCTCTCTTCACAGATGATTGCTAAGAAATATGAGTTCCACCAAAGGGTGAAAAAAGGAGAAAAGTATCTGAGTAATATCAGATTCTGCCCACAGCTCTCTAGGCCATCTACCTATGGGCAGCCTGGGAGCTCTCAGACTGCTTTTCAGTCAACACCTGAGCCCTGCAAATCCCTGCTGCTGTCTCAGCAGCCAGGTCCTTTGGAGCCTTAGAGAGGGGGTGGACTCTCCAGGGATGCTGCACCAGACTCTGCTGAGCTTTATAGAGGGGGTGGGAACACTTTCTGGCCCATGGGAGTAATCCCATGCATGAATTCATAAATCCTGGTGGCTGGATTTGCCTACTGAACAACAGGTCCTTCAATTTTCTTCTGAAGAAAGAGTTGGCCCCAGGACAATGGAGAACAGAACTTTTAAATGGGAATTGGTTGTGCTAGGCATGTACCAAGAGGGAAAATACAGCAAAGACAGAACTTTGGGTGCAGCCCTCTGTGATTTTGCCTCCAGTGGGGCGCTGTGCAAGGCAGTCTGTGTTCTTCACGCCTCAAACAAGTGCCATGGGGAGCTAGTGCCATCTGTGTCTCTCCTCCACCACAAGGGGCATTGCTGCAGCTCTCACCTCTACTGATCCAAAATAGGAATACCTCTTGGATAAGCAAAAAAACTGCATGAAGAACCAGATCACTGCAGCTGAGGGGGAGTGTCAGGTTCTCATCTGAGAAAGACAAGGGTCTAGAAGGCTCATATGAAACATATGATGGCTCTTATTTAGCAATTTCACAAAGTTCTCAGTTGCAGAAAGGAAGGGAGAGCATCACAGCTTTCACATGTTTGGAGATCTTCAAAGGTAAGGAAGGAATGACTCTCACTGCAGGGCCTTGAAATACTTCTCTATCTTGGCTCTTTCTGAATCTGTAATGATGCTAAGGAGGCCTGAATCATATTTGATTTTCTAGCTCTTTATCAACACTTTTATCTTTTGTCAGCCGTGCCAAATGTTGGGTGATCTCAGATAATACCAGCTAAGGAACATGTCATCAGGAAGAATGTTCTGCCAAGGTAAGCCTACCTTGGTGATTTAATATGTCAAGTGTAACTTTTCAGGCAGAAAAGCATGATGTTTATGTCTCTTGGGAACAGACTACTCTGGTTTTTTCCCTCTGAATGAGGCCTGGCACCATGGCTCTGGCAGGATTCTTACACATCAAGGCAATTAACAATACTTGTCTCATCATGTGCTGGCACTTAGAGACGTGCCAGAGAGGAGACACAGCTGACATACCTAAAGTGTGTTCACAGAGTCTTGTGACACCACTGCCACATTTGTATCCCAGAGAATAAACTGAAGATCTTATCAGTTCCCACATTCTGCTTATGTAAATCCTCACTCCCCTTTTGTACCTCCAGCAAGGCTGCCACATCATTTCCTCAGTTCTTTCACTGATTTTGAGGTATCATTGCTGACACACTTCTAATGAGCTGCTATGTATCATATATTAATCACACACAATCAAAATCTTGTATTTTTATACCTATGGCACCATCAAATTCTTGTAGTCTCACTTTTAAAGTTGAGCAAACCTGTTTCCACGTAGCAACTGAACACAGAGAATTTGAAGCTGAGCCATTTTTAAATTCCATTGTTATGAACAATTATAACTGATGCGATGTTGCACTTGCTGCTGTTCCAGTTGAAAGTCCCAGTGCAGTTGCTTCTTTTTACCTAGCCTGAAACTTGACAGTGAGTTTATTGCTCATGCAAGTGGGTGACTAACAGCAACAGCTTTAGCAAGCAGGAGCAGTGTACATAAGGAGCTGTGGAAGCTTCCCCCACAGCCTGAACACCTCAGCTGAGACCTGTTATACTCACATAATTTCAGTTCTGATCTCTGTGCAAAGACTGTCGAATTGTGCAGTAGCTCGATGCTGTGAATAGGGACGGATGGAGGAAGGGAGGAGAGAGGGAGAGGGAAGCAAACTGCACCTAATTCATGATGGAAGGAGCCTGAAATGTTGGAAAAGCTGATCCTTTCAAGGTACTTAAGTCAACATCTAGTGAAAGCTAAGAATTCCTCTGGGGATCCAGAAGGATTTGTTTAAGTCCTATTATAAGAAAGATTGCATATGATTATAAATCCTCAAGTGTCTTCCCCTCACCTACTCTATTTTCATTCATGACCTGATTAGAGTTTGAATCCAGATCTCCTTAAGTGAATAAAGCTCCAAAGACCCAGCTTACATAAAAGCAGTGAATTTTTTCTAGAAATACATGGCAAAAGCATCTGGACTTTGAAGATGACAAGTCCTTTCACTGGAATCTTTCCTTAAAGGAGACAGAACTCTAAAAAAGACAAAGAATAGTCAAAAATGTAGCTACGACAGACTAGCACTGTGGATCACCTGACTTATGCACCTCTTCTACCATAAATAATGCATGGATCCCAGTCTCATTTACATTGCAGCCACGGCTAGCATCTGTGTAGAGAGCGCAGGATGACACCTGTATCCCACAGGACCTGAGGTAATGTCTGTACCACAGTCCAGTCCTTTCCTCAGGGTAACTCTAGACAGCACAGGCAACCTGCTCTTACTCACATACTTGCAATACTTAAGGCAAAATTACATTATATTCACCCTGTACTGGTTTCTAGGACAGGGATTAAAAAGAGAGATGGTTATCGACCTGGCCTAAAAATTGACATGAGTACAGGCTGGTCAAAGAGGACTGAACGTCCCTTTGTTTGGCCTAAATTTCCCTTTGTTTACTGAGAATCAAGGCAGGGGAATCAATGGCTGGAGAACCCAAACCTGGCTGATTTAAGATACCTCTCCCTGGCCAACAGTTTCCATTGGGGTTGAAAAGGGAGAAACAAATGGGATTTTGTATGCTCTTTGTAAGGAATCCTGCATCTCAAAGCACCTTTTGTCACCACTTTTTTTCTCAGCAAACAACTCATAATGTTCAGTGAGGAACAGCACAGTAATAATGTCATCTCTATTTGTCTTCTATAAACTGCACTGCAAAAATGTACCTGCAGACTGAGCTTGGCCTTCAGACAAGGGGAAGATGCAAGTGATACAAATATCAGCTGTAGTAGAAATCTCTGAGAAATTAGATCCTTCCCTGTGCTAACCTGCTAGACGCAAATCAACCCAAGGATTTAGGAAAGCCTGGGTAACAGGTGCAGAATACAGACACCACTTGTGGATGACAAACTACTAGAACACAGCACACACTGCCTGCCAAAATAAAAAGCCCTGCTGAGATAGCTGAGATTTGCTCAGGAGCCTGTGCTTAATTTTAAGGATAATTAGGATTTGTCCAAAGCCAAAGTGGATATAAATAGCAAGTGAAACCTGCAAGTATCTTTCTTTCATCACTTGGACCTTGAACTGTTTGGCAAAAGGGACTCTTTGTGATACTAACAAGTCATGTCTGCTCAATCACAGCATATCAGCACTGACTCATGCAAGCTGCAAAGGGGTTTTAAATGCCAGGGAGAGCTGGTCTTTTGTATTCTGACAGCTCCTTACTGCTGCTTTATACCACTGCCTCTCAGATGAAGAGCCTGGAATATATGCAAAGAAAAAAAAAAAAAAAAAAGATGTGTCAGTTGCTTCACAGTGTTTAGGGCTCCCCTGGAGTTTAATTATGTGTGACATGTAGTCTATCAGCTAAAAGGTGGTAGATCCCTGTGGCACAGTTTGAGAGGTGTGTTGTGAAACATTACTCATTTGCTCTCACCCTACAGGTAACCGTACAGCATGCCCTGTGCAAACCACAGCTGCATGTGGGCTCCTCACCTGTGGTGTCCATGGCAGTGAGCTCCTAGCTCCTGCTTCCAGCATCCCCATGCACACTGAAGTTTGATTCTACCTTTAGATGAGTGGCACATAAATATTCCCATCTTCACCAAAAAAAAACCAACCCTCACTCATGTTAGTTTTCTGCTGCTCTATTACTCTAAAACACAAGAAGGGCGAAGTGATCAGCACCATAACCTCACAAATTTTTGGTCCCTTAGGTCAGGGCTATAACGATGGGAGATTTATTGTCCCATAGGAATGCAATAAAGAGCTCTTCAGCACAGTTCTGAAACAAAGCAGCACAGAGATAATAATCCCATAATGTATTTTCAAACGTCTATCATTATTTCCCCTGGTTTCATTTTCTAAATCATAAGCCCGGGAATAATTTATTTCTAAGGCTCTCCTGTGTTGGTCCCCAGCTGCCATAAAGAAAAAAACTACAGAAAATTTATGTCCAAGATTATATTTTCAATTTGAAAACATTTACTCCATTCTCCGAATTAAAAAGGAACAGCTTCTTCTTCTACTACATGCAGGAGGTGCTTTCATAAACTTGTCACATCCTGATGTTAGTAGCATATGGTATTGAAAATATTCCTACTGCTTGAAAGGAGAGCTGTTACAAATATTTCAAGCAACAGTTTGTTAATTTTGGATGCAATCCTATAGTGCACCAGTATTTTTCTCATGCTTTTAAACCTAACCATAGAATGAAGATGCCCCATGAAGTTTCAAAAAGTATGAGTTAGACCATAGATTTTTGGGGCCCTTAGAAGAACATTTCCTTTCAAATACCATGTGCATAAGACAGAATGTTTATTTCTTCCTCCTTTTACAGACTAGAGGACTTTTTATTTTTCTTCTTCTTCTAATTTTTTTGTGCTATCATGAAAAATGGGAATAACTGTGCTCTACCTGAGGAAAAGCAATGCTGCCTTGCTTTACAACTCAAGGAATACAGGCTGTGCCTTGCAGAACCTAGATATACTTCTTGCTCTGGCTACCTACTAAATTGAAATATGACAGTACAAAAAGAAGAGATGAGAAATTGGAGTGTTACGAATGAGGCCAGAAGGCAAGACTTCTCAGGGATATAATATACAACTGGCATCAAAAGATAGAATTGGACAGAGGATAACATCATTAGTCCTCCAGATATACCAAGCAGCAAGATATGTCAGATGGGGTCAAAGAGGGGCAGGATCACAGCCCTGGGGGAATACATTGAGTTAAATAGTTGTCTTCCATGAAGAAAACTATTCCTTATCTGCTCCCTCGAAAGGCTGCTGTGTCTCTCAGCAGTGTAATTCCATCCCAGCTCACTTCTCCCATAAAATGACTGAACTGGCACTGGGAACTTGCTTATCTACTGGTATTCAGCTAACTGTCTGGGGGACTGGGGGCAGGTAGAGAAGATAACTGGGTGGTTTTATGATATTTGATATGCTGGTTTGTCAGGTCCTCCTATGGCTTGCCTTCCCTTCTCCCATCTTCTAGATGATAGATGTTGTGTTTCTACTGATTCCTTCACCATAAGCACTTTTCCTACCTTTTTCAGTGCTTGTGTAGCCACAGCTTCTTACTGTAGCAGCTGATCATTGCCTGGTCACTGCCTGCTTATTTTTGCAATATATCTGAGAGGGGTGATCTTTCATAATTGACAGGAGGGGAAATCAAGTGCAGAACTGACCTCTAGTTTCACAGGCAATTTTGTGGCTAAGCAGGTAGTTGAATGAGGATTTCTAAGATTAAGGTGACTTCCTAATTTACTGGCTATAAATCTTAAGCCATACTCTGTTAGCACCGAAAGCTTCAGGGATTTCAATCTGAACCGTATACCATTATTTTTCTCAATATATGCTATGCTGCAACAGTCTTCTTTACCTTCTTTCCCCTGAAATAATAAGATTTTTCTCATTGAAGCAAAGTCTACAGACATCTACTTAATCCAATCTGACTTTTAAAGCCTTGTGAAAAACGACACAGGCAAGAAGGAAAAGAGGAATGCTCAGTTTGCTCTGAAAGTTATTTAGAACACAGCAGCAGCTAAAGAATATGGTTATGGCAGAAAAAGCAACCCAGGATGTCTTCCCTTGGAAGGCCTCGGACTGAAAAATTAAGGCAGGGCAGGTCAATTGAGAGGTGCATACGTTAAGCACATTTCCTATTTTGCCTTAATAATGTTGTATTCTGAATGCAGCAGCACACACTGCTTCCAGCCTCTAACTATCCAGTCAAACATCACCATTAAGCATATTCAGGAGAAAATACAAATTTGAGAAGTATACCATGACATCCTGTAGAAAAGGCACACAGGAAAAACGGAGGGTAAACCCAAGGGCAGAAATAAGCTACATAAAACATGGTTGATATAACACAGAATTCAGAGAGGTGAGAGAAGTGCTTTAAGCAAAAACTAAAAGAAAAAATTGCCCAAAACCTCCTTCCTCCTTATGCTGCCAGATTTATGGTTTCTGCTATTGAAATCTAGGGAAGTCAGAAAAACCAAATTTTGACACTTCCTTAGATCTAGCTAGACCAGATATAATCTAGCTCTCAAATGAAAGATCTGCCAGAGAACAGCAAATACACAAAGCTGATTGTTGACAAAGTCCTTTGCAGGGCAAGTTGACCTGATATGGTATTGTGAAAAGAAACAAAGCAATGAAAATACCAATATAATTTGTGTTCAAAGAGAACAGTGTGCTCAAGAATACCACAGGAACTGGGGATAAGAATTACAACAATCTTTCTACCTCTATATTTGTTCCTAAAACATTGTGTTTGGCTTTATTTTGGTGCCGACGGCATTATTTTTGCCCACAAGTTGCACTTGAAAAGAATAACACATTTTAGTTTTCAACAGATTTACCTCTGGTTGGGAAAACAACTTTTTTACAAACATTGTATTTAGCATCAGTTTTCAATTGCATGGCATCATTAAAAGAGTGTTTTTGAAACAGGATGTATCTAATGTAAGCACTAACCAAGCAGTGAAAATAGAAGCTTAAAATTTACTTAAAAGCACACAAAGAAGTAGGAAAACAAAAGACTAGCTAATATTTCACACTCAGACATCTACAGCTAGGCCCCTGAAATAAAGATTGAATCTGGATATATAGATATTTTCATTGGAACAATCTCAACCACAGCTTCTATGAGTAGTGGGTAGCCTCAGAAAACTCCAGAGGTTACTCTTTCTCAGCTACAAAGTAAAAGCTAGTGACAAAACAGAGATTTCCTGAGGCCATCTTTCCTATTTTCTCAGCCTCTCTCAGCTGTACTAATCATGTCAGTTAGGATAAATTTCCTACTACCATGATATCAATAATTTTGAGTTACCTGATGAAACTGCAGAGTAGCTAGACAACACTGTGTCAATGTGCATACTTGACAAAAGTCAAGGTGCTTCCTCAGGAACTATGTGATTTTGGAAAACTGGTGAAAGCTATGCCAAAACTAAAAGAGCAGAGTATTGAACACAGATTACCTGAGCACCTACTCTAAAAGCAGCTTCCACTTGAGCTTTGAGGATGTTGCACTTCAAGTGGTCAGGTACAGATGAAGGTGACACAGGGGCATGAAGAGTCTTTTCCGATACCTTCTTTTCTTCAACCTGTATTTAATAAAAAAGCAGTGGACATATATTAGAAAGCTAAGTTCATAAAATGATCAAAGGTTAGATTTTTACTTGATTCAGCAATACTGCCTAAAACTTCCATATTCATACACTGATAGATACATCTTAGAAGTTTTCAAAATATTTAGTGACTTGATACTATGTTCAAGACAAGAATAGCCCCAGGGAAGCCTGAGTAATAGAAGCAAGAAGATGTAGAATGAAGATACATTAAAAAAGCCCAGCCAGCCCCTGGAGTGGCTGTTCAAACCTGTGATCACTCTGAGGAAGCAAAACATCGTCTCAAAATATCCCACAGCGGGCAGACGAGTGAACAACAATACTATAGTGAACACTGGCTTTTAACACCACCCTTAAAATGCAAAGCTTTGCAAACTTAGTCAGAGAAATGTGAAGGAATCTCCACTTAATTGAAAGCTAAGCAAAATCTCCTTCAACAGAAAGAAAAGAAAAATCAAGAGAGTTTAAATATTGCTGATCCTGCTTCCACTTGATGTCAATCCTTTACCTATGCAGTGATCTGAATCAGAAATTTTGGCTTCAGGACAGCTAGTTTAGTGCCCTGTTCAAACATGACCTAACGGTTTTGTGCCTTGAACAAACTATATACAGCAGAAATGCCACATTAATAAACTTCGCAGAAAAATGGAGAAAAGGAAAACAAAAAGAAAGACAATGTAATACTAATATATCAAAAAAAGAGGTTATGAATGAGACCAAGATTGTAAACACAAAGTCTTCAACAATCAAGCTGTAATATGTTACATATTTTTAGAGAATAATTGGGCAATGGCATAACAGCCATTGCAAACTTCCCTATTCTTCCTGGAAGTGAGACTTGAATTGCAGATGAATAACAGCCTAGATTGTGCATTCATTTTCTGCTCTCATGGCTGAGAAGGGTGAGTGGTTGTATACACCCAGACAGAACAGACACGCAATGCTGTCATTCAGATTTCAGCCCCAACAGGTACAAGACATCAGTACACCAGGTCCAGTGATCCTTGAGGTTCACCTCTGTCAAGTATTTCAAGACAGAACCAATCTTTATTTTTACCACTGAAATTACCATATGATTAGTTCTTTAGCTTCAAAATCTGTCTTCTTTATCCTTCCTTCTGCCCTCCCCCATGGCATCCCACTGGCTGATGGTAACTACAGTCTTACTGACTCTTTTCTCAGTTCCTTGAGCAATCACAAATGGGAACATCAAGATTCGGAGGTCTCTTTCTGCAAGTGGAGCAAGTCACAAAGTAATTGTGTTGCCTGAGTAAACTGTCCAGCACTGCGGAGGGAAAGAGCCAGACCTTAGAAGAACTCCGTTGCAAGATTTTATGTGTAAGCAAAGTTGGTCTAGTAGCCTTCTGCATCCAAAATGCCATAGCTGCCAGGTATGATTTTGAACACTGTCTGCTAAAGGACTGCTTGCCATGAGATTTTTTTTTTTCCTGGCAAATTTCTAATAATTCTTACATGTTTATTTGTCAAGCTACATTCACTTTTTTATGAGGAAGATATTTTTAGACTTCCCATTCTTCTCACTTTCCTCCTAAGGGAAAAAGAAAATCCATAAAATGAAAAGTGACAGTGTCTAGCTGGAGCAACTTATGGAACTGTAGTCATCTTGAATATAATAGTAGTTTGGCAAGTATATGAAAAAAAAAAGAACACCACACCCAAACATGAAATATTTGATTGCCATAGGTGTCTTTTCTGAGATATTCATGAAGCTGAGAAGTGGAGATAATCAAAAGGACAAAATTATTTATAAAGAAAGCACAGCTTTTACTTCACCAATATTCTTGATAGACAAAGTGAACACATTTTAAAAAGGCTGTTATTACTGTCAACTTTTATGTGTATTGATTTCTAACAGCACAAAAAACAACATACTAAGCAGTGGCATTTCTAAAGGCCATGTAAAATCCCACCTTTGTTTTAAGACTGTATACTAATTAAATAACATTTCGGTCAAGCAAGATTAAACAGCTGTATTTTACTTGCTATATCAAGACAACCAAGGCTTGTCTGGGAGAAAAGTGTGTTTCATAACCTGAAAAGTTTCCAAGTCCCATCCCTCTGTTATTCAGATGGATATAGATATTTTTCAGTCCTATTGATCTTCCTCCACTTCCCAATTTTCCCACATTGACCAAGAGGAAGATAAAAGTTCCCATGACTGCCCTATAGCTGGGAACCTTCAAAAGATCTAAATCTCCTGCTATATTCAGTATTGTAGACATGATTCCATTTAATGGACATGCCCAGTGTGGGATCTGATGCGCAAGTCTCACACCGAGATCCTTGAGAAGTCCAAATGCTGATGGTGGCTAACCTGGCTGAAAGAGGAAGCGGCTGCTAGAGAGTGCACACTTCCCAGAAGCCATTCCTGGGCATTCAGTTCTGCTTTAGTCCTCGTTTGGGTCACAATTTAAGAGTTTCACCATCCAGCAAGCAAAGTTTGCTTTGCTTGCACTGCACCAGGAGCAGCAGCATCTTCAGTGAGCGGTCACACCTGAGGAGCAGACATTGCTGCAACTGCTGCTTGGCCTCATGCTGCTCACCAGCTGCTGAGCCAGCAGCCCCATGTCCCCCGGCCCCACTGGAGATGCTGACTGCACACAAACCACACACGGGGCTTGGGAGTGCTCAGCCTGACCCAGGCCTCTTTTAGCTTCTAAACATATGTCAAAGGCCTCTTTGCCAGCCTGACTTGGCAGTGACAGCCTTTTTTGCCACAGAGCAGCACATCCTGAATCATTGCTGAATTCTGCTCTCCCACAGCTGATTAGCTGAGATTACACACAGTCAGCAGCACTGAAGATCCAGACGAAAAGTAAACTCTAATCACAGAATAAAGCAGCACCTCCTTATTGCAGACTATTAGCACTTCTAAGCACCTATATAAGTTCTTATTTTTCCTTAATGTCACTAATCTTTACATATAAGCTCGTTCATCCCCCAGTTTAACTCCTAAATTATAACTCTCATCAAGAATGCAAAAGAAAATAAAATATTTCACGGCTACAAAAGCAGATGCAGAATTTTCTGTGGTTCATTTCACTAGTTTATAAGAAAATAAAAGATCTAAAACCTGTCTGCACTAGGAATCTCCACATACTATTGCTACAAGAATGAAAGCTGTGTTCTACTTTATTTTGCTGTATAATAAAGAAATTTTACATTTCCAGAATCTTCACTGCTCACAGCATAAGGACAGCGGGTAGGTATTCATCTGTTGAGCCAGGTTGGCAGTTATTAACATTTTGTTTTCATTGATAAACTCAGAGTGTTCTGTTTGGAAGTGATTAGAATGCTAAACATGGCATGATATTAATGAAATTTTATATTACACAATCCAAAAGAATCTTAGCTCCTTTCAAGTGTAAGTCTTAGAGTCAAACTTGCACTTGAAAGAGCTAATATTCTTGCTTAGAATTGCAATTTAAACACATCCTGAAAGGTTTAGAAATTAAGAAAAAACCCATTAGGATACCTGATAACACTCCAGTTTTCCATGTCCACTTCTGCACATCTCAGTAACAGCAATGTGTTCACATTTTTTCACTACTAATGCAGAATTTTATTTTTTCATAGGAGAACACTAGAGAATTGTATTTAAATGGAAAAAGACCAGCTCAGATACATACACATATAAAACTAGAGGCATTTTTTCTTTTTGTAATTGAGGTCTTACATTTGCTTTTCTCCTCCCAAACATTTACTTTAAATTCAATTACATTTGCTGATACTAGAACTGAAGGCAGATTGAAGAGTGTTAGATAATGACGACACTGACTTTGGTTTGCAAAGCTAAGTGAATATTAAGTACACGTACAGAATATAAAAATAGTTGTGTGAAACACAGCAACACCACTCCTGTGCATAACATTTCCAGGCTCTGCTTTAAAAGGTCGATGCTTTGTTCCACATCAAACTTTATATCAAGAGCAAGATTCATGATCTTGTGCCCCTGTGAATTTATTGATAGCCTCTTCTTAGCCAAACAGCATGTTTAAAACATGTATTTGACTGGAGATAACTGAAGAATAGAATGAATATTTTCTTTAGGAACGCAGGTCTATTTTTGTCGCTAGTCATCACTACTAGTGGGAGGTAAAATTTTAACAAAGGCAACACAAATATATAGGTTCTGAAAGCACGTTAGCTATGTGAGGTTTCCTAGGACTCAACTACACCTGCAAATGTGCATGGAAATCTACAGACCCTTTTGCCCCTTTTTCAGCAATTTATTGCTACTTTTTCCCATGTGATAGCTAACACCAATTACAAACAGATACCACAATGATAAGACCTGTACAATTATGTGTTATTCTTATTTGAGGCAGAGTTTACAAGCAGAAACTGCATCTTCTTTATTAGAAAAAAAGTACAGTTGAAAAAAACAAACAAACAAACCCCTCATTAAGCTGTCAGACACAGAATATTTTCCTCAGGTTAGCTATTAGTTGGTCTAATGAAAGATAAAACTCCCAATAAATCTTGTTATGCTTATATCCTCAGAGTAAATATCTTTAATTCTTGCTATCAAATTTATTTTATAAAATGCTATTGCTGAGTATTATTAAATCCTATATCTATCAATGTGAGCTTCATGACAGTCTTACTGGATCATGGTAGCCACATTTCCTGGGATACACCCTCTGATCCATGTATCACACTGAAGAGTCTCAGATACATCAACAAAGTGAGTTGGTTTTGTGGGTTTTCTTAAACTACAAATGATTTTTGGAACTGCAGTGGCTTTAGGCATTGCTGCCATGCAGGGACCAGGTAGTTCCACAGATTTTTGCAGGTGGTATCGTTTGGAAGCGGACAATCTGTGTAACAGGGCAGCCCTGCTATAACATAGTCTTGCCCTGCTAGCAAAAGGCCATAAGTTCTGAGCAGAGTTTGCAAAGATGTTAAGGCTCATCAAGCTGGCTCTGTCTGAACCTTTCTCAATTTGCCTGAAGCTTTGTTCTACTAAGTTGAGCTGTAGCAGCAATAATTGTATACAGAAAACAGTGGCACCAGTACCCTTTTTTAGAATAAGATATTTATGACTCTAACACAAATATGTAGCAATGTAGGGCTGATATGAAAACAGGGGCCTGGAGAAGGAATGACACAGGACATGGCATAGAGGAGTGCTGACATGGAGTGATAGCGTGAAGGGCACCTGGGACCCATGGCTATAAACAACTCACCGATGGGCAGTTAAAGTGCAGACCTGAACCTGGACAAAATTTGGTTTAGGGGCAATGAAGAGGGTGAAGACATAATATAATAGCATATATATGTAAAACTCAGCACATACAGTAAATTTGGGTGTAATGTGAAGATGTAGATCAATGAAGAAAGAGCAAGATGTAGAGGCTTATTGGAAAACATACAAAAGGACCCAGAATATGCTGTAGAGTGAGGAGAAAGAAAAAAAACATTAACATGACTGGAAAAAACATTAGCACAGCCTGCCCAGGGAAGTGGTTGAATCACCATGCCTGGAGGCATTTAAAAGATGTGTAGATGTGGCACTGAGGGACAAAGTTTAGTGATGGACTTGGCAGAACTGAGTTAACAGTTGGACACAATGATCTGGAAGGTCTTTTCCAACCTAAATGATTTTATGATTCCATGACCATCATAATTCTCCCTCTGACCCCACCAGAATGAAATCACCAACCTTAGGACCCATGGGTGTAGGGAAAGGGTGAGCATAACACCAGGAAAAGAGGTAGAAACAATTTGAAATGTATTATTATTCTTTCTTTTTATGTAATAATTACAGCTGGGCTAATAATTACTAGACTCCCAAGATTTCAGAAATGCTAACAATACATTCTTGGCTTTATATTATACACACACACACACACAAAGCAATGGGGCATGGGGGAACATATTTTCCTAATAAAAGGCTTCCAAGAAGAAAATCAGAAATACATTCATAACTACAACACTTAGGCTTGTCTGTCCTGGAGATTAAGGAGTCTGGTAGGACCAAAGGGCATGAAACAGACTTTCATCATTCAGTAGGTGGGCAGACACGTACACCATACCAAAGAGCTCTGGAAAAGAGGTTGGACACATCCATTCATCATTCCCATGAGACGAAGTTTGCTGTAGCAGACAATCAAATTAATTAACTGCAGAATCTAATTTACCCAATTTCTTGCTAATTCTCCTATGGGTCGATTATTAAGCCTGACAAATTCCAGCCCGAAAGCACTTTGCTTGAAAAAAATAACAATTAGCAACAGGAAGGAAGGGAGTGAAAACTGGGACTCCACAACAGATGTGGAAATGGTTGTTGTGCTTTTTTTAATCAGAAATAGAGTAAATGAAACAGCTTTGTAAATGCTTCACTGGTTTTATTTAAGCATAATATTTTGGAGGATGCAAGACTAGGCGATAAAAAACACTTAGCAGACCAGAAATCAATGGAGTGGTGCAGGCGAGGAGTTAACGCTTCATTTTTTTGCCAGAAACTAGACATGTTGAACACTCATTAAAATCTGTTTGCTGCTGGACTGAGTAGCTAGTTAACTACCATAACTAAAAGAACTTTAAAGGCCTCACTCTCAGTTCAGGGTTGTTCAATCCTGTCTAACCTGCCTTGTTGCCTCTGTGCTGGGCAGTTCTCTACAGCATTTCAGCCCAGGGTTAGCCCAATATTTGCATCATGTCCCTCTCTTTCACTGGAGAAACCATCTGCTGAGGCAACTCCAGCCTCTGCTCAGAGCTCAAAGCCCTGTGGTTTGTTTGTTTTAGCTTTGTGAGCTCTGTATACACATTTCACCAGGATCTAGGTCAGAAAATGGTGCTTGAAGAAGAAACCACAAGCTAAGGGCCGAAAGAACTTCAGAATGATTTGTTGGTCACAACCCACAGCCTCTAATGCAGGGGCTGGATCACTGAAGTGCTTTCCAGTGGTGACTCTGGGGCGGTTTCAAGAGTATGTACAATTTTCAGATTGCTAAAACCAGTAATTTTAATAAATTTTGAGGGACTGGCCTCCTTTGCATGTACATGGTAACCACTGTTCATGGGAATGCTGCCCAGTTCTTAAACGCAAACCCTCTATGACTGCCAAGGGAGGGTTTTCATCAGACAGCCCATGCCTCTAGCCTTGCCTTTTGCTGAGCTTCTGCCAGAAACAGAAGCATTTAGCAGCTCTTGGTGCTCATTACAAGACTTTTTCATCAGCTAAACTTTGACTGATGGCAGACTCATCACAGCAGACACAGGCTGCATTTACTGTGCAGCTGCATTTATTGTGAAGCACTGACTTGTTATGATACTGGGTTCTGCTAATTAGTCCTTAAATAAATAATCCATCTGACTGCGGACAAGATTCTAGAGCTGTCAGGACAAGCCAAAGAAAACTATTAATTATAGAAGAGCTGAGTCCTCCCTCCACAGACTTGCAGAGAATATGAACAAGCAAGAGGATCAGAGATCAGGCAGAAGTTGCAGGGACACTATTTGTATTACTTGCACAGTATGGTAGAATATAGAACCACAGTGTTTTAAGCTTTCAGTTTAAGAAAGAAAACAGACCATAAATCTACTAATTTTGAAATCACAGGGGTACCATTAAGATCACATCTTTGAATCTTTTGTGCAACACAAGTCAGATTGATTTACCCAATTGTGCACTGTGGTCGATGAGGAGAGAGTCCTTACACTTCTTCATTTTGCCCTTTTAAATATGTCAAAATGAGCTCTCAGTGAGCTCAGTAGTGTAGGACAGTCCTTTAAAGCATGTTTTGGACATTGCACATGAGTGAATGTTCTCTGCTGGGCAATCTGCAGCAATCACATCTGAACCACACAAGTCCTCTCACATGACCTGGGTATTCAACGGATGAGCCCGAGATGGAGAATTCTCCTTTGGTAAACTATGTCAGTGCTTAACAGGCTTTGCCTGCAAAAAGCTGTACTTATTACCAGTTGAAAGTATTTCTAGAAGATTAACTTGAGAAATGTTCATAGGGATAAAAGGTGACTTCTTTCCCATTTCACCCCAGTTTGTTGACTTTATGATTTATCTTTTTAATTCCTGCTTGAGCCAGACAAAATAAAAATAACAACTCCTCACAGGTAAAAACCAAATAGATTCATGAGAAAGTCTAAAATATTCCACCTTCCTCTTTTCATTGAGAAGTCTCCAAAAATCATGACACAGTAACACCTCATGACTACATTAATAAGGCATAGGGACTGCAGTCCATATCTGAACTACACCACAATCCTATGACAAACGCTGCAAATGTTCAAGGAAATCTTTATGATAGAAAATCCACTGCATTATGTAATAAATTCAATTAACTGTAATGTTAAAAAAAAAATTCCAATATTTAAGTTTTCAATAGAAATACCTGGCTCATTGATTTTCAGTCTTGACTTCCATCTCCTGGAGTCTCTCATCCAGAGAAGAGAAAGATTCTGCTGTATAGATATACAGTGCCTTTGTGCTTGTATTTTGGTACAGTTGGTAAGGTCCCCTTGGATTTTAATTTCCCTAATGCTTTTTGAATTAATATCAATTACAAAAGGCTGTTTGTAAAACCAAGGTAAAGTAATTGAGTTGAGTTCTCCCTTGAGCTGACAAAAAACTCTCAAAACATCACTTTCCTTTTAACAGGTCTGTACAGAGTCACTGGGGGTTCAGACCTACCTCTTGAGGCAATGCTCTCATTGACTTCCCAGGGTCCAGATCACGACCTATGTGGTTGCAAACCAGAGATCCTGGTCCAGATTCAGACCAAGGAACCCCACAGTTCAGGCACAGAGGATTTAACCTCAGATGGACACAAGGAGCCACCGACTTGCTAATCTCTGATCTCTGGCAGAAACAGCAGGACGTGGCTGTTTGGCCACCCCTGCAAAATCTCTCTCATAAAACACCCACTAACATCAGATGCCAGGGGGAGTTTATGGAATAACACGGACTCCTCATGTAGAAAAACAAGATTTTTTTTATCACTTAAAGTGTTGTTATTTTTTTACAGCTCTGGGCTGCCTAGATGACTAACTCTTCACAACTCAACTAAAACTATATCATAACATTGTTGCAGCAGCTTCTGAAATTTTAAAAGGCAAAGCTGATTGAAATGCTAAATCTGAAAACCAAATCCCAGTCCCATAAGGAGATGGTGAGAGGTGATTAAAAAGCAAGCCAGTTGAAGATGAATGTTGATTTGAATTGGAGGTGAAAAAGCAGCAGATTTTGAGTATGAAGTGACAAGGGTGCTCTGGCATATATATGTAAAAGTATATATGTATATGCTATACCTTGTTCATGCTGACGTGCAGGGCTGGCCATGGTCCAACTACCTTCACACTCTCCGTTTCTATTTTCTTCAGATGAGAAGTTTCATCATAAAGAAGGGGAAGTCCTGAGCTCAGTTCTAAAAGGATGCCCAAAAGAAAGAAAAAAACACAGTCTGAAGGGAGGCTACAGAAGAACTGCAGAGCAAGACACTCAACTGCATTTGAAGAGACAGCGGTCAGCAAAGCATCTTCTCTGTAAGACCCTCTAAAATGTTGCATAATTATGTCTTTCGGGTCATTTTGCCTTTTTCTATTTAGCAAACAATCCCTCCCCCTCCTCCTTCTCGCCCATCCTTTCATTTCAGCAGAGCTTTTGCCAGCTTTGGGCTAGATATTTCTCTCCTTACCTCCCCCCCCGCCTCTACCCCCTCTATATTCTAAAACTTAGTTGACACCAGAGGGATTATTTATACAGCCAAGGTGCCACTCTCAAAACATGTGATGTGTAAAGAGATCGGAGTATAGCTTTTGGCTTCTCTCAGACATCTTTATTTATATGCCAGCCTCTTTAAGACTGTTGTCAGGAATCTGCTGTGCTTTGTCAACAGAGATTTTGAGCAAGCCACTGATACAGCAAGACAAGGAAAAATACTTTTTCAGATAGTCCTGAAAGATCTCTGTCAGCAGCTTGGGCATGGTGTGGCATATAGATGCATATTTGCAAGTACTCATCATGTGATGATTTAACTAATCTCTGTGTCCTCCTGTATTTCTTTTTGCCACAGATTCTAGATAATAACAGTTGGGAACAATCCAGTTCTCTGGAGTCTGATTCAAAGCCTACTGGAATCAATAAAAATCTTGCACTGACTGCAGTTTGGTTTGGATCAGGTTCTTAAGCTGTCCTAAGAATATTAAATATTAGTCACTCAAGATCTGATCCTACAGCTGTTTAAATATACATTAAGGGCTTTGCTGACTAGAGACAAATTGCTAAAACCAGCTTATAGGGATATAAGCAAAAAGCTGGTTTTGGCATTAGTGAAACATTATCAGACCCTGAGGTAATAATGTCCTAGAAAGGGTTACAATATCAGCATTGACCTCCTCTTGGTGGTCTTTCATCACAAGTTAGTGTTGCCAGAGTTCAGCATTTTTCACATCACAGCTGCTTCTGTGGATATGAGAGTGTGAAACTGCCTGATACCCTGGGAATAAATTACCATAGCCATAAAATAAGACATGATGATGGTTTGTTTTTTTTTTTAAGAAACACAATCATTCGCTTTTCCTCCTAAGAAAGAAAATGAAAGGGGGGAAGTGCCTTATTTAAATTATTCAAGTTTGCTATTATTTAAAACAGATTTTTAAGCTGGGCATTTTTTTGTTGTTATTTAAAGGGAGAGCTCTGGAAGACAAGCAGGCCAGTTTAGCCTTTTAAATCAATCTCAAACAAAAGAAAAGGCAAAAAACCGAAGTCCTACAAATGCTGAGTCAGCACTAAGCCTTGGCAAACCCAGGCTTTCATTCCAAGAAAGGATCTGGCAATACTGTCGTTTTTCAAAGCGCTGTTTTCAGCCTGAAACTCAGCCTGCATTAAACCATTCTCTGCTCAGGGTTATGTAAGGTCTTTTGTAGGGAGCAATTCAGGAATAAAGGATGCCTTTTTTTGTAGTGATAACCTGCAAGCTCAGCCCAGAGTTCCAGAGGCAACCTGGGTCCCCTCTTCCCGTTCCTCATTTTCTGTCATAAAAATTCTGTGAGCTGCACTGCGTACGTGTTGGCATCTGCTCTCAGTGTTGGCCCCAGCTGCTGCCGGTGAATCTGCTCATGTGCACCTGGTAATCCATGCACGACGTTGCCATGCCAATTAGGCTCAGCAAGAGGCTCACCCTCTCTTCCCTGTGATGCCAGAATGATTATTTGCTTTTTCTTTTATACCCCTCTTACATACTATTTTATATAGTCTTATGTATTCTTAGTGCTTTTAGCCTACATACTTGTAACTTTCCAAGTCTGATAACTTAATTGAGACCCTGTTAAACCAGGAGACCAAACAGTCTGGAAGCCCCAGACACCAAGGTCCTCTCCAGAACACATTTTTGTAAACTAAGATAGGCCCATCCAGGGGGGAAGGTTCCTCAGAACAAGGGGTTCACTAGAGCCTCTCATTGGGGGATCTTTGATAAATATGTTAATTCTGTAAGGCCTATAACTGTGTGTATTTCGGTGTGATAGTGTGCATGCATTTTCGGGGCATTCCACCCGGATGAAGTGCCAGGATGCCAGGATCCTGAAATAAAGAGCAAGGTAAAAACCCCTTTTCCCGTAAACCGTGTTTTGGTTTTAATTTTTAAGACCACGAAAAGGCATCACATGGAAGGCCAACTGCTGTTGCATACAGTGGGACTGGGGCTCTGGAATACGCTGGGGGATGATGTGCTGCACCACAAGATGTGATGCATGTACACCTGCTTTGAGGTGAAGAGTAGCATTGCGAGACAATAATCAGGCTGAGTGCAGGAAAACAACATCTTCTGCTGAGCTGCCTTCATAAACACACATCAGATTTGTTTCACTGGATTTCACTTCCTCCAGTAACTGAAGTAGACAAATCACTTGGAATGTGAAAAATCAGGCAGGTCTGGTCCAGGTTTGTTGTCTGTTTGTTACTGTAACAAAGTCCTGGGCTGTGTGTTTGCTGAGAAACATGCACTAGTATTTAAAGGGAATCTTTGCCTTGGCTGGGCATACTGTTGTTTCCTTCTCTCCTGCCCATGTCCTGCTAATTGCACTGGAATTCTGGCATTTCTCAGAATAGATGAAAGTGGAAGAAAGGCAGATGCTTTCTCCCTCTCTCAGCCTGATGGTGGGTACATATCAGTGGGTCACTCCATGTTCCACTTCAGATGAATTTAAAACCACCTCAGAGCTCAGTGATGAGTCCAGTCCGTAGCAACTGGAACAAGTCACAAAACACCTGTGGTCCCATGGAAAAGCACAAGGTAGGTGAAGTGCCGGTGTCAGCCTTATGAGGAAGTTTCTGCTAGGACAGCATATTCCTCCCATGAGACCTTCAGGCATTTCCACTTGAGATATTTGGGTCACACGCACCCTCTTTCCTGAGAGTGTCCCTGGTTTAGTGACCACTTCCTAGAAACACTTTCCCAGCACTGGCCTTTCGACACAGCCTGGAGCCAGACATCAGTCCCCCATGTCCTCACGTTCCTCAGGCAGACTGCTGATAGTGTCTCCACTCTGCCTGATTTTTTCTTGTCCCACACGCTGTGCCATGTGTGCTGTCCCTGATAACCAGCCAATGGCCAGCATGCTCCTAACCATTTCAGTACAGGCACTGTGAACCTTTCCCACAGGCTTTCTACAAGAGTTTTCTCAGCTGAAATAGCTTGAGCAGCATTTTAATGAAAGCATTAAAAACAAACCAAACCAAGTCCCCTGAGCACCAGCCTTGAAAAGGCACTTAGACCTGTCACCCCAAGCTGCAAATGACTAAGTCTCATTCTGTTTTAAGGGAAGTGCTCCTACCCAGACTGCCACTGCTCTCACAGAATAAACATGCCAGATGTAACCCTCCTGGACTGGCTCCTCAAGGGAAATCAGCTTTGCACCTCCAACCAGATGCACAGGTGCCACAGGGATCAGAGATAGGTTGCAGTGGGGCAGCACAGCAGCATTGGCACCCAGCACAGGGCATACAGCTGCCTAAATAGCTCAGCTGGGAGCAGCCAGCATGGCTGCACACAGTCTTCCCTCAGCGGTGTCCCATCCCTTTCCATCCCCTTAGAAAACGGGGAATTGGCATTCGGTGCTACTGGCATTGGGCAGGAACCAGCACTGATTCTCCTGCATCAAATAGTTAGTGTGGACCAGCTTTCATCAGACAAAGTGAAGAGAAAGGTAAATCTGTCTCTAGGAACAGGTGCCATACATGCCTTGGCTGCTGAAGTCCCCTCCAGAGCATGGCAGCTGCCAGACTGGCCAGGGAGGCTGCTCCCCACAAGGAGGGTGAGGTTTGGGGTCACCCTCCCCTTGCCTGGGGGAGGACATGGAGCCTCCTGGGCCCCAGTTTCATTTCACAGGTAACACTAACTGGCACAAAGAGAACTGGTCCTGTTGTTTGCCCTTGTGCTCTTCTAGGCTTTTACTAAGGTTATTCCTGCAATAAGGAGAAGCAGGAAAGCTGTGTGACCCGAGAGGAGACAGTGTTGGAACACTCTGTGTGTGGTTTCGCTGTTTCTTTAATTACCTCCTGTCCTGCAGGTGGGCCCATGGCAGGGCTGTGGGGAGCCGGAGACCAGCACGGCTGGGCCTGAAGCTGCAGCACCAGGAGTCTGACATGGAGTTGTGGGCTGGATGGGGGCAGCCCCGAGGTGGGGTTGGGGGAAGCAGGGCCAGCAGTGCCCTCTGGGTCGGGACACTCAACAGCAGCATAGCTGGCTCTGAATGAATTTCCTGGCATGCTTCAGCTCTAATTTGGGAAAGGAAAATATGGGCTGGCACACCCCCCAGAAAGGTCACCGCCTCGCACTGTGCCAGGGTGACAGCCAGGCGAGGTTTTCCAGCTCAGCCCTGCCAGCATTCCCTGGCTGTGCCCAGCCGGCATCCAGGGCGGCTCTGCCGCTGGCCGGCCAAGGCCCAGCAGGTGCTATACCTTAGGTTTTAACTTTTATATTTTCCAAATCCTGTACTGCTAGTGTAACTCTGAAGTTTCCTGTAGCTTGTTAAGTGCTGTTCTCTCATGCTAAGATAGACATAACAAAGCCTCTCTAGCTTGCTCTCCAAGGACACCCAGACACTCCTAGGCCAAAAAACTGTAAACCATCATCTTGGGGAGAGGGGGGCAAGCTTGGGGAAATTCCATCCTTGGCTGGGTCTGGTTGGTGAATGGATGCTGATATAAAAGTGTGAAGAACTCGTGACCTATCGTCCATTTTGAGATCCACTGAGGCAGGACCCTCTGGAGCCCAAAGTGTGCATCTGAAGGCCTTTCAAATAAATCCTTTATTCCTTTATTCCTGTCTAGTCTCTGTTTCTAGGTAGCCACTTAAGGCATCAGGTGCAGGGCCAAGTGAGCTGCCCGCAGCCCCACAGCAGGACAGGCCGCACTCCCCTCCTGGATGGTGCTGGCAGCTGCAGAGCAGGGCCGAGATGCAAATACCTGTCAGGGGCACAGGAGCATCCAGCAGCCTGCTCTGAGCCTCTATGGCTGTGCCAGGCAGGGGGTGACCACGCTCCATGTCAGCCCCATGTGCTTCTCATCATGAAGGTACACTGGAGTGCAGTGTACAGGCAGTGGAAAACAACACATCTCCTGGAGGTTGCTCCTAAGGGAGTAGATTCATTGAAAGTCCCAGCAAGCAAGTCACATTGCTGCTTAGGATTCCTTCCTTAAGTGTCTACAATGCCTTGCATTTTATTTCTTGAGATTCTCTCCTAAAAACTATCTCAGTCTCTTGGTGAAAGAAAATTTAAGAAAATGTTTCTGAGCTTCTGAAACAAAGTCTGATGAAAGTGCTTGTCCAAGTAGATGCCTGTGCAATACTGCTGAGGTGGAACAGCCTACAGTCAAGGTCACCCAGTACAGTTCAAGACGCCGGTTTCAGGAATTTGAAAATTGACAGATTAACTGACCAGGGTGAAAGTTTCCATAATGAATAGCTATCTCAGGGTGATTTACAGTTATTAAGGCAAAAACTGGGCAGGGGTAGGAACTCATTGTTTCCTAGAGACAAGGAATATAATAGATCAGATCTTGTTTTGCCCATCATCCGACATTCTTACACAGCTTCAGCATCTGACTCAGTGCAGAGTGCAGAAGTAGGAGAGCAGGAGAGCAGGATGTAGGCCTGCTCAATGACAGGGATGTTTCTCTTCCAGTTCCAGTGTAAACCTACAAATATTTGGCCAAGCTCTGTACCCTTAAAAAGGCCTGTACACATTCAGCAGCAGAGACTACAACCCAAACTCCCCAAGACTGCACCAGGAACGGACAGGCTTTTCTCCTTTTTGTTTTCTACAAGCCAAGAATTTCTCCCCTAAGGAAGAAATCATATTCCAGTCTTGGTAGGTAAAGATTGTAATTGTTCCCCTTACCCAAACTAAAAGCAAGATGATGTACAGGGCTCCAAAATTTCTGCTGCCTATGCCCAGACAAAAATAAGATCCAAACAATTAGGGCTGAAGGCCAGCTTGGCAGATCAGCAAAAGACAACAGCAGATGAGGGTAGCTTTGTGAAACTATACTAAGAGTAACAACAAAAAAAATCCCTGTGCCAAGTGGTTAGGGAGTCAGATTCTGTGACTAATGGGGTATTTGTTCCGCTATGGAACACCCATCTAACACCAAATCCCACAACCCTGTAGCGAAGCCAGGAAATTGCAAATCTTGTCTCGTTTGCCCATGCTACAAACCCAGCAAATAATAACAGGAAGCACATTCTTCAAGGAGGAAAACTGAAATGCGCATTGTTTTCCTTTCCTTTGCCCCCTTACCAGAGACAAACCTGAAAGCAGCACCGTCACCGAAATGGCAGTAACTTCAGTGGACTTACTGGCTGGGTTTGGAACTGCAGAGACAATGTCCTTTGTGTCGGGAGCCAGGGCACCGTAGTTGGCGTGGTGGTGGTGATGCCGATGGTGGTGGTGGTGCCTTGCAGCCATTTTTGTGGTATACGGAGTGCCACCATTCTCCTCAATGTTGAACGGATGCAGATCGCTGTTGTTCAAGGGATAGCTACAAAGTAAATTCAATTCAAATTAGAGCAGTAAACAGTAGAACCAATTGCACTTTTGGAGAGACAGAGTGAAAACTTTCTTGGGAAAAAATGCACAGCTTTTTTGTAAATAAAAATTTTAATGAAGTATATCCCAAATCTTTAGAGTTTTCTATCTCCATGAGATTTAACTGGTGAAGAAAAAGGATGCCTCTGCTTGTTGGTATGACTTTAAGATCAGAATTATTTTTGATATCACACACTACACAATCTCTGCTTTAAGCTCTCCTGGGATAGGAAAGTTATCAGGCAGAAAACAATAACTCCTTTAAAGTGAAATTGTCCAAAGAGCAGACCAAGGAACAGTCGCAGAATAACACAACATTCCTGAGAATGTTCAGGTCTCTAAAGTTATACTGCAAAATAGCTATATGAAAAAATTCTGACTTAGGGAAAAAATGGAGAAATAAAACACTTTACAGGTAACAACATAAAAATAGCAATTGGTCAAAAAGGAATTGTACCTATGCTGGTATAACTAGTTTGGGTTTTGGTGGGGCTTTTTTGCATGTGTTTAGTTAGGAGATTAACTAGCGTCAGTCTACAGTATATGGCTTATGTCAATATATAGCATATTGACATTTTAATTCATCATCTCTAACTCAGAGGTAACGAATGACACTGCTGCTTTTTTTCATTAGCTTTAACTGATGCTGTTTCAGTTTATTGTTTGAAATTACGATGAATTTCTAGAAATGATATTTTCTCTCCATTCCAGCAACCAAAGAAGACTGCAATAACTCTACATAAATGCTGCAAACGACTGGAATGTGCTTTCCTCAGCGGAGTGCTTAAAATTTTTATAAGGTTTTAACTTACTCTATAGTAGTGCATTAGACAGTAGTTGCAGTAAATCAATTCATTTCAAAAAAGATGAATCCCCTGCTTATTTGAAATATGCTAAAGAAATTATATCTTCGGCTGCTTGAGTTTTCGGTTTTCTTTTATTACTAACAGCAGCCAAAAATCTGACAATATGAAATGAAGGCAAACCGAATAATTAAAGGAACAATGAATAAATTACACCTAAGATACTTGCTACATATGTTCTCTGCAGATTACTTAGTGATTCAAAGCAAAATTAACCAGTCATCTGCAAATAAACACATCTGTATCACTTCCACAGTTATACTGAAACACACAGCTTGGTACATCATTAATAACCACTGTCTTCTGAGTAACAACTTCAGACAACATGAGGTAGCTGACTGGGTACTAATTGAATAATACTTTTATGCTGGTTACTTTTTGAAAGCAGGAGGCGGGGAGAGGAATGTTGTGTATATTAATCTTGGCAGGTTCTCAGCATGTAGCAACCACTGCCAATAAAGGCACTTCTGATGCCTTTTCTGCCTTAAGGAAACAATACAAATAGGTGTCTGATCCACAGGGGACAGCTTTCCTGAGCTCAGATAATCCAGGACTGGTCTGTCTTTTCAAACTACACTGTATCTTTACTGCTATAATCAAATCAAGCAAGTGCCTACAGGGGGAAAATGGCATAGGCTAATGAGATTGCACACTAATTGCAGCAGCTCTCCTGCACTTGCCCTTCAAGGGCCTTGGATTGGTGGGACATTTTTTGACTGAGAGGATAGGTGGTTTTGTTCATATGGTTAAAACCCGGATGGGAAATAAGATCAGTTTGGGGCTGGAGCTTCAGCATATCTTTTTTTTTCCATCTGATTCAATTTTTTTTTTAAGACACAAACCCTACGTGCTTGGGAGTTTCTTTCATTTCACCCACTGACAGGATTAGTAGATTTTCAACTGGTCTTTTCAAAATGAATCACACCAAATCCTTACACTGACTCCTCATACTGCTATAGGCCCAGGGTATCTTCCATGCTGAAATGGGAATGAGCTGAGCAACTGAATGAGCCAACTGAGTTGACCTCTGGCATGAGGGAAAATGTGAACCAAAATCTCTAGATGTATTTCTTGACTGTCCAGAGAGAAGAGTAAAACGTAAAATGCGGGGAGACCATTACATCAAAGAAATAAAGAGCTAGCCCAGCAAAGCTGATGTTCAGCTATGCACTGAAATCCTTGAGGACAGCAGGTCACAAAGCTCCAGACAGGGTGTCACCACCGAGGCAGAGCACTCTGATGTGAAATCCCATGCTCAGGCTGCCGGCCCATGTAAAAGCATGTGGACATCTGCGCTCTTCCAGGGCTGACAGCAACTGACAGATGTCGAGGCAAACTCATCTCAGGGTCAGACAACTCTTGTGCTTCCGATGCGTATGAGGTTGGGCATTTGCACAGATACCCTCGCTGCCAAGGAGTTACTGAACAATCAGAAACAACAGGCCTTGCAGCCGCCCCAGAACCTGCCAACTAGAAAAGCTGGCAGCACCCAAACAAAAATACCACGGGTAGTCCAAATCCCTTTCTTGTGTACTCTCTCATATATATTTTCGGGGAACATTGAACAGCAGTTTCTACAAGGTGGCATCATTATTACCTCATATCGCATCTGTTTTCACTTTTCTGTTCTTTCACTGTCTTAAATACAGAGACTTGACACTTCCTCACTCAATGCATCCTTTTGTCACTAACTTTACTTTCTATTCCTTGCTTCTATCTGGCTTACCTGAATGGAAAACATGCTCATGTATCCTCCCCTATCCACTGACGTAAATAAATCACTACTTTCAGTGAACCAACTTTTTGTCCATATTCTAAGGTACTATACTCCTGACCTCCAGGAATTCTTACTTGCTCCCCAGACATCAAGTAAAGCTCTCAGACTATGTGCATTACATGGACAGGTAGCAATTTTCATCATTTCTCTCGCACCTGCCTTCTGGCCATCCTAGTACACCAGTGTCACACTTTTGGTTTACTTTTTAATCAATTGTCTGTCCTGCAGGTTTCCTCTTTCTCTGCTGTTATTTACCTGTGTGGCCTTCTCAACAAGCTCCAGGTGTTTCCTATACAGACAGCTCCTGTCCTTCAGGGAAAATGAGACAGGGCCCTACAGGCAATTGTGCAAAGGAAGCAAACATTTCTTTCTGCTTTGTCCCTCATGCAGGAAAAAGCACTCCTGAGGATTCAGTTTCTGGAGGCTGAACCTTCAAAAAAGCCACTCAGTGTTCACAAGAAAGTTAGTACTGCCTTTAGCCTCAAATTCACATTACTTCCTTCTGACCAAAAAGGCAGCACATCGAGGAACAAGGCAAATAACGTGTATCTACTAACTGCCTTTTCTATTTTAAAATTTTTACTTACATTACTAGTCCTCTGTCTCAATTTCATGTCTTCACACTTTACCCAAAATGCTATTTTCAGTTGACATTCTTAGATTTCATGTGCTCCAGTCACCTACTGCTTTACCAAACCATGTTCTAGTGTACAATTCGCACACAGAACCATAATGTTAAGAGGACAGAGGAAAATGGGGAACAGAGGTGTTTTTGAAAGCCTTCAAAAGCAAAGTACATGGGCCTGTGTTACCTGAACGGAACCTCCAACACCTTTACTAGCAGAGACTCCATGACCCTCCTGTGCAATTGATTTCAGTGTCTCAGCATGCCTACATTTATTTCTTTGTTTATTCTGTTTCCTATACTGCAATTTAAGCCACTATTTTATCTCCCATCCATCACAGACACACTGAGAAGGTTATTTCTTGCTACAGAAGCCTGTGTTTTTGAAAATGGCCCTTTACGTCTCCCCTCAGAATCTAAAGAGCTCTGAATTCCTCAATTGCCCCTCACAGGTCACACATTCCCTACAGCTCTGAAACATCTTGCCATCCCTGTCCACCTGGATGCCCCCTGCTTTGCTTCCAACATGTGGTGCTAAGAGCCGGACAACCCACTCCAGCTGAGACCTGGAAGAGAAAGGGCTGCTTCCCATGTCTTACAAAATCTACTCCTGTTTATATGCTGGAATATGAAATTTTTTTCTATATAGCATGAGATTGTTGACTCATTGTCATTGATTGTTAACTTATGATCCTCAGGAACATCAGATCCTTTCCTAAACTGGCCAGGATTCCAGCCCCACAACCTCAGCTGTGACTCTCATGTAACTCCTACCTAACTGCACAAACATTCCTCCTGAGCTGCGCCCTAATCTTTCTGATGTGCTAAGATCAATACCTGATCAGGACTTTCCTCTCATCCATGTCAGGCCTGGTATGCAAGGACTCCCATTTTGGTGTAACCCGTGAGCAACAAGGGGTTTTTTAAAACACTAATTGCCTTTCCATGCCATCCTCCCAGCTGCCATCCTCAGTCTCCTGTAGAACATAACTGCGCAGCCCTGCAGAAACATCTTTTACCTGGGTCCCAGAGCAGGCTTATTCCTGCACCCTGCCCATGTCTCCTTTTTCCCCACTCTTCCTCTAGGCATCTCCCACTGGTCTGAATTTACACCTGGGGAGCAAATGGGGGGACTTTCTTCTCTCCTCTCTATGGGGAGGCTGGAGAGGCAATAGCAGAAAGCAGGCTCAAACCACCATGCCTCATGGATGACTCTAAGAGTTTAGACCTTTCCTACTAAAGCTGAACAGTGGCTTAAAAAAATCCCATGCTTCTAGGTCTGATTGTGATAAGTAACCTTCAACAATTACCGCATCGACCTCTATTTGCTTTGAACATTCCTCCTGCACCAAACCACTGCAATTTTCCAGTATTTAAAAATCCTCAAACTTTCCACAGACATCTTCACAACTGCTCTTGATCCTCCCCCATCTGTAGCTCAGAGCACGCCTGGCAGTGATTTGTACAGGTTTTGGCAGCAAAAATTCACACTGCCAGCTTTGTACTGAACGTGCTGGGAGATGTATCATTACAATACCTTCTCCAACACCAAAATGGGCTTCAGATGTGCTCCCAAATGGCAGCCAGGGGAAGTGTTGCAGTGCCTGTTAACTGCCTAATATATGTGTATTAAAGTGTATGTAATGAAAGCAGCCATTGCATTGGAAACTTCGGGGTGGCAGCCGAGGAGAGGTGACTTAACAGCTGTGCTAAGCCAAACATTCCTATTTGGGTTTATTATCTCCCTTTATTGGGAGGAAGGAGGGTAGACTTTGGGTTAATTCCCTGCCAGTGCTTCAAAAGCAGTTAAAAAAACCCAAACAACCAAATAAACCACAATGAACTTTTAGCCAAACTTCCTTTAATCAGATTTAGAATCTCACATACCACTTGTTTCGCTGAAGCATGGCAAGTGGCACAGAGAGAGGAGGAATTTTGCATTCTCTGAAAATATCCCCATGGAGAGGAAAGAAGAGGAAATGAGGGGATAGGAAGAAGGCAGTATGTGTGAGCATCAGGTCAGGGCCAGGACTATTGGACTGAAGCAGAAGACTTGACCCAGAGTTACATGAGAAGGGAACGCAGACCACAGCAGGACAACTGCAGTAACAGAGAGAACTTTTATTTTGCAGCCCAGGGACTGGGACATATAAAAGCAATGAGTATTGCTAAGTAAAGGAAATGAGTATTTCCTAAGGAAAACTGGGATCACTAAAACCAAACCTATGTTGTTATTTTTTCCTGCACCATGTAACTGAGACCTCTCTGCTGGCCAGAACTGGCTTCCTGAGCTGTGTGGAGTGTTAACTAAAGCTAACAGTGTGGTTACACTTCCATGCTCTGCTGGCCCATTTGCTTCCTTCAGGGAAGGCATGAAAAACTGTGTTGCTCTTTCCCTGCTGCCAGGGATGATCCACAGTCCCCATCCAATCCTAGGTACACCTCAGAAAGCAGAGCAGGCAGCCAGCAGCCTTCTCCCAGACAACCTTGTAATAAAAGAGAAAATGATAACGGGGAAAAAATATATTAATAAATGGTGACAGAAACCTGCTGTAGAATACAAGATTCTGAACTAAGTTTTGAAGCAAGAAGAATCTGGAATTCTCCACAAGAAGAATAAAGAATAAAGCCCACAGCAAAGCATATTCTAATAAAATACCAAGGAACAAATCTTGACTTCATAAAGAAATTGTCCTCATAGATTTCACCTTATCTGCATAAAGATCATTAAAAAAATACTGTCTTGCAAAACTGTCATGCAAAATATGCCCACTGGGGAACTAAGCTTGCTTTTCTTCATTTACAAATGGTTTTAATTAACAGTAATAATAGCTAATGATATTTAATCACCTGTCAAATTCATTGTCCCAAATGTCCTTGTAGATGAGAAAACTCTGAAAAGCAGACATAAAATTTTCTAAGATCAACAAGATCCTCCCTCAAGTCTGCTGCCTTCCCCTTTCAGACAGAGGCAATGTGTTCCTGTCCTTAGGAAATAAAACAACTTGGGGTGGCTAATCTAAGCAAGCCAGCTCAGGTTAAAACAGGAGCAAAACCAAGCAAGGAACTGAGGCCTCTGAAGCAGCCTGCAGCTGATCTTGGATTGCTAGCCATGGTACAGCTTTTCCCACTACTTAACCCATTAAATAACAGGTCCTGTGAGCTAAGCACATCCCTGTCTCATCTCTACTGTGCTCAGTATCACATTGCTGCCAAAGGATGCAGAGAGAAGCAGGAACAGCCCTGAAGCTTAGTTAAGAGAGAAGAACATGAGAAATCACAGCATGTGACAGAAGTTGTGGCTGGACATAAAGGATGAAGGCAAAGGAAGCTAAAAAATGTTACAGAGCGTGTTCAGAGGATTGCTGGAATTCACAGGTACTTATGATAGGACTACATGAACAATGGTCAAATATCACAGAGCTCTGAAGGGGGAACATCAGGGTCTCTTGGTTGAGAACAACCTTGCAAGGCCAGCACTGTCTAGTAAACTGTATCAATAACTCTGTAAGGTCCAAACTACTGAGGCAGCCTTGGGAAATTTGAGTATGGATTTAGCAAAACTGGGAGCAATGCAGGGAAAAAGCAGGAGTAACTGCGAGGAAACAAGAGAAAGGGAAGAGGAGAATTCACGTGCATCAGGATGCACATGAGAAAGGTGAGAAAAGTGACCAGCTCCATGAAAGCAAGCTGCTGGTCAGTCAGCTTGGCTGATCAAGCTCCCATCACCACAGTCCACGGCATCTTCTCAATTACAGTCCTTCCTTCTGTGGAGGGGTATGCATCAAGGACGGAGCTCTGTGTGCTGCCCCACGTTTGTGAGCTGCTGTTTGTGCACACAGGTGCTGCAGGAGGTACTGCCCTTCAGCTCCTCTGCTCAGCCAGGCTGGCTGAGAGGGTGCTCTGTGAGCATTTACATCCTGGAACGAATGCTGAGCATCTCATCCTGGGCTGTGAAGCCAGCAACTACAGCAGCCTTGCATCTAGAAGATTAGAAAGGTGTAATCCCTTTAGCCTTGAAGCCAAATCACTGGATTTAGCTTCCCTTAACAATACACTTCCATCTTAAAAAAATCTCCTTTCTGTCTCCATCCTTACTAAGATGAAATTCATTGGGGAAAAAAACTTGTTTTAAAAGAAATTAATCAAACTGTGTAATTTTCATGCTTCTAAATTATTCTGATTCTGAATGCTGCTAATGCTTTACAAAAAAAAAATATGCTGTCTTGTGAATTTTCAGTAATTTGCCAAAACTTTAAAGTCCAGCATGAACATGAATGACTCCATTGCCACACAAATGACTTCTTTTTAGCTTATAGATTTTTGCCCTTTTAAAAGACAGTATTAAGAGGTAAAAGTAGTACAAAATCTATCACTCAGCACAGCAAGGCCTCTCTTAATTACAAATTTTCAACCTCTGCAGTACCTCTGGGCAGGTTCTCATTTCAGTACTTGGGCAACTCATCTGACTTACAACAGGAAACTGTTCATTTTACCTTTAAAGTAATTTTCATAGTTTTGTTTTTTTGGTTTTTTTTTTTAAGTCAGAAATTGAGAATGAGAGACACACATTAAATGCAACTATTGAAACTGAAAATGAATAATAACAAACAAAGGCCTCCTGGGCTCAAAATTTTGATACGGAAGCAGCATCCAATTTTACATTCAAGTTCCTTGAAGTTTGCTTCAAATCAGCCTTGCTATTGATTCAGAGAGCCCCAGGTGCTGAAGATACAGATGATGAAAACACAAAGCTCCCTTGCCTCTTTCATTCCTCTTCTCCCTTCCCAGAGTTTCTGGCAGAATCCGTTGCTTTTCATTTTCTAGTTCCTTTTTTTTGCACATAACACTGTAAAACTTTGCTTCTCCCAAATCCTCTAGTTGAGCTTTCTGTCTCCCTGACCCATTTTTTTCCTGAGCTCTTCCTTCCTGTTTGACTCCTTTATTCCTACTGATGAGAAAGGTGCTCAGAGGCACCGTGATGCTGGCTCTGCTGCTTGCCAACGAGGCCTTAATCTTCAGGGCCTTGGCCCCTGGAGATTAAATGAAACAGCCACTCTGTCATCTGTTTAGGTTCTGAGTTCATTATTATGCAATTACACAATTTAGAGAGCACTGGAGATTAATTAATGATTTGTATTGCTACTTCTCTAAGGAAGTCAAATTGCAGAAATTGGTAATGGCAGGTAAACTACTGCACAGAATGTTATGGGTTTAGGGAGGAAAAAGCAACTTATAAATAATTAGCTTCTTATCCGGAGTTTAATTGCATTAGATCAGTACTTCCTACTTCTAATTAGGTGTGGTCACTTCTTTCATTTTCATTGTGACTTGGAAAGCAGAAGATGCTTTTCATTGCCTCAAAAAAAAAAAAGCAGCGTTTTTTAAAATCCATCAATATAGGACATTGGTAAGCCAGGAACTAAAGGTTTTCCAAACTGTTCCTGTATGAAACATCTGCTCTTGTGTAATTCAAAACATCATCTTTCATATGATGAGCTGAAGATTTTGCTGTTTGATTGTTTTAAAGGTCATACTAGTAGTGCTGTGAAAGGAAAAGGAAAGGGAAAAGAAAGAGCAAGATGAAAATGGAAAAGAAAAAATAAGCACATTACAAACTCAAAAGATAGTACATTCATGGTGGAAATATAATGGTGGTGGTAATATGAAAACAGAACCCATGGGGCATTTCCACTCATTCCCATAGCCTCAGCTCAACATTTATCTTAGTTTTAAATTGGCAGATTCCTCAGTTCTGAAAGGGCATGATGATTAAGGCAGCCATCATGAATGCTTCTTCTGCTAGTGACAAACTAGGTTTCTTCCTAAGAGATACAAGCAACAGATCATGGAAGATAAGGTGCCACCAAACCCAAAGGAGTATCCCACAGTCATTAGAAAGCTGTTACACAAAAAACCACAAAACAAAGTAGTAACATTGGGTCAGGCTAGTGGAACTTCTTATCTCCACCAATCTGTGTGCCAAGTCTACCAAGATTTGAACTGAAGGGGAAAAAAAATCACCTTCTTTAGGAAAGCTGGATGGTAGAGGATTTTTTTAAAAAAAATCTCTTCTTTCCGTTCAAAACTGAAAGTGTATTACATACAGAAATCAAAAGCAATACACAAGTTATTACCAACATGCTTGTATTTTCTGCAAGATACTCATATCTGCAGGGGACAGTGCCGAGGGAGGCCTGACATGTGAACTTTACAATTAAATTCAGATTAACACTCATGAAATCAGCTCTTTCAAAGTAAGTTGTTTTGCCTTAAAGTACAGTCATGAAACAGTCATTAGTAAGTGCCTGAGAGCAGCATTTAGTCTGCAGCTTTATTACTGGAAATGATTCATACCAATGGAAGAACTCCAACTTAATTATCTGTTGGGGTGGTATTTTTGGGTTTTTTGTTTGTTGCGGGTTTTTTTGGTGATGCAGTGGCAACAAGAGCAACAGCACTTACACTGAGGAAGGGAAACTCTGGCCAGTCACTTCAAGGTTCAACAGTAGGTAGAAAACAAGGGAAGCTGAACAAGGTCTTCATGATCACCACACACTGCTTTGCTACGTGCTGCAGGAGGCAGACAGAAAAGTGTGGCCCACCTCTTTATGTGTTTTTTCTGATCTGATTTGACTAGGATTGTTTTTTCCAAAAGCTGCATCTTTGTAGGTGCCTTGCTGAGGAAGGAGGACTGATTTTCCTGCAGGCTCTTCAACACTAAAACTTGGGAGCAGCATAAGAGCACTGTGTTCTTCCAAGCATGTGCAGTTTGACTGTAAAGCAGGAAAAAGCATTTATTCTGAAACAGTTCAAAATCTCCATCCTTACAATGTAGTACAAGTTTGGTTGTGCAGAGTGTTGGTTCAAGCTGGCTCTTGAGGTTTCATGGCTAGCATATGGAACTTTCATCTTAACAGAAGAAGCCAGGGGGGTCAGTGCCCCTTCAAAGCACAACACAGAGTCTGAGGTCAATTAAAAAAATACATTTCCTAAGTTATGTCCATTAATGCTGGTCTGTAGCAGCTCTGGCTCCAGCAGTCTCTTTAGCGGCCATTATGCTGCAATGACAACATTCCCCCTACAAGTCTGTTTTCCTTGGTTCTCTGCTGCAGAGTAATAGGAAAACCACTCATCACCAACAGTCTTTCCAAAGATGTGGCATGTCAGGTTAGATGGATGTGTGCATCAAAACTTCTCTCCTTTGGGCAGGCAGAAGCCTGCCTGCTTGATACACAGACTTAAATGACTCCTCCTCTGAAAAGAGATGATTGCAGTGCTGAACTGTCTTTCTACTCTCTCTCAGAGAGCCCCATCTCACCAACTTTGATGCCTGAGAGGCAGATGATATACTCATTTTTCTCCTGCTGCCTTTGATGTGCCCCAGCTCATTCCTTGCCAGCACCTGAAGTTCCATTTTCAAAATTACTTGCAAGCTCTGACACTTTCTCTTGCAGATTGAAGAGACATCTTCCGCAGCGCTCATCCAGTAAAATAAAAAGCACATTTTACATCACCAGGCCATAATATAGGCTTTGTTGCCATCCACAATGTGAGAAAACATTCCTCCTCTTGGTCAGTTTGCCTATGTGTTCAATGACAAAAGGGTCCAGAAGGACTTAATTCTTTCCTTTAAGTATGCAAACCCCTGACTGCCAGCTTTAGAAATGCATTATAAAACCTGATCCCTTTGTTCAGTTTGCCTGTGACTCACATCCGCTAGAGAAAAATAGCTGAAAATGAAAGTTTGAAGAAAAAGCCCACACTAAAACAATATATTGAAAGTGACAACACTTTCAGCATTGTGTTTCAGGTATCATATTTCAGTATTCAATATTAGTCATTAGATTGCATGACAGGGCCTGGCTGGGGCTGAAAAGTGATATATTTCAGCTGGTGTTACAGATGTGGTGTCACACCAGCTTTTCGATTTACCCAGCAGTTCCTGAGGAGAGGACATAGGACTACAGTTATTACAAAATAAACTCCCTCCAAATCCAACTACAGACGGCAGAGCCAGGCCTGAGCCATGCTAGGGAAGAACTGGTTTCCAGCTATATTAAATACAGGAGGAAAGGGTGAAGAGAGATGATCAAAAGATACCCTCAGCCAGGTTGTATCAACTAATTCTCCAGCACAAGGAAGAAGCGATTCCATGTTTGACTTCAGATCAGTGTAATTTCTCCAGTGCCTATCACTATACTCACACTTGCCCTCCATCCCCCACAAGCTGATGCAAGGATAGTGTTTATCACCTGTAATCAGATTACAGAAGTTTCCAATTGTATGCTGGACTTGTAAAAAGAAGGTTTCACACAATGAACAGACTTCAGAACAGGGTGGAGAAGGTTTGCACATGCAGTTCAATGGGTACCCCCGAGAACATGTTTCATTTGGATTATGAAGGTGGTACCTTCTTTAGGCAACTTTCAAAAGCTTCTTTAAAAACCCCCCAAACTTCCCTGTGTATATTTGGAACACATTTAAAACGTGTTGACTCAGAATGACTCTGTAACATGCTCTTTGGTAAAAACTGCATTTCCTCATGGGGAACTCCTAATTAAAGCAATTCAGGAGCATAAATACTCACATACCAGGGTCACCAAGTTCCTATATTGAGTGCCTATAAACTACCAGAGGACTCCTATAGCAGCACAAGTGTAGGATGCAGTAGATTGATTTATATTGCCAGAGCTTTCGCAATAGTCTAAACAAAACTTGCTGCTATGTTTAACAACAGACTTAACCAAACATTTTCCACTTTTCTTCTCTCTCCCTTCCCTACATGTAATCTGGTTTCACGTGCGGTGTTCTGTGTTGCTTCAAACTAAAAATTGTAATCTTAGCATCAAAAGACCTGTATTACTTGTTAAAAACAAACTGTTGTGAGTTACAACTGTGTTAATTTCAGGAAAAAAATGCCAATGTGCTTTTTTATATTTAAAGCAACTCTTTTATACTGCCCTGTTCAGACAGATACCACCCTTATCCACCTTTGTTCAGGTAACATTAGCTGCACAGGTCAGGGCAATACTGGGGTCAGAGAGGACACAGGTAGATATGCTCCCTCTTCCCCAGCTGCATCCTAGCCCATTTGCTAGAAGAAGCCAACTATGTCTAGAGGAAGGAAGGACAGAAACATTGATCTCTTCTTACCTAGCTGATCACTCCGTGACTTGGCTGGTTCAGATTTCTGCAGGCAGCAGGGCAGATGAGGGATGAACAAGTGAAAAGGGAGTGCAGAATGTGTGGGCTCCTTCTCCAGAGAAGCAGAATGCTAAGTGCTTCCCTCGAGGCGACACACACAAACTGCAGAACACATAAGCCCTGCAGATTGCTCTGCACCAATGTGCCTGAGGCACTTTAACACGGACAGGACCAGTTAAAGGCCTTGTGCTGCCTTTTCTTGCAGTCTGTCAGGGAATGGGTCCCTTGTTCAGCGCACCTTCAGCAACAAACCAAACCACACACAACACAGGATGAGGTGGGACACTGGCAACAAACCACATGGAAGCTGACATGGTTGTACAACAAGAAAGATACTGTATTATGAATGTAGGTGTGAAAATATTAAAGCACCAATGCCCCACACTTGAACGTGAGTATTCAAAAAACCCTCCTCCAGAGTGCTTTCAGAGCAGCAGGTAAACTAGACTTTTGTTCCAGTGGCTCCAACAGAGTATCTCTTTCTTCCCTTCTTAAATAAAGTGCTGCTGAAATGGAGGAAGACTAGGCTGGGGAAACCAAAGTCAGCCTCTGTGATTACACACCTCAGGCTTACTCTGGCATTTTCACATCCCAGAGCACAATTGCTTTATTGTCTTCCCCTCTCTACAGATTGTACTGGAAACATCGGTGTGCCACAGCACTAGTAACTACACAGGAACAAGCATAAGTCACAGCATATCTATCCACCCTCCCCCAAAATCTTTCAAAAACAAATAATGCATCATAACCAGATCAACAAGGTTGACATTTTTTATTTGTACTTAGCACATACAGGAAAGATCAAAACAAATAATAAAAGATAGCATTTGTAAACAAATATATTTCACAAAAAGTTATAAACTACCAAATTTGCTCTGAAAAAATTCATTATAGCCATTTATAAATGTGTGTTTATCAAAATCAAGTTAAAAACTACTTCATTTTGAAAACATCCCAAATGAAAACATCCCATCATTCATTCCAACAACTTGAGAGACCATAGATGTAAGGCCTAACTAAAACAAATGCACAAGTGAAGATGGCACTGTGATTTTTGGTTTAAAGATAACAAAAAAGTCTGCAAGTGATCAAAATACCAGCCAGCCTAATTCAAAGTCCCAGGTTTGTAAAATATACATTTAACTCCACAAATGTCTAACTTTAAAAAAATAGAGGTATTCCATTGGAACGTCCTCATTTTTTAATGTACTGATTATATGCTGTGTTTTTGAACCCACTCAGAGAAAAGTTATCAGTAGGTAGTTCATGTAATTAGAAACTTCCATAACCACATTAAAAATAAGACAACAGCAGCACCCTTTTAGCAAGGACTAATTTTTAACATTCTTGCTTTTATAGCAGCAGGTATGGTTTTGGGGAATGCTATCAATATAATCAGTAAGTAAAAAAAAAAATATACATACTCTGTGAAATTTATTACAGTGTTCTTTCCCTATACTTGTTTTCAAAGTTAGGTAAGCACCTCTATTTTTTCTGCAGAACACAAAAAGTAGACATAAATGACATCCAAACCTATGACTGCCTCAGTAGGCTCCCTTTGTTGGTGGCCCACAAGCCAATTTGATTGCCAGTATGAATTCTGTTTTCTCCTCCCTCCAATCTCCTACTAGCATGCCAACTAAAAACCAAGGTTCTCAAACTTCATCTATTAATTTGACTCAAAAGAAACAAGGTAATAAAAATAACTAAGGCACAACTGTCTGATCTTCAACAGCAGGCAGAGGGTCACAGATTTGTAACTAGGGTAGAATGTAAATCCCCAGAAATATTTCTGGTCTCGGGGCACTGAAAATTCTTACCAGAATTGAGAAAGGTTTTTCAAGATTGTTTTTTTTTTTACAAAGATACGGAAAACACTTTTCCCAAGAATGTCCACGAACACTAAACAAAGATGGATGTACATACAAAGACACACACTTTATGCACAATACACTTTGAACATACTGCAGACAGACAAGGACCATGGAATGCAATGATGTCTAAGATGGCAGGTGAAATGAAGATGGCTCTTTTTCAGAGAGTCGTCATGAGTTTATCTTGGTACACCATGCTTTGGACTCCTCCTAAATTCTTCTGGTTCTGTTCCTGGATATACCGTAAATTGCTGTCCTCTCCACTTGTGGGGGGTTTCCAATAGGGCCTGTCATCATGATAGGGTGGCCTGCACCATTTGCACAGTTATTGGTTAGTGAGGAATGGAAATCAACTCAGGAGTGCTACACAGCAACATGAGCTCAACCCGCGAGTGCTAAGCATGCACATGGAGCTACAGCACGGGAAGGAAATGGGGACAGACCTACAGCGCTGATGCAGAAGCCACTGAAGCAACTGGGAATCTCTTGGCTGATTTCAAAAGGTTTTCAATCAGAGCTCAGTCATTAAAAACCCTCTCTGTTTTCAATGTTATAGACAAGCATAGTGCATCAATGCTCTGGAATCCCAGAGAGGCGGTGGGGAGGGAGGAGGAGGCTATAGGAAAACTAAGTTTGTACAACAAACATGTAAAATAGAACATCATGCAAAATGTTGAGCTCATGAAAGTACATCCTTAAAGTGCAAAGGGTTAAGAAAGGCAATCCTATTATGAATGAAAATTGCTCTTCTGTAGTTGTTGCTATTCCTTTGGCACTGGTACAGTCAATTAACACTAAACCAGCCTGTAATTTACACAGTTGTATTTTCTTAAGAACACCCCCAGTTTAAAGTTAGTATAGGTAATTCTCTGAGACTTGCAAAAGTATTACAAGGAAAATATCTTTTTCCTTACTTGTTCATTACTTATTGCTGCTTAGAGATATTAACTTCTACAATTCCTACAGTGTCCCCTGAATCATTGCAGCGGAGTGGGGAATAAATGAAACAAAAATTTTGAACACTATGTAGGAAACCACAATATTTAACATTACCTTATTACCAAATTGAAGCTGCAATTATTATATATACGGAAGAAATTCTTTTCTGTGAGGGTGGTGAAGCACTGAAACGGGTTGCACAGAGAAGCTGTGGATGCTCCATCCCTGGAAGTGTTCAAAGCCAGGTTGGATGGGGCTTTGGGCCACCTGGTCTAGTGGAAGGTGTCCCTGCCCATGGCAGGGGGTTGGAACCAGATGATCTTTAAGGTCTCTTCCAACCCAAGACATTCTATAATTCTGGTAAGTTTTTTTATAGTAGCAGAAACACAGGCAAGGTTTAGATTTTACCTTTTTTTGGATATATTCTTAAGTTACACAATGAAAACTGTTAACTGGAATTAACATAAGGTTAAATATTATGCTAACCGCAAACAATTTCACTGGAAGAATTTTACTATGAAAACTGAGACACAATTCCACATGCTATTTCACAAATTATTCAACAAAAGCTCTATACATAACATGTATTGCACAGGTCATTTCATTTCAGCCCATGCCCATTCTAGACTTTCATGCCTAGCAGAAAGAATTTTATGCATCTGTAGCCGTGATCTCAAGTTCGCAGCCGAATGGATTAAGCTTTTTCAAATCAAGCTATCCAAGATCTTAAATGTCCAATTCTTTCACTCTGACTTCGAGTTAGAATAACTTGAAACTTCCACTTGAACTGCACATTTAAATGCTTCTACCTGAATGGGACAATTCTGAGCACCTTTTCTACCAAGCTTCTATGACTGAGCTTTTAAATACGTTGTTTTTCCTTTTAGCCTTACAAGTCTCACTATAAAAAAGCCATTGTTCATATTTCGCTGACCTTAGTCTTTGCCCAGGCAGTGGAGGGGCTGGAGGGGGAGGTTGTCTACACACACTACAATACATTATTGTGCTTATTTCAGTATCACTCTGCTCTGGGGTGAACTATTTGGCTTTAAAATGTCACGGACTGGTATCGTAAGTGATGGAATCCTTAGAAAAATTTCAGCAAAACCTCAAATGATTTTAGAAATCATTAAGCTCTCTTGGCAACCACCACTCTTTCATAATGTGAAATTGTACATTTTAAAGCACTCGTAATAAACTGGATAAGCAAACCCTAAAATCAGGAAGACTCCTGAGCCTGAAATATAGGCAAAGTTCACTACCCAACTTCAGGTCTTCTGCTACTAGCATAAATTTAATATCTGCTTTACTGCTGTGTGCTAGGAATTTTGAGATGACAGTATCTATGTCTACTTCTCTGCCTAGTATTTCTCATATTAAACATACTTGCATTTTTTCTGCATTCTCGGACTCAAACTCAGACCAAATTGCCTTTTCATTCATTTTAAGCTCAGCCTCATCCCCAGAGCCTACCCACACTAAAAACAAAGTCTACCTAATTTAATGTAAGAATATAAATGTTAGCTAAGGAGAAACAAAGACTAGGGTATTGGTATTTTTCACTGAAGACAGTAACTATTTGTCTAAAAAACTGAGTCATCCAAAAAGGTTACTCTTTTTACTAGGATTAAAAAGTGACTGTTTTTTATCATGTGTACAGGTATAGACACATATCTACCAGCAGGTGCATGCCTCTACTGCACATTCCACCAAGCTGGTTTTAATTGGACTGAATTTCTTCCAAATTTCTTTTCACTCAATGTCTCTCATCACTAGCTACAAACAAGAAGGTATGCAAGAAGATAGCACAACAGCACTTGCAGGACTATTTTCATGAAAAAGTTCTCAAAACCTCAGTTTTTTTATAATTTTACTAATTATCTTTAAAGTGCTTGATAAATTTTCCATGTACTCATCATTTTTTCATATACATTTCTGCAAAAGACAAAAACAGTGCTCCACTGCAAGAATCTGACACTAATGGCTTTGTACTACAATGAGTTTCTTCTTTGTCTTAGGAAATTAAATGCAAACAATTACTGATCAATTTGCAATTAGTTTTATTGAAACTACTGAGTATCTCCCTATCCAACATACACCCTTCAGAAAATCACTAACGTTGTATTTCAAATTTTGAATTAGAAATCAACTAGGAAAAAAAAAATCATATTGCAAAGCAAAATTTAAACAGAAGTTCTTGAAAACTGTCTCTAACCATACTTCTTACTTCTGTTTGCTTTTTCTGTGCAGAGAATTGCCCAATATGGCCACCACAGCTTTAAACCAAGTAAGATAAAGAAGTAAGTAATAATCTTTTCTTTTTTTCACAAAGTGAAGATTGCTTACCTTACATTCACAGGTGTGTGTGGATGCCAGTGTGGCTGAGCAGGATGTATATTAGGATGATACTGTGGCTGCAAATGAAAGCATTGAACTTGGTTAATGAAATCACATAAAACCTATTAACTTTAACCTTTTCTTTTCCTAGGGTCACGAGGAGTATGTTCCCAGTGTATCCTAGAAACCCTACTGCATCAGACCTTCTCCTGTGTCATTGAGCAGATACATGAAGCCTCCTGGTGAGAAGCCTGCTCATTAGGACACACTCATGGGAAAACGCAAAGAAAATTGCTCTCCTGTTTGACAGACAACCTGGCACATCTCGTGCTTCTTGTAGAAAGCACATCAAAAAAAAGTCAACTTTGATCAAAGGTGGAGAGTAAGAAAGGTTACTTTTATAACAGCAGGTTTCAGAAGGTCACCTATCTTTGGTGACAGCACTTCCCTCTCATATCCACAAGACCTTGAAGAGAAACAGTAAAACAAAACCATTGGTGAGAGTTTTAATAAAAAGTGCTGAGACTAAGTTCTCATGCACATACAGAGTTTGGAAGCTTGCTTTCTCAGTACCACTGACTGTCAGCAGCACAGACAGAAACCAGGTAATGTTTTCCCTGGAGTGTATAAAATAAAACCCAACAAGCATTTGACCAGCAATGAACTCTGTAAGTGTTGTGATGAGGGAGTTAATTGCAACTTTGAAATTGTCACGATCACCCAATGTGAGAGGCTGCTCTAGACAAAAGCTTGCTCACAGAGCAGTCTCCTGGGGCCCATCACATTCACAGTCCCAAAGGCTTTAACTTTTAGAGAAAGGAAAGGAAAGGGAAGGGAAAGAAGGCGGCAAATGGAATGTACTCAGCTTGCAGAACATCCAAGAACACAGGGAAAAAGAGAAAAGAATCCCTCCACTTTCTCCTTAACCCCCATCTGGTGCTGTTTATTTCTGACACATCAGAAAATCTCATTCCAGAGTAAAGAAAGGGGAGCAAAACACCTGTACTAATTATAAAAAGCAAAATATTTATCACTAAATACGAAAATGACATTTTCCTCTGTAACAGTTATGCTCTTACCTGGTAGTTATGGACTTCAGGAGTATTTTTAGCACTAAGAGAGAAAAAAAAATTGCTTTTATGTAATCAATACATCTATGTCATAATGTTTTTTAGTTCAGGGAAGTACAGCAGAAAAGTAAAATTCATGTTCTTAAGGACGTCTTTATTTTGTTCAAGATATACACCACACAGTAAACGTCTGGAAGAGGGGTAGAAAATTTTTTTCTTCATTTTACATTTAAAAAACAGGAAAGAATTCTGTTTGATAAGCTAGCATAAGAGCAGTGAGCAAAAACAAAGTATGTTTTACTTTAGTCTGATTTCAAATATAAAAATAATAAAATAAAAAATAGATTAAACAAAGGAAGCAGGCAGTCCCTAAGAAGAATCTGGTGATGCATAATGAGACGTGCCAAAGCAATTCATCCCACACCAGAGAATCTGTTTCTACAAATCCTAATGCAGATGTTATCTTCAGAATCCTTTTAGCCCAAGAACAGGAACTGAGAGGTAGAGAGAACTTAGGCAGTCACTTACCACAGTTGTGCTGCTTTCACAGGATTGTTTGCTTAAAAAGAAACAAAAACAAAACCTTAGGACAAGTGAAATATCAGCCATTTTGCAGCTCTTGTCATTGGGGCGTTACACTATGGCTAAAGTGAATCCTTATACAGACATATTTGCACAAGTGTCTGAATATCAAGTGCAGCCCTGTGCTTTCTAGCAACCTTGTGCAATTATAAAGTATGAGGCATACACAAACCTCCCTCTGGTCCTGCAAATATTAAAGCCCTTCAGAGATGACAGCAGACAAGCACATTCTTCCCAAATTCTCAAAAAAGACTTTTGGCAGAGTATGTTCTGTACAACCAGAACATTTCTTTTCTCACCTTACTGTAGTACCAATGTCAATACCATTGAGTCCCTTGGAAATCAGAAACTACACCTTGCAGAAATTTTCAAATATCTTACAGAAACCAGAGTATTTGCAAAGCTGGTAATGGCCTGTGTCTTACTACAGGGAACAATGGTAGCCAAAACAGCCCACTAGTTGGGAACCCTAGGAGGCACTCAGTAATCTTGAGCAGCAAGGTTTTGGCCTGAGCTTTGGACAGGCTGGAAAGAATGGTGAAGAAGGCAGCTGAGTAACTGGGATGTGTCATCTCTTTTTCATGACAACGCATGTTTCAAGAGCACTGAAAAGCTTCTCAGTGATACAGTGAAAATCCAAGTGTCTACTGAATGCAGAAAGTTAATGAGACACTGCAGAAGTCTCAAAAGTGACAGAGCTAGAAAAGAATCCCACCCTTGAAGGCTGCATTTAGGTACAGGTTGTAATGGCCAAAAGATGCATGGAAGATGATAATCTATAGGGAGTTTCTGCATCAACTTAACAAACACACTGTTGAACTCTCTAGAGGGAGATCACCTGGGTATGGAAAGTTCTGAGGCTGCAATGGACAGAGAACATAATTAAGCACAAGCCACGCTTTCTCTCTTCTCCCTCTACCTCACAGACAAAAGAACAGAAGCAGACACAGAGGGCATGACCTGCAGGTCTGTCAGATCCCAGTACGGTAAGAATAAAATTTAAAGAATTCATTCTTTCACTTATAAAATTACCCACACTATATAGCTGACTCATGTCTCACATAACAGCATCTCAAAAATTTAATAACTTGCATTTTAATTAAACAAACTCCTTCCATGTACTAAGGAAGGAAGCAGGGGAAAGAGTTACAGCCTCTAGAAAGCATGCCTGCTTGTTATGCTTTCTCCCCCCACTGTAAATGAGAAATAAAAATGTCCCCATAATACCACAAGGACTGTTCATGTTTATATTCTGGAAATGCAAACAAGTGCAAAGACATTCTTAAGGGAATGTCAGCTCACCCTGCTCCATATGGCAACTGTACCTGTAGGCTCAAGTAATACAGAATTTGGAGGGGGCTGCCTTGCAGTGCTCCGAGGCTTTTCTACATGGAACAAAAATCTCAGCTCAACTTTTTAAGGACAAATTACCAAACCACAAGGGAAATCAATTCCTTGTCATTTCGCTTAAATTCAGCACATCTCAATTCCCAGGGCAAGCTAGTTAAGGTCAGAGTCTGGATAGGTGAATAACGTCATTACAGTCACGAAAGCACCAACAACTGCATAATGAGACTTCTCAATAACCCTAAAATTGTCTGGCTAGTTAAGCATGTCAGTGAGGCTTCTGGATACTGCTGCACTCCACAGGATACACGCAATTATTAAAAAAAAAAAAAAAAAATTATGTGCTTTCCCTTATTTAGTTTTCTGCAACTTTTCCTTCCTCCTCGACAGAGCAGCAAAACAAACCATAGGTACCTCCCTCCTTAGATGGGAGTGGAAGAGTTAATTGTAGATAGAGATTAAAAACAGAAGATGGAAACAACGAACTCTGGCAGAAAAAAGCCCATGCTACCAATCTGATTTTTCTTAGGTGATCTAACATTTTTCTTTTTATAAAGTGGTACAGATGTCCTGCTTGTAATGTGACATTTATAGGAGTTAATGGGACACCTTCATAACTGATTCAGAGACAACATGTATAAAAACACTTACCCTTGTAAGTGGAATGCCTTCGAGAAGGGTATCTCTTGCTGGGCCTTCTTTCAAATGTACTAGTTCTGCGTAATCTTGTCCCGTGTGTTGCTTGATATTCTGTCCTCCCACTTAAAATACAGAAATAAACAAAGTAAACTACTGCCTTCTGCTGGAAGCTGCCCCTGCTCCTTTGTATAAAGATAAATAGATTGCTGTTACTTCACTAAATACCTGAATCTGAAGCGTGATCCCAGCCTTATGAAGTCGGATCTACTAGATTTACTATTTGCTGGGGCTCGCAATCTGAAGAAAGCATGGTGCTCCACTGCACACTTCCACAAATGTTTGCACGTTTTGGCACTGTCTAACCGGAAAACAAATGTGTGCTCTTGCTCTCTGCCCTAAATGCAGAAACAAAAGCTTTGGAAGTTGGCATGCATGATATTAGTTATTGTCCTTGGTAGGAGAAACACAGCCTGGGCCAACAGTGTGCTGAGCCTCCCTTGTGTTCTTACCAGCCTGAGCACACACCACACTTTGTTGGATCAGGCCCAAGTAAGGGAAAGCAGTTACCTGTTCATCATCTTCTACAACCACGAGCGTTAATTTGCTCTTTTTAAAGTCCATTTTTGTGATTTTAGGCCTAAACACAAGAAGCAAAAAGAATAAAATTAACAGAATATTAAAAGAATTTTATTTCAACAACTATTTCACATTTAAGAGTGGTACTTCTAACCAGGCCAATCTACCTTCAGATTTACGCTTCAGATTTTAAAATTTATAGATTCAAATAAAAATTACAAAATACAGTCAAGATCCCATTATGTAAAGGAGAAAGATTTCAGCATTTAAACAAAAAGGAATATAATACAAAAGCAGATTACCAAAAGAATAAGCCTATTTTGTTGGCTCCTTCAAAGATCAATATGCCTGTTGGTGTCAGTCCAAGAGCATATTCACAACCATCTCGTCCCTGCAAGCAAGTACAGAATAAATAATCAATCTGCCATGAGCAGTGTAAACTTTACTACAGGTACTGCAAAATCCATAGGTCTTAAACTAAACAATAAGGTTGGCATATTTTCTTAGCTTTACAGAACAGAAGAAAAAGCATCTACATTGGGTGAAAAGTGGCACATTTTGGCAACAGGAGGCTGCAGGGAGCAGCCTCCTCTGTGGGAGGAGGCCATGTGCTGCTCCAAGTGGCTCTGAAATCTATGGAGATGGACCCACATCAACTGTACCCAGGGGAGCCCACCCATCAGCTCACCTATGTTTAAGGGCAGGCAGGTCCTGCTCGGGGAAGGAGACACAACAGGAGGAAACTGAGGGACATAGGAAAAGGCATGTGGAAAGGGACACTGTGAGGGGGTGGCTGGAGGAGTGCTGCAGGTGGGAAGTATTCCTGAGGGACCATGGCTTGCAGGGCAACCCACACCAAAACAAAAACACCCCTCAGGGACTGACCCACACCGGGGAAGGGACCTCACACTGATAAAACAAAACATCACAGGGGTCTTACCTTAACTACATGCATATCTACACCATACATTTCTAGCCATTTAGCTTTGTTCAAGTAGCACAATTCAGCCTGCGCCGGGCTCTTTCCCCTATGAACATAAAATCCATACTTCATGGTAAAAAATTTTTGTCCACTTTAAATGCTTTCAAATTCATTCTCCTAACCCTTTTCTTTGTGTCCTCAGTCTTATTGACACTAAATGGTATTTCAAGCTTAGCTTATGTTTTTACCCTCTTCCCTCTGAATGAAAATAAATCAGAGGACTGAAAATGGAAAAAGGTCTAAAATTGCCAATAAGGATGAAAGTTCAGGTAACACAGCATCACTGAAATGTACCATATTTATTAACAAATGACAGGAAAATGAGTTTGCTACCACCCTGAACACAAAATTTATGCTTGAATGAAAGAGGGAGAGAAAGATATATGTCCAACATATAAGCGGAAAAGGACCTGACTCCTTGTGTTATCAGAAAATAATCAAAAGAAAAATCAATACCAACACCCCCCACCAACCTTTCCTAAATCACTGCTTGCCAATTCTAGAGAGGGAGAGGGCTCAAAGCCTTTTTATAATACTTCTCCACTGACAAACATAATCCCCATTTCATGCCTTTTGAAGGGATATGACTCTGGAATAGAAGAAAACCTGCTGCTAGAGACCCCAGTCCCACACAGGTACTCTACCTGCACTCCTTCCATTTCTGAAAAATGTCAAACTCCATTGCTTCGGTCTGGTTTGGTGCAAACCTGAATTCAGACACGAGCTCTGGTGTGTGCTCAGGGTGCTCACACTCTCCCAACTCAGCTGAAATCAATCAATTGCGAAGTTAAAAATATAAAGATCTTGGGATAGCCAGAAACATTTAATTCCATTATCCCTACAAGATAAGGATAGTTTGCAAGTTTCCAAGTGTGCTGTGGAATGCACCTGTGCCGATGGTTTAAGTTACCACCCCCATCCCCCCACTCCTGGCCCCAGTAAATTCAAACCAGATTTTACAGCAGAAGTCAGATAAATGCATTTGCAGGAGCAGTGTAAGGTTGTGGGACAGAATTCTGACATTCAGTAATGTTATGACTGAACCAGCTTAACTAAAGCTGTTTCTCTGGATTTGAAAGCACTTAGAGGAAATAAAGTTTCTAGTAAAAACAATCATCAATGCATCTTCTGTTTTAGAAGAGGTAACTTTGAAACTGCCTCTCATTGCATACTTTTCATTCCAAAACACTTCCCATTCTATTACATGCTTTGTTATGTTTCTGCTCATGTGACAACACAAAGGGAATACCTAGTCTCATGAAACTAGTGATAAAGCTGTGAGGTTTTTTTAAATCACAGTGGTAGTGTTATATTCAGATTAAGTAATTTTTAAGGAAAAAAATGCTGAAACATTAACATAATTAAGGTGTCACTTTTTACTTATAGGCTTAGGCTCTGGTATTTTCTTTTCTAGGAGCAGAACACTTGCCAACTTCCCTGAGCTCAGCCGGAGATGCAAGTGCTGAGCATTTCAGTGACTGATGCCCTTAACTGCCTTGTGTCTGTGACAGCTCTGCTCCTGGAGCCTCTCAGCTTTATGAAGAGGCTGCAACGTCACTGCCTCGGGACTGTGTGGCAAACATCAGTGGAAAATACACTCTTCAGCAATACCATGTGTCACCTGACATATGATGTGATTCTCAACCAGGCCTTTGTCAGTCAGCATTTCTTAACTGTTTACTACTGTTACTACTACTGCCAAAATAAACACAAAAATTGAAAAGCATAGAAGGAAACTAAATCCCTGGAAGAAAACAGTTTTATGGCTTCAGGGTGCTTTTACACTTAACAGCTGCAAAAATTTTATTCACAGGCAGACTTCAAAAATACCTAGCAGGATCCATCAGGAGATAGGAAGTTACACTCTAAATCCAATCTGTTGGCTGATAACACCTACTAGGTGGTTTTGAGAACTTGAGCTTTGCTGAGACATTTAGCAATCCTGAGGATATTAAACAGATTGAATTCACTGGTCTTCATTTCTAATTACTGCCTCACACACATTTTTTTCTCTCAACAGTAATCTTCCATAGTCAGTTACAGTATTCTTATCTCTGTTAAAGAAAAGGACATATAGATAATTTGGCTATTATATTATAATGTGGCTGCTTCATCAAAGCTGGAAGCCTATTTAACACAGATATTGCTAAGAATTACTGACAGTCCAATCTCCAGTATACAAGAGGGAGCCACAGCAAGCACATTAGCAAGGAGGACTCCAAGGGGGGAAAAAGAAGTAAGGATCTGAAGTTCGATGTGTTGCCAACTATCCAGGAAAAACATGGGAGATCTCTCTACTACTTAACTGAATGAGAAGGTGGGGAACAAAGTCTGACTGTGCTGTAAAGAGGATGTGTAGGGATGAGAAGAATCATGAGCTTGTATGAAAAAAAGACACACAGAGAAGCTAAGGCAGTAGTACCAGGCAGGAGAAAAATATCACCCTTGTTTCTCCATAGCTGCACTCACTGTTTATTCACTCTCAGGTGAACAAACTATGCTATCTTTTTGATCTCTAAGAAATAGGTCTTCAAGGTAAGAGTCAGCAGGAGACTTGCCAGCTCCCTGCACAGGGTTGGAGGGCAGTGGAAGAAGGGGCTGTCACAGACTGAATGAAAGCCACTGGGCATGCTGGGGTGGAACTGAATGCACTCCCTGAACAGCTCAACAGCACTAATATTTTTCAGTAGCACAGCAGAGGATCCATCTCTTCATTTGTGGTTTTATGGGATGCTTTGCCATGCCCTTCTCTGCCCTTCATTGGGGGAGGGGGGGAGGGGAAGGTGGGGCAGGTGTTACATAACACATGGATATACATTAACCGTGTTCTTCAAAAAAATAACTGCACAACCTGGGGGACATTTTTAAAAGGATGTTTCCTAAAAGGTTTTTGAAAACTCCAAAAATATATTTATTTGTAAATATATGGCTAATTCTTTCATACAGAGAAGAAAAAAGTTTGCAGTATCCCATGAATATGTCTTATGATTAGAATTGAAAATTGGAGATCTGATAAAATATTTTCCTCTTCAATCTAATTAGCAGCTTCAAAAGTATATCTGGTTAAACACTAAGACCATACAACACTAATGAGGCAGTTAAAAACTTACTGTAATAGTGAGAACTCAAGTTTGATGACAACTTTTCTGCAGATAAACCCTAAGTGAAGCATAATATTATGTATCTTCTTCACAAGTTACCCCATATTACAAACCAATGTATTTGCTACAGTTATTTGCTACAGAATTTCCTTCACAGGACTGGAAAAAAAATCAATACTTTAGATTTGAAAGATGATTCACACAAAACACTAACCTTGGAAACTGCTACAGGAAAGCAAGAATTACAGTAACAGAAAACTTTCTTGATATAAAAAAATAGTATGAAATTTAAAGCTGACCTGTGAAAAGACTTTTCTTTCAGCAGGTTCAGACTACTAATGTCTAAATAGCAATTTATAGCTTTTTCTTCACTCTTAGGAAAAGCACACTAAGGAGCAAGACTGGATTTTACAGAGTAAATGTAATCTGCTGAGGAGGGAATAAGTGACATTTCTTTATACTATTCTGTTTAATTAAGTTTCCAATCTCAATAAAATACAGCAAACTTTACACCAAAAATGCTTAGCATTACCTATGTCAGCAAAGAGAATGAACTAGTTGCAGTAATGAAATAATTTTGGACAAGCTTATAGTAATGATGTCAAAATAGTGGGAAACTGAAAAAAAAAAAAGACAGCAAGAAAGAATAAAAGTGTGTTCCCACAGACAGCATCAAAGAGTATTAATTTTGGTAAATAGCTGGACACATCATAAACATGATGGACAGATATTACACAGTAACCACAGGTGTCAGTTGCTACCCAAAATGTTGAGGCATCAACCTATTATTCTTTGCTTGGTCCTCCTTGCTTGGACCAGATGTGAGGTTACTGGAGTTTCTATCTGTGAAAACGTAAGCAACAAATCAAATTTGGGCTCTGTATTTCCTCCACCACAAGAAGACAGACAGAGGCTGCCTGCAGCAGTTCTTTGCACACCTGACAATCACAGTTGTGCCAACTGGTGCAGCAAAACAACCACTGCCTTAAGATTTACACCTGTTGCTGCTTGGAACTGAATTCCCAGTTTTGCCTGTCAAGTCTATCTAGAATCACTGAGTTACTTCCACTGCTGTATTAAACTAAGAGACTCTGCCTAAGCACTCCATGTGCTGTGGGCCCAACCTCTAATGAAACAGGACGAGAATTTTTCAATTAATTTTGCTGCTGATATGCTTAGAAAGTGCAGTGAGCTGGACCATTCTTTTAGAAAAAAAATGCACTCGATTTGAGCTTCATTACAAAAAATCTCCTCCCCATCTGCAAAACAAACTGCCTGAAATGGAACAAATATTTGTATTAACACGCTTGCAGTAACAAAACCCCCCCCACATTGTCCTACAATAACCTAATGAGAAACCCAGTGTACTGGAATTGCTTTTACATATTGAAATCCTTGCTCCTGCCACAGAAGTGGTCTTAGCTCTTACCTTCCCATATAATTTTCTCCTCTCCAGTACCTGCCACTTCCTCCCTCCTGCCCTGTAACCATCTCTTTGTCACACACTGTGGAGGCTTCCTCTCCCAGGCACAATATGAGCAGGAAGCCCATATTCACAGGCACCCACCTCCCACAAACTGCGAAGGGCCAGCTGGCTCTTCAGGCTGAAGTGGTAACACTTGTCCATGCACCACAGCTTCTCCCTCACTGGGGAGCTATTTTGGGTCCTTCTTCCCTGAGCAGGCCTGGGTTTCCATGAAACTTTTGTCTAGCCATGCTTTAGAGTCTCCTACCCATATCAAGCATGCTGACATTGGCCAGGTAGTTCAGAAGTTATGAATGGAGGCAAGTCAAGAAAGTGATCTCCCTAAAACGCTTCCCTTTGGGCAAAAGAATGGCATTTATATATGATCAGTGAGAAGGCATTAGTAACAATGGAAAGGAAACAAGTAGGTGAGTTTTTTAATAAATTAAGACAAACCACTTTCAAAAGATCACATACCTTGAAGACACAGAGCTGCTAGTTCAACAGCAGTCTCATAAGGGCATTTCAGTCTTAAAAACAAAACAAAACACAAAGCTATAAAAATCATGTATCTTGTCAGTGAATTTCTCCTTCAATAAAGATAAAAAGCAGCCTGCTACAAAAACCAGAAACATTAACTTCCACAAACTACTAATGTTATGAAACAGCTACAGTTAATTTTTTACTTGTATGTGATAATTTCCTAAGTTGATACATTCTGATTAGCATTAAACATGATACACTTCACCATAAAACAAGCTTGAACTAATAGAAAAAACACTGATTCAACTAAGAAACCATTTTTACTTTAACATTGTATCTCAGAACATATGGGTTTGAGGTTTTTTGTTTCTGTAATTTAAAAAAAAAAATAGAGCAGGTGTGGATATTGGTCAGCATAAGACTTCAAAAACACAAAATATTTTTGCAGAGTTGACCTGAACAAAAAGTGTTGCACTTCAACTTTCTCATTCTATATTTCATCAACCATACTGAAAAAATATGGCAGGCCCATGTTACATTTTCAAGTCATAAAACCCAGGGCAGTTTCTGCTCTCTTTAAGCATTTCCATCACCTGATCAATCCATCAAAAATCTTTAGCCATTCTGTTTGTCAGTAATACAGTCACAATACACACAAAGTCCTATATGCCTGTGTTCTAAAGGAAAAGAAAATGCACGTGGGACTGTAAGTCATCCTTATAATTTGTGCATGAATACCATAAAGAATTGAAAAGATCACACAGTTAAAGTAAAATTTAAAATCACTAGGCGATTAACTATTATAAATTCTTTAAATTACAGCTGCAAGTCTAAAAAGGTACTTACTTCCCTGAAAGAATGTCTTGCCGGAGCTGTAATACAAACAGGTACCTGACAAATAAAAATTCAGAAAGTCAGAAGTAATTACAGGGGCATCCTTCTAGCTCCACTGGTTGGAAGAATACCCCAATCCATTGGTAACAGCAATTTGAATAACTTGCTCTTGACAAAAAAAGGGCCTTTGGGATCACACAGATACACCCTGCAAGCTTCAAAGCTCCCACAGCTTTCACTAAATAGATCAAAGAGAAGAACATTTGTTGTTCACTGGTTGTGTTCAGGACATTGTCCAAAGCTTTGGTGTTTAGGATGTGCTGTATCTGAGCGTACACCACAGCAACCTAAATGTGCAACCTAAAACACAGATAAAGGTATGTAAGGCTTCAGGGCTGCCTCCTTAAATACAAATACAGAACATGGAAAAAGTCAAAATTGGGAAAATGGAAAGGTTCATTCAAAAATGTCACTTAAAAATAGCAGGAAAGTTCTGAATAAAAGAAACCCAAATTCCATAGAGCTCACACATTTATTTAATAAGCCAAGTAGGAATTTACAGCCTTCAAACTGCCATAGTATTTTAAGCTGTTGCTTTGCTAATCTTCAGTCCTAGGCACTCTTCACTGACACCGCTCAGAGCTGGGCTCTGAGGCATGCATGAGTGCCCTAAGTCATGCAAGGGGTGTGTAGAGGACAAGAAGGCACAGGCAGGCTCTGCTCTGGATACAGTGGGGTGAGGCTTGCCAAGATGAGTGACTCAAGAGAAGAAAGCACGAAGCACTCCTGAGAGCCCAGAAAACACTAACATAAACCTCTCCTATCATTACCAAGGATGCTACAAAGACAAAGTGTTTTTCATCAGAGAGGATGTGCAGGGAACATGGTGAAGGATGAATAGTTGAAATCAGACAGGGAAACAGAAATGAAAAGGAAGATTAAGATTTCTCATGATAACCCTAGAGCAGAATGACATCTGTCCGTGTTAGCTCTGTCACACCTCTGATTCCCATACTTGCCCAATACCTGACCTGCCAATCAAAGCTGGGTATTTGCATGCTTAGATTAAGGGTTGACAAGTATACTCCCTGTTCTTATTAATAGCCCAGACGATTCACAATCAATTCCCAATGAACTCCTCTAAATTTGCAAGAAAGCTCTGGGCAGTGCTCCTCTCAGTGTCGGGTGGCTCGTGCAGTGCTGCAGCCCCGCTCTGCTGGGCATGGCTCACTCCTGCTCCTCTTCTGTGCACAGGCACTCAATTCTGAGCACTGGCAACTCAATTGCTGCTACTCCAAATCAGCAAAATACCTTAGAAAACTCTCCACAGCACACCAGGACAGACGTGTTCCTCTGTTGTTTTTACAACTAAACTAACTAGCCAGGTCACACACAGGTGACAGAAGATGTCTTCCAAAATGCACTGGATTTCAACTGTGTTTTTTAACTGACAAAAAACCAAAACAGAGTGAGTGAAGGGTTTTAACACTTCACAATACTGTGTTAATTATGAGAAAGCAATTGTTTGTAGCTTCACTAGAAATTGAAGTTTGCTAGAAAGCAGATGTCCAGAAGGAGTTTTGAACACCCCCTACCCGGAAAGTTCACAGTTACGGTTAATGATGATTTTTCTTCCACTTGGAATGATTTTGAGAACACAGTTATTAATCTTCACTTTGTATTCAACATGCTACATGGAAAATATGATCCAACTTGCATAGACTCTTTAAAAAACCCCTAAATTATAAGAATTAAAAAATTAAGAATTGTAAAATTCTTAAATTCAAAATTACTTTCCCCAAACAGAAAAAAAAAAAGGACCCCTATTTTTCTTACACAGTTTCATAGTGGTCTTGTCAAGCTTAACATTAAAAGAAATTGTTCACAACACTGAATATTTAGCTGACTGAAGTGTTTTTATAATTAAAATAGTCTTCTGAAATGTCACCTTTCAGCAATAATTAGATCACAAGGCATCAGAGGTTAATACTTTCAGACGAAATGTCTTACTCGATCACAGCAATGATCACAGAGCTCAGAAACCCAATCTCACAGTGACTAGGATCATATGCTTCAGAGGATTAAGCAAGAAATCTTGTGGTAGACGGTAATGCAATAATTTGACCACAGGGAAATGTAATACTTGTCAGACACACACCCTGATGTATGAAGACTTACATCAATTTCCAGAAAACACATATTATTCCTACTAATTTACCTGCATTTTCTCATTAGAGATGTCCATAAATCATCCAGATTTTTGGACTTTCTTAAGATCTTATACTCAGCTACAGAAGTGTCAGGGATTTCTGTAAGTTAATTATACATTGTACAGGAATATGCCCTTTTATTGAATTATGACTGCTGGACTAAATTGATAACAGATATTAAAGACCCTATGTCTCTATCATAAGGTGGTGACAATTAGCTCTTTAATCTTGTCTCAGGCAGTGAAAAAAACCCATGGTTGGAAGACAGTGAAGGAGACAGTAATCACTTCCCTGCGGCCATAAGTTTAATGTAAACATCACATGCACATGAACTACAACAATCAACCATCTCTAAACACCTTAGGCTGATTAGGAGTATACTGATTATTGCCAAGCAAATTAGAAGACATGGAAAATGCCCCACAGTGAGAGAACAAGAGAAAAGATAAAACAACATTAAGACAGATGACTACTGTACAAAGAAGACACAAAGTAAGCAGATACAAAAGATAAGTAAACTCTTTCCTACAGCTGTTCCTTTCCCAGTTTTCAGACAATCCTCTAAATCACACTAGGGTTCTACGGACCCAGCAGGGTACAGGCCCACAGAAAAGAGCCCAGCAGATTGAAACATCCCAGATGTCTGTAGAGTGAATTTATACAATGCAGGCTTTTGCTTCACAGAGAACCACAGGGAAGCAGAAGCAATTCAAGCAGCTGTTAACCAGGAGCTCAGGATGGCCATTCCCACAGTTCTGTGGCCTTGGTACCATTATTGAATCACCCCCAAGTCTCAGGCAGGGAGGAACAAAGCAGGGAACTGGCATTTCAGCAGGACAAAATGGAAAACCCTCTCAGAGCATGGCAGGTATCAAGAGCAGATGTCACCCAGCTGCAGCTCTCCCCACCCAACAATGCCTTTCTTTGCCAATTTCAAAGCACCAAAATGCAGCATCTCCTACACACTTAACACACTTGGGAGAGGCCCCTGAATGGTTTCTGGCAGCAAATAAAAAAGATGGTGTTACTCTGAGAGTAGGAAAACACAGAGAGGCAGGCAAAATGACCACTCTTAATAAGAAAGGGAGAATCACCTGCTTACAGTACCCCCATGTGCCCTAGATGCCTTAATTACCCCTTTGGTCACACACAGTTCCTACCTGGTAAACTCTTCGTGAAGGTTGTTCGGTTCTGATGAATAGTACTTAATTCGAAAATGCAACGTGTACGGAGGTCCAACTGCACATGCACACATTTTAAATGGGGAGAAAACGTTTATGTTCATTGCAGTTCTGCTAACAGCCACCACCACCCACCACCCAAGAAACCCAAAATTCAAGACATTTTTCAAATTCCTTAAAGACAGTATTTCATGTTTTTTAAATTTAGAAATTCATGCAATAAACAACAACAAAAAAGCCGATTACCGTACTTTATGATACTCATTATTTCAAATTTATCAAGGCAATAGTTCATTTGGCAAACACATTTTTGTCCAAAGAGGGGTGTCTCACAGCATGCTGTGAATGACAGCAAATTCCAGGTACACTGCCTGTGGCTGGGCCCAGGGGGAGATGGAAGGAAGAGGGAAGGAGAAGGTGCTGCTCCTTCTTACTAGGCACAAACACTACTCTAAAAAAAAACCCTTCCTCCTTCTTACCAGGCACAAGCATTACTCCAAAAAAAAACCCTACCAAATAGATCAGCTTTCGATTTAAACACATGAAGGAAAAAAGGTAAGATAAGTAGGGTAAAAAGCTAGAGAATACTCTGGAAGTCACCCAAGAACACAGAAAGCTAACAAATTCCATGAAGTGGAATGGTAAGAATTGTGTTTTCTAATGTCAGAAGGTAAATGCTACATCTGACTTTCCATGTAACACAGATAATAAGAAGTAATCCAGATATCCTAAGACTTCAACCAATGCATCCATATCTGCCTAAGCCTCATTTTCCAACTGCCTGCTGATGTATTAATTGACAGAAAAATTACTTCTCCTCCCTTTTCTAAGGTCTTCTGTAACACCACTTCAACAGACTGAACACGTGCCTATTAATGATCTTTCTAAATGACACACAACTAAAATTCAAATAATTAAAGCTTTGATTCTGTCTGCATGTACAGCTCCTGTAAGTCAGGTTGTAGCACCCTGGGCTCACAGTTAGGCACCACTGGTGAGGTCTGCAAAGGCGAGATAATGACTTGGAGAAAAGAGCAGTGAGCAACATCCAGAATGAAGGAGGAACTCTTCACAAAGCATCTGCTGAATGCAAGGTAAAGGAAAGTATCCTGTTGTGAGACCGACTTTTACAACACCCAACAAATTGCTTCCCCCTTCAGCATTCCTCAGAGCCAGGATTGGCCAAATTCTTTTCAAAACAGGCCCTTAATACATTAAAGACAGAGAAACACCATGCAACTAAACTAGCTGAAGGTGTTACAGAATCACCTATTTTCCAGGGGGAAAGGACAAAGCTAGTTCAGAAAGTGCAGCTGCAGATCAGTTAGTCACTGAAGGTAAAGCAGTCTGTGATGTAATGAAAAGGGGAGAGAAAACCAAGCACCAAAAACCTCACCCACAGCAGCTATATTCACCATGGATTCTAGCAGGGTGACACCCACACACCACAGGGTGACACCAAACTATCCTAAAGGCCTCTGAAGAACTCCACCTTTTACAAAAATAATCTAGAAATTTGGGTACTTATCAAAAAAAAAAAAAGGCAAAGCACCACTGAAGCAACCAGGACCCATTCTCTGTGAAGTCCTGCAAGGGGGTCAACAATTTCCTTGAAAAACACTACATTTTGATCTCACAGAAGCCATGTCTTCATGGCCCATGGGTGTTGCCAACTGCAATTAGAACACCTTAATTCCAATGCTCTACTGTACCCAAGCCTGCAGCCAGCTTATCAAAAATCCAGGAGCTACTTCCCTGCCTCAGACAATTTTCAGAGAAAATTCAGTGGCCCAATCCAACCCAACCCAACCCATCCATCCAAAACCACCTTGGATGAAACAGAAGCAAGTCCAAAATTACATCTGACAAAACAGCAGGTATTTCTGCTAGTTTTACTTTAAAATAATAATTGTGAAAAAAAAATAAAATTCATCATTACACAATGAAGAGTTTTCCATTCACTCTCTGAAAAAAATTGCAGAACATCTGCTCTGGATCAGAAGCAGTGACAGGAACTACGATCTGTGTCCAGGCAACCTCATTTCACTGATCAGACTGAAATTACCTGGCAACCTACTCTGCCTCAGACAAACAGCACGTGTTTAACAAGGGCTTCTGAAGGCTGGGCTACTGCTTAATAACTGCTCTTGCATTTAGACATAATATAATCAGACAATTACCCATTAAATTAAAGCTATTTCCTAAGAAATATTTATTCCATTAAAGGCCATATTTAAATATTCTCCATCATGTTCTAATACACTAAGTTCAAATTCTTTAGGAAGTAACAAAATAAACAGGCAGAAACATAGTACTTACTTTTTATTTGCTTCTTAATGAATTTTGAATGGTCCAACCAGTGCTAAAAAAAGAAAATTCACACTTAAAAGCAGATCCACGTCAAGATTTTGCTGACACCATAAAGTAATTACAATAAAATTAAACACATAAAAAGCTCTTATAAGGAAATATTGCTATATTTATTTTCTAAACTTCTGTACATTAGTGAAAGTGTTTATTGGCTCACTAAACAACTTCCTTTCTTCCACATGGGAAAGCTTGATTTATAAATTCATCAGTACTGCCAGGAAAGTCACTCTTCCAGAGAAGAAACCTCAAACTCCAAGGCCACAAAGCAGTGGTGTGTAAGGAAAGCACCCTTTTGTCCCAAACCTGTGAGTTGCAGCCTCCTTTTAACTCCTGTTTGATGGAGATCCTCCAGATCCTGTACTATCCTACCTTCCACTGCTCCATAGCCAAGTTTTTTCAAGGTAAGGATAGAGACTTAACCCCACTAAAACCATTTGGGAAACACTGATGTGGACCCCAACCCCTTCTTTTTTAAACTAAGGCAAAAGATCTGGAATAGATGCAACAATGATGACAAAAACGTATGACTCCCAGCAAAGTTTATGCACTCTCTTGTCAGTATAAATTGCATCTACAGAAAGGCAGCAGTAAACACAATCTGGTATAAATTTAGCTTAAATCTTTGACAGTCTCTGCTCAATGTCCTACAGAAGGCTGCAATCTGATTTGAAGCAACTCCATGTAAATGCTTCTGTCGTGAAAAGTGATAAAAAAGTTTTGGATTTCCCTGAAATAAATGTTTTTCCACCTTCATATATATATTAAAATTATAAACTAAGTACTATGAAACAAAATCTTAGGGAAAAAAACCCTCTTCCTTCTCTCCTATTAAAGCATAATGTTTTCAGAAAAAGGATAATCTCTCAGTGACTACTTATCATTACACCAACACCATGCTACCACAGCTAAATGAATGTGCAAAATTATTTCTTAGCTAGTAATACTGGCATTTATTTACTAAGTCTGTTCTAAACCACAGCAAAAATTTATTTATCACAGATATATATGTGTACAGATCAAAAGTCTGACAACTTGCAACCCTTAAGGTAAATAAATCTCACAAGAGGTAGAAAGAGAAATGGAACAATGATTCTGAAGGTGATTTTATTTGCAGGAGACTTATAAGACTCCCTCAGGTGAGGCTGCCAAGAAATCCCTTCTTATAATCTGAGAAATCTCTATGAGAACGAAAATAAAACATTACAACAGCTCATATAAATACATTCCTTAGAGTTGCAAGTAATTTACTTTGTCTCTACTTTGCTCTCTTATGAAAAATCACAGCTTTGTGAAATCTCAAATTTTTCATAAGGAAAAAATAGGAACATTGAAAGTTTGCTTTTTTTTTTAACTGAAATTACACAAATCTATTACTCTCACAGCTCCAGGGCAGATTAATTTTTTATGCTTCAAATACCTAGCTACAAAAATGTCTTTCTGTTCAGTATTTATTTTGGATAAAGCAAAACCACTCCAAGACAAATATAATGAATCCATTAAAAGAAAAGTTTATCTTAATGTAAAAACATCTATACATGTCCAAAACTCCTGTTAGTACCATGGTCTGGAATAAGCACTGCACAACCAGAACTATAGTAATTCCCAATGAAAAAGCAGCTCACAGTCCCTTTCTTGGCATGTGGTCTTTAAGGTACATTAAAGGTCAAATAAGACCAAGTTTCAAACTGATTATCTGCAAGTGCAAATACTTGAAATAATAGTTAAAAATATACCTAACAAGACTCCAGGAAACTGCTTGTGCAGACCATTAAATGACACTACAGCTTAGACAGGAAACAATCATCACTCTCTGTACCTAAGCAGGCAGAGGCAGACTGCTCCAGGAAATAAAGCACAGCAAGCATTAAAGTCACCTCTCCTCAGAAGCAACAGTGAGCTGCTGTCTTACCCCCATCCACACTGCACATCACGTGTGTGATGTGCCACCACACGGATCATAAACACAAATAAGGAGGTAGGGCATGGACTGACAGAATTATTGGCACAGAGCTCCCAGACCCGGCAGTTTTCATGCAGACTTATGAAACAACACCAATTTCAAAGTCAGTTATTTTGTGCAATTTCTGTGAAAATCAGGCTGAAGTTTAACACTTCTTTGCCTCAGATAATGTCAGAGGGCTTCTTCACACTGTGTACCACACCAGCTTTCTGAATATTCCTCTGAGCTGAAAAAAAAACCCATAGCATTCTAGCTAAAGCCCAAAAGGTTTGAGCTTGGCTACATTCTGCTTGCTGACTCAATTAAAGGGAATTGAAAGCCATGAATTCTGAAGTCTCACTAGGAAGCTGAATAAAACCAGAGGAGCCTTGCTCTCTCAGCATCAAAGACTATGTTGTGCCTATGTGTCTCTGCCTATGTTGTGCTCCAGCTAAACAACCATACATCAATTCAGGATCTGGACTCAAAGAAACTCAGCTATGGATCTCACAGTGTAGGACCAAGACACTCATTTCAACCATATACCACCATAATCCCCATATTCTGTTTGCACTCAGAACTATCAGTGCAGAACAAGAAGGAGGAAAGGGATTAATTGCTTTAGGACTGTGTTATGATAAGAATACAGTAACTAAGCTACTTTATCCATAGTAAGGGAAGAAAAACTGAAACCTGATCAAACTGCAGCTAATCAGGATTCTATGACTATGCTAGATCAGAACAAGTTCAGTTTGAAAGGACCTACAATGACAATAATCCCACTGCCTGACCATTTAATGTTATTAAGGGCATTGCCCAAACATGTCTTAAAACACTGACAGGCTTGGGACATCAATCACCTCTCTAGGAAGTCTGTTCCAGTGTTTGACAACCCTCTTGGTAAAGAAATGCTTCCCGATGTCCAGTATGAACCTCCCCTGACGCAGCTTTGAACCATTCACATGCATTCTTTCACTGGATATCAGGAAGGAGAGCTCTGCACCTCCCTCTCCACTCCCCATCATCAGCTGTAGAGACCACTGTGGTCCCTTCCTTTAATTCTGTCAGGTAAACTGGAAGGTCAAATGCTGGATTAACTTCCCTTTATTCCTCTTTAATCTCACTAAAACTTCTTTGCTCTACCAAATGAATAATGCTTCCTATGGTATTAACTGACAATACAGTAGCCATTGACTGGGATTCATGTGTTGAAAACACACACCAATCAATTCCACATGAAAGAAACACCATTTAAAAAAATAATTTCTTAAAATACTGGAAGCATGTATTTATCTCAGCACGCTCTCCTGTTGATCACTCACTTATCGATGTGAAGAGGAAAAAATAATTACCCCAACCTTTTCTAACAGTAGCAGACAGTATTTTCTCAAAATAGATATACACCATGGGAAAGATATATTTGTGTAGAGATACAGCAGATAAACTACAGCTGCTAAAGTAGTCAATTTACAAGGACCACGTGACTGCCAAATGAAGACTGAAAGGAGGATTACCACAGGCCGATACAATCACATCACAAACCTGAGCTTTGCAAATTCCACCGCCTCTCTACTTGTTTCCTAAAAGAATGAAAATTCCTTGTCTTGATTTATACAGCCCTCAAAGGTGACCTGAAAAGGAAAAACATTGCATTGGACCCTTTTTGGTTTGCTTTCTTTGCTACCTTAAAATGCACGAAGAACATACTGAATAGTCTATTCTCCCTTATGCTTATTTATATATTAACTATCAGTAAGAGGAAGCCCATTTTTACTGGAAGTTTTCTTTCCTCTCTGAAAAATATTGGTTTAATGCTTTCTCAAGCTGTACCTGGAGATACAAGAGGGAGACTCATGCTCAATGATCATGTTCAGAAAAGAAGGTGTTCTAAACAAAAGCTGACACCTTTAAAACCAAAAGCCAATTATCCCTTCAACTGTGCTCTTGCTTTCTGGTTTCCTAGGCACCTGAATCCTACCAAGCTGCCTGCCATTACTCACACGACCTCCTAAAGCAGAGAGGTTAAAAATGTATGTATCACACAGAGGAAGGAATCACCAAAAAACCAAGCCAATAGAGACTCTACCCACCAAACCACAGTCTGGAGACTTCTCAACATTTACAGATTTAAAAAGGAGCAAAAGCTTTTTCTTTTGCAGGTCACCTTTCAACATTATTATGGTAGTAACAGAAAACGGAATGAGAACCGGGGTCATGTAGAAACTCAGGGAGTACACAAACATGTACTCCCTGAAGAAACGGGATAATCCAAGAGTTCACTTAAAACTTAAAACAATGAGCTATAGTTTCTCGTGTTTCTCTGATCCCTCCTAGAAAATTATGCTCCTCTTGAAAATTAAGGCTCACCTGACTTCAGCTGCCTACTGAAAGGCTGCAGAGAAGATGAAGACCAACACTTCTCAGAGGTATTCCATAGCAGAAGGATGAATGGCACCAGACTTGGGAGAAATCCCAGCCAGACAAAAAGACTGTCACCGTGAGGCTGTTCAGACAAAGCACAGGTGCCCAAAAGGACTGTGGAGCCACCATCCTTGAGGGTATCAAACAAGACTGAACAAAGCCCCAAGAAACCAGATACAACTAAAGCTGCTGTGAGGAGCTTGGATATAGACATCCCCTTCAACAGAGAATTGCAGGCATCTCTCATGCTGCTTTACAGTCTCACCTACTCAACTTGAAAGAAAAAAAAAAAGTCATATAACTTCTACTCAAAAAGCATTCACATTTTAAGACCAAGCTGGAATTAAAGATGTGAACAGTCTGCGTTTGGGCTCAAATGAGACTAACTTTTCACAAAATATTGGCAGGATCTTACTACAGGAGTTTCAGTTTCAGTAGGTCGAATTTGGTTTAGACCCTCTTTGGATACTGCTGTCAGCATCTTGTTGAACAGGGCCCAGGCAGAGTGGTACAGTAACACAACAACACCATAGAGGTGCGAGGACCAACCTGATCCAGGTGCAAAGTTTTATCAGTTTCCTAAGTTGTCTCTGGCCTGAACAAGTGCGACTAGCTGCCCTCCAGCAGTCTCCTTCCACTGACACCATTCAGCAGTTTCCATGCCAGGCTCTCTCCTGCCCTGCGAAGAGCTGCCACCTTCCATAAGTCAGACATGGTGAGATGATGCAAGCAATGCAGGGCACAGGCAATCCTGTCCAGCAGCAGAAGGGCAGATGGAGCTGTGATAAGAAAGCTCTAGACTGTGATCTTGGGAAGAACAAGGCCACAGATGCTGACTCCAGAGCCCTGAGACCACTGGTAGGCCTTAATAGCTCTTTACCAGCCCTATCTGAGACCTCCAACCACATATTGTGGGGGCACTCATGGAAGTCTGGCCTGTCCCAGCCTGAGTCAGCTAAGAGCCATCTCAGAAGCATCCTGATAAATGATGTGGTTTAACTGCAGACCAGATAAACCAACCAAGAGTAATGGAGAGATATATGGACATCCTTCAAGACCATTATCCTATCCTAATTAATGCGATGTGATAACCAAAGAGCATTTTGCTTCGCATACCTGATGTGACAGAAGTAAACTACAGAATTATATAAAAATTACATTTAAAAATTGCCTTGTCTAGTATATTTCTCATTAGATTTACTTTACAGACAATGAATGCCGGTACCACTTCTGCTCAATTCTAGTAATTAAAAGCAAGTTACTTTTAATTTTGATGCCTGTGTCCAAACATTCAAAAATAAACTGAAGGGTTTTGTAACAAGTAGGCAACAAACCTGACTAAATCTGTGGAAGGAAACTGACAAAATCACTTCAGCTTATGCTCTAACCACACACAAAGACAACAGAAACCAGCACAAATTGTTTGCTGTCCTGGATAGGCTTCCTTACACTCAGGAGAGAGGTGCAGAAGCATCACTGAGAGACAGTATCACAACCACCTGCTCTGTATGGCTGCTTCTCGAGTCTGTGTCAGAAAAATATCCTCCTGAAACAGCAAGAGCTACTGGAAGTCCTCTGGGAATTGTTAGTGCTTAATAGTCTTCAACCAAGTGTTCACAGGCTACAATACAGCCTTGGACAGGCACAGCTGGAAGTGTTCCACATTCATGAGGTGTTCTGCACTGCTGCGGAGTCAGCCACACTGCCTTTGTCCAGTTACTGAACTCACATTCCCATCATTGCCACTATTAGAAACTGAAGCATTGAGTGCTACAAGATATTCTACAGCTTTTGGGACCCTCCATCTGTGACTGGTATTTGTTGCTCCAGGCTACAATCCACAGACACACGTCCTACAATAACCACAGTCACAAAGTACTCATCATCCAGAGGAACAAGAGAGATTCAGGGAGGGGAAACTGAGTCACAGAAGAATTTCACAGCTTAGTCATGGGGAAAATAGTATGTTTCTAACAGCAGAAGAAAAGGAAACACTTGGCATCATCAAAATATTAATCAGTCTCCCTTCTTCCCCACATCCAGTGTCTTGAACAATAAGGCTTGTCCCTAATTTCCTCTGCTTAATGAACACTTGTTAAAGTATTAAGAAGTATGAAAGGAAAAAGATTCCCAGGTATCACTCTATGAGGCTAATTGACTGGTTTGAACTGCTCATTTTCCAACATCCCTCACATCTCAAGAAGTCACAGCAGTAATATCAAAAGCAGCACTTGAAAAAACCTGATCAATGAGCCTTTGAAAAGAAAATTCAGATAGATAGAGCAGAGGCAGTCATAAAGCACCAAGGCCCTACAAGTCCCTGACCCAATACCTGCTAAAACACCCAGGAATCTAGTTCTTGATGCATAGAGGAAATGAAGGCACTCATGTTATTTTTTGTTGCTCAGCTTGCTTCCTACCTGCCCCCCAGCACTACTGAAATCCTTTGTCATGACTCATTTGTGATGCTGAACCTCCCAGAAAAACCTGGTCAGAAGGCTGTCCTTCACAGAGGTGAAGATCTCAGGGCATCCTGACACACTGCTGCTGGTTAGGCCCACCCCAGGCAACATAGTTCTGGCCATGTTTTTTCCCTCCTGCTTTTGTACTTGAAGAAATTGCTTTCATGAAAGCCTATTTCACTTCTACACAATCTTCTCCATCTCCTCCCTCCATTGCCTTCTCACCTTTTGCATCAAAACCCAATTTAGAATCTGGTCACTACTGAGAAGTCCAGATGAAAATGTGGTTTACCAGAACAATTCACTGCAGGTCAGTCCTGGCACTTTTCTTCCCAGGGCACCCTGGTCCCCACCATAGCCACAGGCACCTGCAGGAGGGCACAGGGTGTCCTCACTCATCAGTCACATGCTGTAAATCCAGTGCTTCCCCACGTGCCAGACACACTGGGTGCAATCACACATCCTCAAAAAGGCTCAACAGTGGCAGAGCACAGCTGGGAAAGGCTGTTCCATATGGACCTTCTTTAACCTAAAGGGTCTCTAACAGTAGAGATCAGACATAAGGGACTTAAATTACTTGGTGGATCACTAAAAGAGACACGTGTTAGCAAAGGGGCATTTTAATTCTTTTGCTTCCTCACATCCCCAGGGATGACAGCAACTCATTCGCTCAAACTAAAAAGAAAAAATAATTCAAAGATCTGCCTTAAAAATTCTTCCCCCTCAATTACTCTGTAATTGTTCTTGTGATCAGAAACAAAATCATGATGGAAGCACGCAAATTCCAAGCTAATAAACATGGGCAATCCTTCAGTTATGAATGCCTGTAAAACACAGGAGGGGCTGTGAGGGTACCCATGTTTTGGTATCACAGGACAGAAAACTGGAACAAAGACTGCAACTGTAGAAATGAAGATGTCTGTATCTTGAGAAACCCTGTAATACAGAGCTCACAAGGAGCTATTAACCACAGAAACCCTTTTTCTTAAGATGATGTGGAATAAGAGACAAAGAAAGGACACTCCTGGATAGAAAATGCATAAACATTAGCTACCAATGGCCAAAAATAAATGTCAAGTACCCAAACCAAACACAGAATGCATTGCACGCAACCAGTGTCTACAAAGATTAATTAAATACTTCCTCATGGCAACTGAACTTCAGTGGTATGGTCTTCCAAGATTTTATTATTGCTATTCCCAACCTCAGCTAAAGCTGTCAAGGCCTCCTGCTTTGCTAGAGAGCACACACTGCAGTATAAGTAACTAAAAACCCAATAAGCTTTACATTTTCCCTAAGCCACTGCAGAGACCTCCTACATCAGAATGACACTCTTTGTTCACCCCAAGCACTACACCTCTGTTGAAGTCCTGTAACAGCTGAGTAAGAAATTATTTTCTCGTATTAGAGTATTTCTACTTCTAGACTTAATAGCAAGTAAAAATACAACAGTACACTAAGATTTGTTTCAGAATAAACTATTAGATTATTATCTACATCCTTCTATCCTTCTGCATCCTTCTACATTCTTCTGATGGATATCTTCAAAGAACCCAAGATACAAATTAATGCAGAGTTCTCTGAACAGGCTTTACAGTATTTTCTGCATTACTGCTGACAACTTGCTTTTTACAATTTTATGGGGGTTTTTTATGTATTAAAAATAAGCTGTTCAAACAATTAAAGTTTTTTCTCTTTCAAAGCAGATAAGCTCTAATAATGATTTTGTTTTCTAAATCACAGCTATGAACACTGCTTGTCCCAACTCTCTGGCAAAGTTACAGGACTGCAGGAAACACAGTGCACTCAAAAGCTGCTGGCCTTGGAGCACACAGTAGCAATCTCCACTATTCAAAGACTATTTTGTGCTCTCTTATTTATAATGGTGGCTTAAAGATGTTTAGCCCTTAACAATACATACTAAAGACAAAGGCTTAGAGCCTCAAGGGGTTTAAACAACTTTAATCTCCCAGTCCCCCACTTGCCATTGTGTGGCTGGGCTGGCACTAAGCAGAAGCCCATGGAGACTATGCATTAATTGCTGTGCAAACGAAAAGAGCAGGTCACAAGTTCAAAACAGAGGAAGGAAGGCTGTTAAAGCATGGAACCTTTTGGCACAGGGTGCTGGGCAAGATAAAAGCTTGTGCCTTGAAGTCCTCTAAGCTCTACTCTCTGCCCAGCTTGAGCCAGATGAAAAACAAAAGGAGCCAAGTAAGAGCTTTTGGCCTTGAACTTCAATGAAGGTAAAGAACTTTGCTCTCAACACTCCTCTTAATTCAGGAAACTACAGCCCTACCACCAAAGCCCTGCAACCAGAGTTGGCTTTTTTTGGTTGCCCCCAACAGCTGTTCACAGCCCTTATTCCTCTTGTAACCATAGATGCATCATGTACTTCCCTCCTCAACACAAAACAAAGAAATAGCACACAAACAAAGCCAAAACACTTGCATGTATAGGCTCATTTTGCCCTGAATACCAGCAAGAGAGAAGACATACAGAAGACATAGCTGCTCACATCTGCTTCATCTTTCTCACCAGTCAAAAGAGCCCTTCAGTTTTGCAAACATACAAGAAAATGAGTCTTGGCTTCTGATCTGCCCTCCTTCTTGCTAATAAAGGATATTTTGCTCTCCCTTTCTTGCTTCCCTTCTTTCAAAACATTATGGAACTCCTTGCTAGGTAACTATTCCTAGCTATCAAGTTCCCAGTTGGATGATTTGACAATCAGTGACAAGATAATGTGTTTTTCCCATTATGAGCAGGCTCTGCTCTATTAGCTGTGTCCTTATCATCAGGTCCATCATGAAATTACCCACAATTTATGTAATAGAAATTTTATCAGGAATATGCACTGAACTTCCTAAAATTTCCAAACCCATTGTGATCATACTTCATTCAAAATACCAGTTTCCAGCAATATTAACTTAAATGAACTTAGACATTGGGATAATGTTTAAATAAATTAGTACCACTTCTCTCCAAACCCACAGATTCCCTTCTTCCAGCACCAAGTCATTATAATTCCTGGATAGGTTTCCTATTTGTTGTTTAAAATCACAGGTAAAACATAGATGATAAAGCAGCTGCTAAAACACTGATCCATCCTTTGACCTAAGCTTGATAGAAAATAAAGCTGAGAATTTGGGGATGATGAAGTTAGAAACTACACTTCCCAAGATGTCAATATTGCAGCTACATTTTCCCGTTTTTTATTCTATTATCCCAGAGAAGACATGTTCTGTTGCTTCATGGAAAAAAAACATTTACAAACTGACCAGAGAGCACAAAAAAGAAACACATATTTTGCAAGTATGCATATTCTCTATACACAGTTTTTGTCAAACTGCCTGTTCACACAGAGAGAACAGACAAAGGAAAAACTTAAATATATGGCAATAGAGTGTAGCCACAATGTTGTAGTTTTTTAACCCTACCTTATTAATATATATATTTGGATCTGTAAATACGGGGTTTTTAAAATTTATTTATTTTAGCTGTAGATACTGGAGGTCCTTATATAAGGCAGAGAAGGAGAACTCTTAGCTAAAACCTTTTGCTATTGCAAATGAACCTAAACCTACAAAGCAACATAATCTGTGCATGGAACAGAAGAGAGAGAAGAGTTACAAGAAATCCTTGCTTGCAAAACATTTTGAATACCATGAGCCCACTGACCATAATGCACATTTCTCTTTACCCACATGCATTTATTTTTTACTTGTGTGCAATCAAGTCACATGCATGCCATATAAAATGACACAGGAGTCATTCAGAGGATGTAGCTTTGTGTGCAAGAACCAAACATGGCATTACTTGTTGCAGCTGTACATCCCCCAGTGCTGACATCCCTCCATGGAACTGCACCAGCAGTACATTTAAAACGGGCAACACAAACTACTGCAAAACACAGAAATCAACTTTAGTTATACTTACTGTGATTTGGGAAGCATCCATGAATTGTAGGCCAAAGTAATCCGTTTCTACAAGGTCCAAATGATACACAATCTGGTCAAACAACTCCTGTCCCTTTGCATTTTTCTGAAACAGAGAAGAAATTGCAGTTTTTTTTAACTGGTCACAAACAAACTGAGTCTGTTTGGGTGTGTTTCTTTTCAAGTTCAAATGTGTGAGAAGACATACAGAAAGGAAGATAATATTGAAATTGCAATACTGTTTATTCTGAAAAATTGCACCAACATTTTTTGTTTTCCTCAGGAAATATAGAGTGACATGTTATTCTTGTCTGCAGCTATTCCAACAAGATCAGATTTCACTCTCAAAGAAAACTTTCAAAGTCCATAATAACTAAATATGCGTAAGAGAAAGCAAAGGATTATGTCCTACAAATGTCTGAAGTCAGAGCCAGGAAGTCAGATTCCTCAGGAAAAGCCTGCTTTTCCTGCTTGAAATGAGTGATTTTCACTGTCTGAAATCTGCTGGCTATTAACAGCAACTGCAGTCATGCAGTGCCATACCACCACTGAAGCTGCAAAATAAATTCTGGACAGCCTGAATACTTGAAGAGCACTGTGAAGGAAATTAATGGATTTGACAAGAATCTTTCATTTATGTTGCCAATTGCCATCATATTTATAGCCTTTACATGAAGAAGCAAAGAAGGGCCAAAAACCATGCAATTCTTACTTGGCATGCCATCTGAAATATGCAGGCACAGAAATAAAACTAACAACTAAAACCCCAATTATTGACAGGTATGTGTAGAAAAGTGAGCAGATCTTAAAGGTAGGCTGCACTGGCCTGGGTACTTGCTTTGAGGTTAAGGCAAGCATTTAGATACACATTCTTCAACACTAGAAAACCAAAGTTTGAAGATTACAAGTGGGTAGGAGGACAAGGCAATAACAAACCAATTTTTCATGCAAATCCTGTTGAGTTACCTGGGGAAGGAAGCTTTCAGGTTCATGAGCAAAACCACCCCTTGGCCAAAAATACACGAGACAACCATAAATCTGAGTAAGAGACTGAAGCTATAGCTACACTTTATACAAGGAAGTACTGATTAGGATCCACTTTTGTGACTGCTGCCCCTCTTACACCTTTAAGATTTTTTTTTTCAAATTTTATTTTTTAAACCTAGCATATTAGGCATTTCCACTTCACCCCAAAATGTAGCAAAGTTCGCAGATTTAAGCATTCAGCTCCTTTAGTTTGGCCTTCTGCACAAAGGCAGCATCAATCATAACATGGAGAGCTCCTGTTCAGGGTTCTAAGCTGTCCAAAACCAGTCTTCAGCAATAGACAAGATGATGAGTTACACTTCTATTTTTCTGAGAAGGTCAAGCAAGCTCAAGTATAGGTATTAAATTTTATTTAAGTTGTATTTTTTGAGGTTTTTTAACTAACAAAACAGAAGCACAGAAACTGAATCATATCAAATTTCAAGAGCAGCATTAGGACCTCCATTAAAACAAACTGCATAGAAGCTTAATACCAACATTAAACTATCATCATAAAATACTGTTTCATTA